>JAGDYQ010000021.1:8714091-8926591 GCA_021962125.1 Bulinus truncatus
TATAACTAATAAGTGAAAATGTTTGATAATTCAATAAAACAAGACACAAAAAATATTCCTATTATGTCATCAACATACGAGTAATAACAAAATAAATACAATATTCCTTTTTCAAAAAAAAAAAAAAAAACCAGCAAATTAAATGTTTTGGCTGCTCAGGGTGGACCCTATTTTAACCTCTACTGTATTAAATACAGAATTCCGCCAAGAACAACAAACAAATAATTACACCCGATTTCAACTATTCTAGTAACCAATACATATAAAAAAAAATATGCCAACTTACATATAAGAAAATACACAATAGTAAATTCTACGTTCCATGACTTCGATGGTTGATCCTCGGTGAGTCCCGGCCCTTGCGATGGATCGATAATGGGGTTGACTAACACACGGGTTGATCCTTGGTGATCCCTGTCCGCGATATACGATGATCCCCTTGTTTGATCCTCGGTGATCCTATGGTGGGGTCCTCTGACGACGAGGAGGTGATTCCCAGCCACACGGTAACGTCGGCCCCGTGCAGTACACAGCAACTCTGGCCACTTTAAGCAGGGTAAAGTTGGCCACTTCAGTAACAGTGGGGTTGGCCTCTGCAGCAAACAGCAAGGTTGGTCTCTTCAGCAAACGGCAGCGAGTTTTGGCCTCTTCCCATCAAACAGTAGGGTTGGCCTCTTCAGTAGCAGCAAGGTAGGCCTCTTCGCAAACGGCCAGGTTGGCCACCTCAGCAAACAGTAACGCATTGGGCCACTTCAGCAACAATAGGGTTGGCCACTTCTTGTAGCAAACAGTAAACGTCGGCCACTTCAGCAAACAATAGGGTTGGCCACTTCAGCAAACAGTAACGTCGGCCACTTCAGCAAACAATAGGGTTGGCCACTTCAGTAAACAGTAACGTCGGCCACTTCAGCAAACAATAGGGGTTGGCCACTTCAGGACACAGTTTTTCACGGCGCACACCCAGGGTGGTGGCTGCACACGTAATTCACCGATGAATACTTAACCGGTCATTACCACGAGTCAGGTCAATGTACTCACTCCGCTGCTCCTGAATCCAGCTAAGCCAGTCAGTTCGACGTCGGAGGTGCCAAATATATGTTACGGATCCTTTTAATGATGATGCTTGTAGAAGGTGTAATAAATCAGACAACACAAATCACGAAGTTAACTCCAGTGAAGTAACATCAAACAATCATTTAATACTTGAACATGAACTGACATAAAGGTAGATCCAGGAGGAGTACAATAGCAAACTGTAAATATGCATCCATCTACATCGATGCCCAAAGCTAGACTAACTATAAAACAAAGCATGTGCTCCCAACTGTCGGTTAATATACGTCATTTGTACCAAATGACGTATACACTAAAGCTCCCAATATTTACACTCAAGATGGCGGAATGACGCCATAGATACTGCGGTGGGCGGAGCCTAGCGAATTGCGTCATCAAACTTAGACTATATTATTTCTCCACATTTCAACTATATTATTTCTCCACAGTGTGTATCTATGTGTGAATTTATGTATGTATACATATATGTATGTATGTGTGTGTATGTATGTATGTGTGAGTGTGCATGTATGTATGTGTGTATGCATGTGTGTGTGTATGTATGTATGTATTTATGTTTGTGTGTATGTATGTATGTGTATGTATTTATGTAAGTGTGTGTGTATGTAAGTATTATTGATGTATGTATGTATGTATGTGTGTATGCATTTATGTATGTATGTATGTATGTGTGTATGCATTTATGTATGTATGTATGTGTGTGTGTATGCATGTATGTATGTGTGTAAATATGTATGCATGTATGTATGTATGTATTTATGTATGTATGTATGTATTTTGCATGCATGTATGTATATATGTATGTATGCAGATATGTATGTATGTTTATATATATATATATATATATATATATATATATATATATATATATATATATACACACACACAGTAGAATGTCGTTTATCCAAATCAATAGGGACCGGACCCGTTCGGATATGCGATGGTTCGAATAACCGAAAACCGAATGCTATCCATGCAGTATATGAGACCGGACACTATACGAAATATTAATTAGAAGGGCTTAAATTAGAAACAACTGTTGAGCTTTGCACTGTTCTAAAATGTGTTCATAAACTATATGTGTAGTTGACACACAAAAAAAAAAAGACTGGTCCGGATTTTTGACGCTCCGGATAAAAAAACGTTCGGATAAACGACTATCTACTGTATATTCTATCGCTGTATCCTCATATGTGAAGTGCTCACTTTTGATATATTCTCTATATCAGGTATCTAGACTTTATTTGTGTGTACACAGCCTTCATTGAGGAAAAAGATACATTCGAGACGTTTAGGCATGGCTCGCCACTCTACGGTGAAGACGCAATGGATACACACAGCCTTGTAAGTGAATACAAATTTCAAACTACTTTCAAATTAAATTTACAATCATAGTAAAAAAGCTGTCATCCGGTACCTATAGTAACACAGGGTCGGCAACCTTTTGAGACGGAAGAGCCAAAAGTTGCACTTGCATTTTTACTCAGTTTTTAAAGAGCCACTAAAATTTTTGTTTCAATATTATGGTATTTCATAAGGCCGCAATTTGGCATCGAAAGAGCCGCAACTTGACATCGAAAGAGCCGCATGCGGCTCGCGAGCCGCAGGTTGCCGACCCCTGGTATAACACAAAGCTTCACAGTGGCAGAGGCAAGCCTCTCGACCAGCGAGCTGCTGTTGTGCATTGTACAGCTCGGTAAAGACACAAACGAAAACATCTGAACGACCGAGTCGCCATAAGCCAAGCTTATGTTAAAGGTTCCTATCAAAAATGTTGTCTTAGACACGAAAACTATGCAACTGTGTAAGGCGTAGCCAGTCATCATAGGACAGGGGTCGGCAACCTGCGGCTCGCGAGCCGCATGCGGCTTTTTCGATGTCAATTTGCGGCTCTTTCGATGCCAAATTGGGGCCTAATCATTTACCATAATATTGAAGCAAAAATTTTAGTGGCTGTTTAAAAACTGAGTAAAAATGCAAATTTTAACTTTTGACTCTTCCGTCTCTAAAGGTGGCCGACACCTGTCATAGGACACTATCATTATATTTCAATAATCATTCTTGTCATTCTGGCAAAGCATTGTCATTTGTTCATTAAAAATCTAGCTTGTCATTCTGGCAAAGCATTGTCATTTGTTCATTAAAAATCTAGCTTGTCATTCTGGCAAAGCATTGTCATATGTTCATTAAAAATCTAGCTTGTCATTCTGGCAAAGCATTGTCATTTGTTCATTAAAAATCTAGCTTGTCATTCTGGCAAAGCATTGTATATCATGCTTGACATTCTTAGAACACATACTATGTCACATTTAATATGTACGAAGAGTTAAACTTTTTCCCTTAATTTCGATCTATTTCTTTAGGATTACTTCGCCAGGTATTTAGTTTCTAAGGGTATTGAGAAGCAGAAATTAGTTTTCGGACTAAGTACTGCCGCTGATCTTTACGTCAAAGGCTTTTTAAGTCAGGGACAGAACTTAAGAAAATTTATATCCGTAAGTTATGCAATGGTAAGTTGATGTTTTATTGAAATAATTGTTCCATTTTTACTCTTATTCACTTTGACACCATACAATGCATGATATCGATGTTTTCCTATGAAAGATAAACACATTCTTTGTTTTATTATTAATGACATTGAGTACTCATGTTTCTTTCTTATTCAAATGAAAAATAAATAATAATTCTGAATTATAATAATAATATTTTGCGTTTCTAGCCTGGCAACATACAGTGATGTATTCTTGTAATTCTAATACATAATCGGCTAGCCTGGCGTACATGTGTATCCCTTCCGCTTTCTAAAAATAGTCTCACTCAATGGGAGTGAACTCTTGCCTGGCTAAAAATAGTCTTGGGAATTCCAAGTAGTGCGCAAATGATGTAAAGTTGTAAAGATGGTCAAAGGGATACAACTAAATTATTAGGAGTCACTCGCCGGTCCGGGTACCGGGCCTTTGATCTAGTAGCTCCATAATAGTTTCACTGGCTGTACCATGCAAAACCTTTGCACAGAGTTATATTACCTTAGGTTTGATAGCTATGTAGGTTATTTTCGGTTTCGATTTAACGCAGAGGCGAGACACCTATTATCTATATAGATTTTTAGGTCCTTTACTAAAAACAACGGTTAATATTTAGATAGAGGTTATTGGTCTATTATTAGACATCATCTTGGTACCACACCTTTGAAAAATGCAAGAGGTCATTCATCTTAATGAAATAGCATTTGTGAAATAATATGTAAATTGTATAGTTATATGATTGTGTCAATGTGTAGGTCATATGATTATACAAATGTGTAGTAATAAGGCTGTGTAAATGCAAAGCCGTAGCTAGCTATAGTGGCGCCCTGTTCGAGCTACATTATCTGGCGCCCTCATCCCAATCTGAAAAGTACAAAAACATTTAACAGGGCTCTTTTGCACCTCATAGTTTAGCGCCCTGTGTGTAATAATATATATAAAAGCGTTTTGGGTTCTGCGTTAAATCGAAAGTAAAGAATTAATACAACAGTATTCCAGTTTAAAATTCAATCATGAAAAAAAATCGGATCTGCCCGAAACCAAAAATAGCCTAGCCTACCGATCAAGCCAATGGCGATATAACTCTATGCAAATGTTTTGCAGGGTGCAGCTAGTATTTAGTAATATTTATAACGGGAATTTTTTTCCCCGGAGATTGTCATGCCAAATTTAGTAAATTACAGTGCTGATGCATAATGTAGTTTATTTATTTTTATAAATGTTAACAAATATAATGTGAAACTAAAAAGACTATAATTGTTCTAGTACACAAACTAAAAAGACTATAATTGTTCTAGTACACAAACTAAAAAGACTATAAATGTTCTAGTACACAAATTAAAAAGAGTATTCCGGTAATTATTACAGTACACTAACTAGAAAGAGTATACCGGTAATTGTTCTAGTACACAAACTAAAAAGAGTATACCGGTAATTGTTCCAGTAAACAAACTAAAACAAGCAATTAAGCCTGTTCCATTCTGGACACAGGACGTGTTAGCGCATTTTTGTGTTATGCATCAGTACGTATTTTAGCTTTCAGTAAATATTTGTAAATTTCGGAAATGTTTATGAATTCAATTGTGTAATTGTAAAGGATGTTTTTCGAAAATAAAATTATTGTGACTGAAGAATAAATACTCTTACCTGTAGAGCCACGTGTGACGTAAATCTTGGTGAAACTTCACGTGCTGCATTATTTCGTACCAAATGAATGGGTTATTGAACAGTATAAGGTGTAGAATGGGGCCATGAAAATTGCATAATTATTAATATAGCTTATATAGTAAAAAACGGTAAAAAACTGATGTCCAGCCCTCAGAGGTCAGATCGCAAAATGAACTTTTGCTGCACACATGGCAGGCCAAGACCTACAAAATGATATATACATCATGGGTCTAGGACTTATGGTTGTTGAGATCTAGGGTGATGACAGACAGACAAAACGGGGACAATAGAGCATTTTTTTTATCAAAAATGCTCTAAAGAGTATACCGGTAATTGTTCTAGTACACAAACTAAAAAGAGTATACCGGTAATTGTTCCAGTACACAAACTAAAAAAAGTTGTGTTGTTTAAAGATGATCATTTTAATGTGTCTTTTTTTTGTTTGTAACTGTCAATAAAAACATCATGATGGTGTATTATTGGATGGGGTGCGGAGAAGGCGGGGAGAGGGAGCTTTTAAATAATACCAACACTTAGTACTATTTACCTGCTGCGGGAGAGAGTAGGCCTACATCAAACAATAAATAAATCACTTACCCACTAAAAATATTAACAAATACATTATGATAAAAATTTTGTTAGACAGCTTAAAAGCCGACGAGACTAACATGTGTAAAGAAAGTCGGAAAGACAGACTGAAAATAAAATGAAAAAGATAATTAAAAATATTTTTTAATGTTTCTGAACATATTTGTGGAAAAAAGGAGCAAATAGAATGAACACATATTAACATTAAAATGTTTCTATATAGGTCTGTGTAAGTTTAAAAAACAATATTACCATTAAAATGTCTCTAAATAGGTCTGTGAAAGTTTAAAAAACAGGGTTCCTTTATTTCATGAAGTTGGAATGGTTCCGTACTATAAGATCGATGAAGATGGACTCGTGTATAATGATCAATACAGCCTAAGAATTAAGGTAATATTTATATGTAGCTGCTTGGTATGATTGTGTAATTGTTTGGTAATAGGATTGCATCAATGTGTAAGCCATATGATTGTGCGAATGTGTAGTAGTAAATACTAAGACTGTGCAGATGCAAAGCCGTTGCTAGCTAGAGTGGAGCCCTATACTAGCTACTTTATCTTGCGTCCTCATCCCAATCTGAAAAGTATAAAAACAATCAACAGGGCTCTTTTGGCCCCCCTCCCCCCCTCCCCTCCCAGTTTAGCGACCCGTGCACCCTTCATGCGCTAGGCGTAAAAGTGTAAGAATATGATTGTGTAATATTGCATTGAAGCGATTGAGTAAATTTGTGGTCCTTATGGTTGTGCAAAAAATTGCAGTAATATAACTGTGTAAACGTAAAGTGATATGGTTGTGTAAGCCTGTGGTGGTAACATGATCGTGTAGAAGTGCAGAAATATATAAGGGATACGCACCCACCTTTTTTTTTCACCTTTGACGACTGCACTGATGATTATTATTACAGCTACGCCAGCCAGAACGATTGCTACGAAGGTGTCAAATTATTTATACAAAAAATGAATCTGCATATATATATATATATATATATATATATATATATATATATATATATATATATATTTGTGTGTGTGTGAGAGAGAGAGAGTGGTTGGCTGTCTGTGTGGTTAAAATATATCAACATGTGCAGCTTAAAAAATATTCTAAAGTAGTAGTGTAATAGTACTTTAGAAAGAAACGGGGGGGGGGGGGGGGTCATTCAAAGCATACATTATCGCTATATCTTTTTTTATATTATTCCTGTTAAGAGCTTACTTTTTTCTCGAAATGAAAGTAATATTTTTTGGAATTACCCAGCATAAAATGAAAAAGTCATCTGACTACCTTTTATGCCAAATGTGCCCTTCTAGATGCCCGCATAATTATCTCATTATAGATCATTTTTTTTTGTGTGAAACCAACTTAATTAATGATATTCATTTTTGCAACATCTCTGTAAAGTAGTTGTTAAAAAAATTACATACATTTTGTATGGTACATTCTGCTAGCAATATTAAAATAAATGCCATTTTATTTCGTCAGCGTCTTTAAAACCATAATCAACAATTTTTGGTCTCAAATGTAAAATGTAAACTATGCTATATTCTGCTAAAAGGTGGTATATTTTGCCTTGAATGTAAAATGTAATCTATTCTGTATTTCTCTACAAGGTGGTATACGTGAAATCACACGGATATGGTGGAATTCTTATTAACGCATTAGAGCTAGATGACCACGTCGGTGTTTGCAACAAGGGGAGATTCCCCCTGACAAGTGCAGTCGCAGATGAATGCAGGTAAAGAAATAATCTTCAGGATTTCAGGTTTCATTCATTTTTCTTTTAATCTAACCCTCTTTTAATCTTGTAAATGATGAAGAAATAAAACTCATTATTCTTTTTTTCAAAGGGAACAGCTTAATAATTATGCATCTTTATTTAAATGTTATTAATATTCAATGATAATTCTGACATACAGTGATAGCTCGAAATTGAAACTTAATCATAATTTAAACATTAGTCATAATTCAAATCGTTACAGTTCCAAATAATTTTAAAATTTTGTTTGTTACAATTCTTTTTTTTCATTTTTATTTGTCAGGAGAAACTAAATCCAGGCGTACTAGTATTACCAACGGCTACCAGGTGTAAAACAGTGAAATGAAAAATTAAAATCAACACGAAATCTATTTACTTTTAATGTTTCTGACTACTGGCTTCTTGAAATGTATTATTTATGAGATGATTAATTATTATTACATTTGCATAAAAAATCATTGTCAGTGTAATGGGACATTAAGCCAGTAAGTAAAATAGAGTGCAGATACATTACTAGATATATGTCTGTCTGATTTATTTACCAACGAACAAAGATCTATATATTTGTATAAAATATTGGACTAATAACATATACAATTTGTATATAACTGATGTTATATATATATATTTAAACTTGTAGTCATTTAATTATGAAGGATTATGCTAACTATATTCAATACACACAAGACCATTTTTATAGCTATATTATATCCCGGCGGGGATGAAAAAAGCTAAACTAGAGCCGGGGATGTCCATTCTCAGTGCCGGGGCTATCCCCGGCATCCCCAGCGGCGGCGAGATGCCAACAATTTTTTTTTGAGGATCCTCAATTTACAATCCATGGGCTAACAAGTAACTAATTTATTTTCATAGACAAAACCAACAAAAGTATAAAATATTGGGGGAAACATATGTCTTAATTAACATAGTTCACATTGGTTCAAACAAATTTGAAGCTGCACATTAAGACAAGCAATGAATTTATTTTTAACAAAAAATGCAAATTGTTCATTTATTCTCTGTTTGTTGAAATTAAATATTCCATTACTCATAATTATTTTAATTATTTAAACAAATTATGACGTTGTTCCATAACTTATTCTTTTGTTGGTTTGCCAGAAGGTACATCGCTTCCTTTTTAACCACATTGTGACATATACTTTGCATCAACATATTGAAGTGGTGGACCATTAATTTTAATAAACAGCAAGTGTTTGATGTTTCGACATCTAATGAATCATGACGTAAACAAACAGTTACCATCACTTAGTAGTACATCGACAATAATGCGGCCTCGCTCTTCAACTATTTTTGTCAGATTTGTGTATAAACTTGTTGAAACAATATAGGTGTCCCCGGGCCTAAAAATGAAAAAGATGCAGTATTAATTGCAATGAATGACTGTCCGAGCAGGCGCGGTTCTTGGGGTAGGCGATATACGCCCCCCCCCCCCACAGCCTACTATCCCTTGGCCTATATATTGGCCTTCCCGAGGACCAATTCCTAGATCCGCCTTGTGTCAGTGTATTAATATCAGCATCATCAAGAGAAAAATCATATTAGATTACACTGTTTGGTTTCATTTTATAACATCTGACCTATCTTATAGCTGTGTATCGGTCTTGAAAACTTATATTACACTGTTAACGAGCAAATGGTTTTACTCCAGTGTTACCATTAAACATAAATCTAGTGCGTGCAGAATAAAACATTATTTTATCAATACATCCAGCTACTTAGGCATTTTGATTTCAACTTCAAATTAAACTTATTAAAGTCGGATAATCTAAACTTGCAATAACAAATTATTACTACGGATATGCTGTAACAAATTACATGCACGCAGTAGACGTAGTATGAAGATTATCTTTATGAGATTTAACTCCGTGAAATACATTTGTTTGTTTGTAAAAGACAACTTTGTTTTGGTTAACGTTTATGTAAGACGGCTCTTTAGCAGGCCGTAGCGTGCGGGGTGGCCATGGGCCCCCCCTGCGTTTTGTCTGACCTCACCCCCCTGCTTTTTTGTTCTACGTAGTAAAATGAATTACCTGGCCCCCTGCTATTGCCTGGCCCCTGCTGTAGAATGCTTGGCCCCATCCTGTAGACTTTTCACGCTACGGGGCTGATCTTTAAACATCTTAATTTAAAATTATGAAATAAAAAATTTATTTTAAATCTTTGTCTAGATTTTTATATAAAAATATTCTTATTCGATTAATAACTCGCGTCTTACGACTTACAAGCGTCGAATTAAAAGTGAACATAAAATTAGAACCAAAGATTACAAAGAAATACTTCGAACTCTTACTGTACGGAAATTTCTATTGATTCGGAAGATAGAAACACATACAAAATTATGAAGTTAAACTTTAAAATTTACCAGTACTCGCTCGACTTAAAAAAAATCAGTGCTGTGGTTCAAAAAAAAATTCAGCAGAGCCGGGGTTAAATGTCATCTCCGGCAGGGATGACAGTCCTCAGTGCTGGGGATATCCCCGGCATCCCCCGGCGGTAAATCGAGCACTGCTAGTACCCTGAAATGTCTCAATAACAAAGTTGACGAGGACCTGTAATTCTTTCTTTATAACGATTTTTTTCCCTGAATTTTCTTTTTTTTTTTGCCTTTCGTTTATTCTAGTTGTGATATGATTTGGTAATTTTACTAAAATAGTCCCAAATAATTTTTGTTAAAGCTTAAGTTACACTACAACTGTATTTTAAGAAATTATTTCTTTTCGTGAAATTGTGTACCTTTCAAAATTACTGAAAAAAAAATTAAGGGAGTAAACCCCATTATTTTTTTCTTTATTACGGAATCCCTAACGTAGAATTTCGGAAGTGTTTCGCTAATACAATCTAAATTATAAAACTCTTGTAATGTAATAATTAACAATTTTTTTTTAATATTATGTGTATTTCTTTATATTTAGAAAAATGATATAAGTCGCAATATTTCGAAATATCTGCATACCATCATCCCCCCAGTAAGTCGCTTTCTGTCATTTGCACAAAAATGTGACCAATAATTTTCTATGCTTTGTAAAACACCTTTTATTCCAATCCAACAGTATTTGACAGAGAGAGAGAGAATGTGTGTCGTGTGAAGGGAGTGGCAGGTGTTCCAGACATATATATCAGACATATATATCATACGATGCCGCGATCTAGAAAGTTGCTTGTCGGTATCACGCTCTGTAAATTAAATCATACACCATTGTGGTAATAGTAAATGTTTCTATGAAATGCTTAAACACTGTCAGGAAGCAGGCCCGTAGCGTGCGGGGAGGCAGGGGGCCACCCCCCCCCCCCGCGTTTTGTCTGGCCCCCTCTGCTTGTTTGCTCTACTCAGTAAAATGTATGTCCTGACCCCCCTGCTATTCCCTGACCCCTGCTGTAGAATGCTTGGCCCCAGCTGTAGAATTTTCACGCTACGGGGCTGGGTGGAAGGAAAGGCTGGGGTTGGGTGGGGAAGAGATAAGAGAGAGATTTTGTTTGTTTTATTTGTTAAGCAGAAGGTGTCTGTCTAAACTTTCCCCCACAGCGCTGGGTAATTGCATACAGTCCCTACCCCTCCCCCGAACAGACTCACACATCAGTCTACGAATTCTCGTCCCGTAAATGTCAGTTGTCAGTTCGAAAAAGAAATTAAATAAAAAAAAAAAAAACTTTGTCCTTGATACGAAGGTTTTAAAATTAGATTGCTTGTATAAGGTGAATTTAATATGATATGAAAACTGGAAATAGGTTACAAAAAAATGAGTAAATCATTTTCATGTGTGAGCTTACAGGAGACGGGTTGAGTTGTGGTGAGCGACTCGGGAGAGTCAACAGACTGCTCATGTCTCCACTGCTCATGTCTCCACTGTTCAGGTCTCCACTGCTCATGCCTCTACTGCTCATGTCTCCACTGTTCAGGTCTCCACTGCTCAAGTCTCCACTGTTCAGGTCTCCACTGCTCATGCCTCTACTGCTCATGTCTCCACTGCTCATGCCTCTACTGCTCATGTCTCCATATTTCAGGTCTCCACTGCTCATGCCTCCACTGCTCATGTCTCCACTGCTCATGTCTCCACTGCTCATGTCTCCACTGCTCATGTCGCCACTGCTCATGTCTCCACTGCTCATGTCCAGTGGCGTAGTGGGGGGGGGGTCAAGGGGAGGCATCATGCCCCGGGCGCTACTCAAAAAGGGGCACCATATGGTATATTTTACATTTAATATATTATATGGTTTTCGAAAAGGTGGGGGGGGGGCGCTAAAAAAGGTATTGTGACCTGGGCACGAGTTAAGCTCGCTACGTCACTGCTCATGTCACACATCTGATCAAGTAGGGGTCAGAAATCGTTAGAAGACAAAAAGTCACATTGACAATAGACAAATTCAGGATTCAGCCAAGGGACAATAAAAAAGTGGGGCTGGCAAAACGTTTGAGGGAGGGAGTGGGGGTATTGTCATTAAAAGTAACAGGTAAAGTCTGTTAGAAGAATGCCGGGGAGACGATTGTCATTGTAAGAAACCGGTAAAGTCTGTCAGAAATAAAAAGGGAAACAATGGAGACGCTTGTGGGGTAAAAAAACAACAACAACATTTATAGTTCAATTTACCTGGCTTTGCTTAACGTTCAGAATTACATTCAGGATCGCCTGACACCTTGACAATAAAATTAACAGCAGACGTAGGCTTTGAAGAAACACTTAGGAGAATTTATTGGCTAGTTTGGCTGTGGTGTAGTTGTTTTTTAAATAGATGTATAGGCTAGATTGAGATCGTGTTTAAATGTAATTGCACCGAAAGCTAAATAAAGTTTTTCATGTTCTTCTTTCTTACCTCAGCTTTCTCTTTCTTTAGGTGTTTTTTCTGGCCTCCTCTGCTTGTTTGCTCTACTTAGTAACATTTATTTTCTGCCCCTCCTCCCCTGCTATTGGCCTGTCCCCTGCTGTAGAATGCTTGGCCCCTGCTGTAGAATTTTTACGCTACGGGGATGATCTAAAACCAACCTGGTGTCCTCTGACCACAACCGCCCACCGATTGCCACGTAATAATAAGCAGATCACATCATGTTTTCTAACTGTAACCCTCTCCATCCCCCATTTCCCCTACCAACATATCATTCAAAAAAGGTAGGGGGGCCGGGGAGCTTGGCCTCTTTGGGGGCCCCATCATTTTGTCGCTCGACATCATGACATGAGATAATGAACTTAATATTTAATGTTAACAAATTTTTAGCCCAGCCCCCCCCCCCCCCATTGACCATAGCCGTTAGTGCAGTAGCTCTTGGTATTATCATATCATTCATCTCCCTTAGTCCAAACGGGCCATCGGAGCAAATGTCATTTCTATTATCTCGGCAAATGAAAGGATATGTGGTTAGCACAAATTTCAACTGGAAAAATTTCCCGAGGTTCTTATTGAGGTTCGAACCCAAGCACTTTAGTGGCTATTGGTGCATCACCTGAAATAAAATTAGGTCACTTTCTCAACAATCATCCGCCTTTGCCACAGGTACCGAGTAAAGTTGGGGGGGGGGGGGGAAGGGGGGATACGTGAAGGGAAGTGAATTTCCAACTGACATTTACGACGCGATAGTTTGTGACCCGAACTGCATGTTTGTGTGTGTGTGGGAAGGGGGAGGGGGGAGAGAGGTGCGCGTGAGGGAGAGGGGAAGTCTACCATGCGACAGTTTACGTACAAGTTACAGCCTGACGCGTAAGGGGGAAGTCCCTGATCCATTGTTGAGACCAAAACCTTTTGGGACAAAAATAAACAAAGTCAATTACGTCTCCCTCCCCCCCGCCCCCTCTCTGCCCCCTTCACTTAATGTTTAATTATTACAATGTTAAGTCTGAACAGAGCGGTTCTAAATTTGTTTTTGTTTTTTTAAATCTTCTTTCTTTATACCGTCCAATTTAAAGAAAAAAAAACTAAAAGGGAACCCCTGCTCTATGACCTGTGCGTAGTAGGCCTACGTCATTTAGGTAAAATGAGAAGTAATTTACATGAGGTAATTCTTCTATGGTTTCGGTGGCCCAAGTCCTAGGGCAGAGGTGGCAAACCTTTTTTTGGTGCCCCAAATTTGTTCAAGGGAAAAAAAAACTCTTATATATATAGCAAAGTGCCAACACTCCAATTAAAATTAAACGAAATACATGTGAAATTTTATACGAGTGCAAACTGACAGGACTCAGCGTGCTAACTGTGGCACGCGTGATATAGTTTCGCAACTACTGTCCTATAGAGCAGGAGTGGGCAAATTTTTCTACGGAGGGCCACATTGAAAACTCGATTGTTATTGGCGGGCCAACGTCTTAAAATATGAATTCAAGAAAATAACCTTGTATTTGTCATTTTCGTCCACATTCACTCTTTATTACTCATGCGCATCACGTTTTAAAATACGAACATATACATGCTTACAGGTCGCACAATAAACCCTAACGGACCGCATGCGGACTGCGGGCATTGGTTTACCCACCCCTGCTATCGAGGATCAAGAAACAAAGTAAAATAAAGGATTTTGAAAGAAAGGGGTTTGAAGGACCACTATAGTTTTTTTTTTTTGTATTTGTTAGATTTTATTTTTGGGGCTATCCGTCTTATTCAGTCCATGGGTCTTCATAAAATATTAAAGGGATCACTACTTATTAAAGGGATCACTACTTATTAAAGGGATCACTACTTATTAAAGGGATCACTACTTATTAAAGAGATCACTACTTATTAAAAAGATCACTACTTATTAAAGAGATCACTACTTATTAAAGAGATCACTACTTATTAAAGTGATCACTACTTATTAAAGAGATCACTACTTATTAAAGAGATCACTATTTATTAAAGAGATCACTACTTATTAAAGAGATCACTACTTATTAAAGGGATCACTACTTATTAAAGGGATCACTACTTCTTAAAGGGATCACTACTTCATAAAGGGATCACTACTTATTAAAGGGATCACTACTTATTAAAGGGATCACTACTTATTAAAGTCTTTAATTAAGAAGCACTGACAGACGCGTTCTTTATTTGAAAGGGTTAAGGAAGAGTGTTTTGTGGTAATTACGTGCAGAACGTGCATTAGTGTTTATGCATTGATAGGTCAATACTTTGTCGGCATCGTCTCACCCCACTCCACTCCCTCCCCCCCCCCATCCCCACCCCCACCCATATTACAAAAGTTTGAACAAAAACAAAAAACAAGGGCACTTTAATAATGCTGTGTATTTGGGGCTATATGGGAGGGCACCGTCATAAAACCTGTCACAGGCTCAGACCACTGGTCTCACCTACACAGAATGTAAAAATGAATTTGATTGGAGGAGATTCATTTAGTTTGTCTGTATATATATCTCTCTCTCTCTGTGTTTGTGTGTGTGTGTGTGTGTGTGTGTAAATATATCTTTGTACGAGTCTATGTGCCTGGTTCATGCGCGGACATTCAATGTGTGTGTGTGTGTGTGTGTGCGTATGTATATATGTATGTGTTGTGCGTGTGTGTGTGTGTGTGTGTATGTATATATGTATGTGTTGTGCGTGTGTGTGTGTGTGTGTGTGTGTATGTATATATGTATGTGTTGTACGTGTGTGGGTACGGTTTCTTTGGTAAGCTCTTGCCAATTTATTACCAGAGAGCGACCCTAAACCGTCAGACCATTAACTGCAAATTTGCGTCCTATATATAAAAAAATATTTAAAAAATGTAAATCTTTAAATAAAGACAGCCTGTTTGTTATTATTATTTTTAGTTTGAGAATGTCACCATTAGAACTCATCACCACATTGGTACTATTGTTTACAACAACGGGGCTCTCAAAGTCGGGAGTATTTATCAGTACAGAATACCAAGAGATTACCGCACAGCATGCGGCAGTGAAAACCAAAGTAATTAATCTGAAGAAAGTAACCTTTGACCCGATGGTGGCCCTTAGTCTTGACGTTGCCGTGAACTCCTGGAACCAGTCGAACTATAAATTCATCGGTGAACTGTTGAGATCGTAAGTTTCTTCAATGATAAATACGTTTTGTTTAATACCCTACATTTTTATGCTGACAGTGATAGTACATGGGAGCAGGGCAGGCTCCTGCGTTTTGTCTGGCCCCCTGTGCTTATTTGTTCTATTTAGTAAAATGTATTACATGGCCCCCTTCTATTGCCTGGCCTCTGCTGTAGAATGCCTGGGCCCTGCTGAAGAATGCCTGGCCCTTGCTGTAGAACGCCTGGCCCCTGCTGTAGAATTTTCACGCTACGGGGCTGGAGCAAGGGCGTTTTACTGAAAGGTCAACTAGGTGGCTTTCTATGTAGGGGCGACACTATCAAGGAGTTTTTGGGGGGTCTGTGTTTTATCTGACACAATAAATAAAGTTGTCAGCAGAGCCGTTCTTATAGATATGAAAAATATGGGGCCCTAAGGGTAAGGGGCCCCTAAAAGTAAGGGGTCCCTAACGGTAAGGGACCCCTAAGGTAAAGGTCCCTAAGCGGAGTATCATTCCTATAAAAAATGTAGAGATTAATATTTATTAATTTATTTTTATTAAAAATGACAAATTAGTTTTCCAAACCGTACTTTTTTACTTTTAGAGTGTTTGCTTGATTTAAAAAAAAACAAAAAACCTCTATGGACGAGTTTCACATACCAGGCAAGCCGTCAGACCCTTAACAAGGATGGGAATTCTGAGGTCTTTAACCGGAAAAAAAGGGCCCGTATATTTGTTTCGCATTTTTGATTGAGTGCCCCCAAACATACTTTTGCAGCATAGGAGCTTAGCCTGGCCGCTAAGAACTGCTCTGTTAGTCTGCTGCCCCCCCTCTCCTCGGGACATACATAGCTTGCCCGTTTTTTAAATACAAAGTGGCTACGGTTCCGTCTAGACGGACTCCGTATTTTCTTTCGGGGTCCGTCTATAGATTGCGCATGCGCGGCAGACGGATTGCATATTTTTTTTCGGGTTTAGGGTTAGGATTAGGGTTAGGGTTAGGGTTAGGCGCACATGTATAGACGGAACCCGGAAAAAAAATTATACGGAGTCCGTCTAGACGGAACCGTAGCCCCCCGTTTTTAAATAAGTGACCCACTATTTTACATCTTCGTACCCGTTGTTGTGAGAACGCAGGGAGTTAAGAAATATCTTGATAACATCATTGATAGAATGCAAGGGAATCTAAATGTATGTAAACTTCATAAGGTTGCATATTTCAATAGCATAAAATCAAAACGACTGCTAAAGGGCTGTCCATTAATTACGTCAACAAAATAGGGGGGAGAGGGGGTAAGAAAATTGTTGACAATTGAAGACAAGGAGGAGGGGGAGGTAAAATAAGTTGACGTCAACAATGTTGCGTTTGTAGTCCTGTGTTATACACACTCGCTTAACATTTAGTATTTTAATTAAACTAACTATATCACTGGTAAACAGTGAATTCATTGCCAGTGATATTTGAATCATTTTATACAAAGTCAACTATGCTGATTTAGAATATGTAAGTGCTTTTGCTAGATTGGCTCTATTTTTCGAGATAATTAAAATTAATGAAATAATGTATGCACCGTGTTTGAAAATTGTCAAGAATTGCATGAAGTAAAATAGTATACTAACAAATAGTAGTGAAACTGTTCATGGTCATGCAGAAATTTGTTAAAAAATATGTGTAATAGTGTTATAGAGGAAAACATTTTCATTTGAAAAACTAATTATGTCTAATTAATTAATTAATTAATATGTTAATTTTCTATGGTAATGCATTAGCAAATCGCTGTTTGCTCGACTTCCTTTTGTGTGTGTCGTTGGGGCTATTGCGCTGGAGGCTCCAACAGTAGTCAGCCATCATATTATGTCCCATCTTCCTTAATATCTCTCCTCCATCACCCTCATATCCTGATGGAACCTCTCGCCTTGTTCCTCACTGAAGTCCCTAAGGTTACCTGGAAAATAGTCTAAATGACTGTGCAGTAGGGTTATGACTTTTTTGTAACCTCATATTTACATGGCAAGAAAAGGTGACTTTTAATGAGTGTATTATGACACAAATAACCTTTTCTGAAAATATTTGAAAAACTTTCCCCACCAAACCATAAAACGAATATTATATATTAATAAATATATAACACAACACTGTAATGGAGAGTTACATAAGAACAACAAGTGCAATGCATGTAAGCATGAGTATAGAGATGCCCAAAATATGAAATGATAATAAAGGACAGCATAGGAAACATAAATTAAGTTTTTATGCTTCATCATTAGTGAGAATAAAACAGTTAATAGTGTCTTTGAAGTCTCACAACGTGGAACAATATCTTGCATTATTTGTATAGCTCTTTCTGCATAGAAGTTACTTCGTTCTATACCAGATATTGCTTAATCTTCACAGACCCAGTGCCTCAAGAAGCATCTTTCTGCTTCAGTGTATCTATGCAAAGCAGGTGCTAAAATCTCTTTTCCTATTTTCCAGTCCCTTTGATCTGAAAACCATACTTCAGACCATGCATGTCCTCGCTATGAAAGTACACACAAGTTCAAATTTCTCGTTTCTATTTTCCGGAATGCCAGAAGTGCTAGTATTGCTTTTGAATTCCAACGAGCATTACTTAAAGCCGTCAGTCTCTGGAAGTGAATTACTGGAAAGGTTTTATTTCATTCGTAATAGTGAAATACTTGCGTCAAATGATGTAAGAATTTCATGTCGTCTTTCCATCCTTTGTTTTCTCACATGATTTCTGAACTACTATCTTGAGAATCAAGTGACTCTTTATGTGACTCGTAATTTGCACTAATTTCAGCAACAAATGGATATGAAATGTTTGGATTAGACGTTTCCCTGCCGAAAACAGAATCCATAGCATGCTTGAGTACTAGGCCTAAAACATGAAGCTAGCAGCATATATACTGAGGGATTTGTCCACTGTTCTGTTGACAGTAATTTTGCAGCTTGCGTACCACACAATTTTTGCTGCCAGAATTTGTATTCCTCGTATCGCAAATAATTACTCGAATACATGAATAGAGTACGTATTTAGCTAGAACAGCCCTATTCGCTGTAAATATTGTCTCTGCTTTTCCATTTATCAGAGACAATATGGCTAATCGAATTTCTTTTTCAACGTTTTTCAGTAAAACAACTTGTTTTTCTCCTTCTATTCTTTTTCTGTCAAAATGTATGCACCATTCAAAATTTTGTAAGCTGTTTTTAAACTGCAACTTCAACAATTCTGCTTCTTTATGGGTTGCCTTATACACTCCTGACTGCGAAGGAGCTTCAATATTGGTAGAGTGTTCGCTTAATATTTTTAATACTTTACAAGCTTTATTTAATGACAAATTTGCTTTCCTACAAAATTAATTTCAAGAAGACGATTACAGTTGAATAAATTTGAAATAGAAGAATACTATATTCCCAAATCAACCAAGCAGACTTTCCAAATTCCAAGCAGACCTGTCGTGACAATTACCAAGATTTGACCATTTTTGGTAAAGTTGCAGTAGACGCATAATACATTAAAACAGTGCACTTTAAATTTAAAATAAACTTTTTTTATTTATTTTGTTTCAGACATGGAGGTAAAAAAATACCCTATAAAGTTCCTGGATGTAATTAATGTAATTAAATAATTGTTATTGCGCAATCCATCAAAGAAGTAATTTTATTGAAAAACGCTTCTTATATGTAAACACAAGATGGCGTTGGTGGGGAAGGTTTTTTTGAGTGAAAAATAAATGAATATTATTTTCATATTTTGTTCACAATTGTTCATTGAAAAATGCCATGTAAAATAAGATTCTGAAAAAAAATGAAAAAAGTACTAACCATACTGTGCAGGTAATGTACCTTGATGCTCATATTTGCTCCAATGTTTCTGAAGTTAGCGAGCATATCTTGCACCAGTTCTTCGTAATTCTCTGCTCTCTTATTATCTAAGAAGTTCCTGACAACTGAAACCAAACTGTTCCATGAAGCTTCAAGGTGATCCATGAAATTAGTAAAATTTCTATCGTTGATGAGTTCTCGAATCTGAGGACCGTCAAAAATCCCAGCTTTCAGCTTCTCCATGCTCAATTCGGGGAATGATCTGCAAATATACTTGAAGCAGTTGCCAGATTTGTCCAAAGCCTTAACCAATAGTTTCATTTACCTACAGTCATGGCTTCCCTTACAGGCCATGTCACTCTTGTCTAATGATATTGCCTTGCCCTGCTATCCCAAAGGCACTTGAAACATGGGCATTTTGTGTATTCTGACTGCTGCCCAAGCAAGAAGTTTACCATTTTTAGATCAACACAAATTGACCACTGAAACTCATAATAACGGACTTTCTGCAATACTGTTTTGATATTCTCATACTCTTCTTTAAGTGTTGTTGAGTGAGCAATGGGAAGAGATGCATAACGGTTACCATTGTGTAACAGAACACATTTCAAGCTTCTGATGGAACTGTCTATAAAAAGACGCCAGTTTTCGGAATGGTAGTCTTGTAGTCCCATTTGGAGAAGAAGTCCAGGGATGTCATTACAGTAAACAAGATCTTCCTCTTGGCTGAAATATGAAGAAGAAACTCTTCTCTTTTCCGATAAGATGTTATTTTAACTTCTGGTTTGAGAAAATTTCTTTCATTGCGTCTGGACGCTAAAAGCTCAGATACTTGCTTGGACAGATTTAGGTCTCGTATCAGGTCATTGAATTCTTCTTGGCTGAATGGTTGAGGTGTTGAAGAACTTCCTTCATAATCGCTTCCACTGTTTTCACCTGCCAAAAACTCCAGATCTTGCCCCTCGTCGGAGTCTGATGGTGAAAGCTCTAATAATCCAGTAAACACTGGTATAGGAACTTCACTGCTATGTGGAATTGGTCTCCTTGCAGATTAAAGATCAGGATAATCCCACTTAGATTTCTCGTGTCGATTGAAGCCTTTAACAATCACAATACAAAAATAACAATCACCAAAATGGTCTTTCGGATCTCGCCATATCATTGGTACACCAAAACTTAGACTTTTCTTCTCAGCATTGGTCCACTGCCGTAGGCTCTCCACACAGTTTTTGCAGACCTTATGGGGAGCCCAAGACTTGTCTTGGTCTCCCAGCTTCACACCGAAATAAGCCAAATATGCCTGCTGTACAAATTCGGTTATATTTCTTCTTTGCTTTTCAATCATGTATTCTTTACAGATGTAACAGAATACTCGGATTATTTTTACAGCATCATCGTGATGAACTCATGATGTCTTAAGGAAGCAGCTATAAAAGAGAAAAAATAAACCAAGTTATAACTTGGTATAGTTAAATTAAACTGTAAGTAATATAATACAATCAATCTTCGAATTAAAACTATACAATGTGACGTAGTACACAAAATTTACTTACCAATTACAGCGAGATAGAGAGAGTCAAATATTCTACAAACTTCTCAAGCGAACGCGCACTCGTTAATCGATCTCAACTTCGTGGTGATGTCATAACGCTATGACGTCATCGAAATATATAATCTCTGCGGTTCGTAACAAAATAAAATATTTCCAACCGCCGTCATGCTTCAGAAATGGCGCTGTAAAACTTCAGATATAATAATTTCAATGAGACACAACGGACACCAAACTTATTGCATTTGTTTTACACAAAGGGTACAATCATATTTTCAAGGGGGTCCAATATCTCAGAAACTAGAGCCAATTTAGCAAAAGCAGTGGAAGTTTTGAAATCAGCACCCATGAATTGTTATAAATTCATTCAAACATTCTTGGCAATTCGCAAAAAAATTTTTTTTTTGTTGGGCTGTGTATTCCTACTAATTTTGCCACATAAACATTTTGGAAGCCATCTTTTTTTTTGGGGGGGGGGGGGTAATCAAATGTGGACGTAATTCTATAGGGGGGGGGGGGTCCTCTGGAAGTTCGACAAGTTGTTGAGGGGGGAGGTAAAAATCGCCAAAAAATTGTTGACATAAATAATGGACAGCCCCTAAATTGTTCCCTTCGATCCGTGAAATGAACCTAGCAGCTCTGCTAAGCAGAACAGAAATGATTCATTTCACACATAATAATATAAATACATATTCTCCATCCCAACTCTTTCTATCGCTTCGGTTCGAAAGTAAGGATCAAAAATACTGTTTCCCGTTTAAGAAATTAATCATGGCTTCTGGCATGCGTCTCGAATTGATAAATGTGTTGTTTTCTTTAAAAGAAATCTACATTTTTAAACACTTTCTGTGGTATTAATTACGCTACGTAAAAAAACTTTTAAATATTAATAAGTTATAATATAATATTATTATTCAAATTATTATTGTTGTTATTTTTCAAACATATAGCATTTTAAAATGGAAAAGAATTGTATAATCTTCAACATTAATAGTCAATTTAAAACAAAAAAAAACGAAATCATTGCAAAGAATTCTTTTAGGATCAATTCTTTCTAAAAGTCAATTTAAAAATTAAAAAATCTGCTAAATATACTTTACAAAAAATAAAGTTGTCAGTTATTACATTATTTTATTAAAAGTTAAATACTGTTTTGAATTACAAAGTAAGACTATGTTACGAAAACTTTCAAACTTAGATTTAGTCTAACTTCAAATATAATCTAGCAATTTTCTATAAAATTATACAATTCTTGGTAATAGTGTGTGATTTAATGGTCGAGTTCAAAGGAATAGGCTTGATCTTTTTTAAATTTGATTTTACGTAATTTATTCTTTTAGCCTAATTTATGTTCTTTAAAGGAATACGAAAATTGATAAGTTTTAAATTTCGTTTATAACATTAAATATATATATATTTAGACATATAAAAAAGCTGATAATAACATTGACTTTTGCTTAATAACCTCAAAGTTGCGCTATGGTCTATCTTTTAGCAAAGATTTTGCAAGGTACAGACAGTATAATTATGATAAAGAAAAACACTATTTACTAGATAGGCTTCCACGTTTTTATTATTATTAAAGATAATTTTATATAATATGTGCAATTGTGCATGATCTTAGGCAGTGGTTATCAAACTTTACTCTTCGCGACCCAACATGAAAACAGTTTTTCGTTTCGAGACCACCTGTTGAAACTTTTAATTTATTTTGAAAAAATCTCGATCTTTGAAATATAAATTTAAATTTTGGTGCCGTCAACTGAGATTAGGGCTGTGAATATAATTTTAATCCATTGCTATTTTATTTTTTCTCCCGCTAGGTACCATAGCTGCTATTGTAACATAAGTAGCCTCAGCTGTGAAGTAAACACTCTGGACAGTGTAGTCAACATGGCAAACTCGCATACACAGCATGTGCATACATTTTTCTGTGGAGAGCTGAAGGATGCAAGCATGAGCTGCTGGAGAATAACACCCGTGGAGGTCACGAAATGCGATAAGAATTGTGTCCTGGCAATGACAGCCTTGGGAGAAAACTGTGGCACTGATGGTGTGACCATAGTTCTGGCAGGGAAAGTAAAGCTACTATGACAGTTTTTGATGCGCTCATGGGCTCTCTGTTTCGATGTGAGAATGTCACGTGCGTGAATGCCATGAATTTTTCGACATCGACGACAGCTGCACCGAGAACGACACCGGACACCACACAGAGACCAAAGTCGACCGACAACGACACCAAGACTAAAACAGTAATTGTGGCTGTAAGCGTGCCAGTCGGAGCGTTAGTTCTTGTTGTAGTTGTAGTTGTTGTAGGTGTAACTGTCTACAGGTGTAGACAGAGGAGTTACAACCTTAACCCGGCGTATGCATTATACCAACAGGATGACAGCGTTCCAGAAGGGAATATTATCCAGCTGAATACTATGAGAGAATCGCAATGACAGGGTATTGTTTTGATGTTATAGAGTTGCTATGGTGAAAATGATTGTCATCAGTATTAAATTTAGATTCGGTTCAACAAATCTGTTTTAGTTATTATTATTTAATATATCAAGGATTTTTTCTGTTGTTAAAGAAAAAACCCATTAACACTGGCCACTTTGGTGGTTCTCATTCCACACAACAATGGGTATGGTGGTGGTTGTCATTCCCCACATAACAAGGGGTATGATGGTGGTTGTCTTACAACATAACAATGGGTATGGTGGTGGTTGTCATTCCCCACAACAACGGGTATGATGGTGGTTGTCATACAACATAACAATGTCTATGGTGGTGGTTGTCATTCCACACAACAGCGGGTATTATGGTGGTTGTAATTCCCAACAACAACGGGTATGATGGTGGTTGTCATTCCCCACAACAATGGGTATGGTGGTGGCTGTCATTCCACAAAACAACGGGTATGGTGGCTGTTGTCATTCCCCACAACAACGGTTATGTTGGTGGTTGTCATACAGCATTACAATGGTTATGTTGGTGGCTGTCATACAGCATTAAAATGGTTTGTTGGTGGTTGTCATACAGCATTACAATGGGTATGATGGTGGTTGTCATACAGCATTACAATGGGTATGTTGGTGGTTGTCATACAGCATTACAATGGGTATGTTGGTGGTTGTCACACAGCATTACAATGTGTATGTTGGTGGTTGTCATACAGCATTACAATGGGTATGTTGGTGGTTGTCATACAGCATTACAATGGGTATGTTGGTGGTTGTCATACAGCATTACAATGGGTATGTTGGTGGTTGTCATACAGCATTACAATGGGTATGTTGGTGGTTGTCATACAGCATTACAATGGGTATGTTGGTGGTTGTCATACAGCATTACAATGGGTATGTTGGTGGTTGTCATACAGCATTACAATGGGTATGTTGGTGGTTGTCATACAGCATTACAATGGGTATGTTGGTGGTTGCTACAAAGTCTGCTACTTCATTTCTTTTCTTTTTTTTCAACTTCGACAATTCATTTATTGGAAGTCTTAAAACTAAAATTGAGCTGCATACTTTAATTTAAAGTTTTTAAAGTTTAAAAAAACACTACTGAAATGTAATGCATCTTGAAGTAGTATGTAACAATACTAATAAAGTGTGTTATCTATCTTCTATGTGTTTAAACTTATACTCTTTGTGAAGAAAGTATTTCTTAATGTCGATAATAAGCTGAAACAGTCATAGCCCGAGCTAACATTTGTGACGCCCTGTGCGTAACATTTTTTGCGCCCTCCTTTGAAATATTGAGCAGCGCTCTTTCAGCACCCCTTCCTAGTTCAATGCTTTTGTAACTTCTAATCTGAAGTACCGGGCAGACAAGATGTGAGTCCAGTGAAGAGTAGATTTAAGTATGGGCTACAATTTTGACTTCATTTTTTAAAATCAGTTTAAAGTAATTATATATATATATATATATATATATATATATATATATATATATATATATATATATATATATATATATATAAGCGAATAGGGCTCTGCGTTAATTCGAACGTAAAGAATTAATACAACAGTATTCCAGTTTAAAATACAATCATGAAAAAAAAACGGATCTGCCCGAAACCAAAAAATTACCCAGCCTAACGATCGATCCTAAGGAGATAAAACTCTATGCATAGGTTTCGCAGCATACAGCTAGTATAAAAATATTTCAGGTGTCAATGTGACTGACGATTAAAACAAAAGTGTACAATTTATTTGTAAACTTAGTTAGTCGCTATAAAAAAAATATTAATACAGCAGCCCCGTAGCCAGGGGGGAAGGCACTTGCTGGGCATTGGTGCCCCCCTGCTTACTTTGACCTGGCTACGGGCCTGTAATACAGGCTACATTTTTTTTTAACATGCCTTCATTATTTATTTTTAGACTAACTGAGTCCTTAAAAACGGAACAAACAAATGCAATATTCATGATACAAATATACTGGATAAATGATACAGTATTGAAGGTATATTATGTTATTTGTTATGTTGTAACTAGTACCCGGACCGGCTATTAGGCACGCAATTTAGTTTAAAATGATGATTCGCTCACAACACCATATCAATTACTAATCTTAATTCGTTCATAATATTTTAAAGGACTCTTTCTCGATAGTTCTTTTTTTTATAATTTATCAATTCTCTTTCACTTAGCCCCACACCCATCCTTCCCTCCCTCGCCCGCCCGCCATCCCCATTCCACTCAAGACATGCCCGAATCGCAGTAGGTCTCAATGTACAAAATTACAAAAAGGGGCATTTAGTATTACTGCATGTTCTTAGAACATGTATTATTTAAATTTTCTTCTGTTTCATGTTTATTCCAACTGTACATAAGTTGCGCACATTACTCCATATCATTTAAAAATCTTAATTCATTAATAAGAAATCCTTGTTGTGTTTAGAATTCCCCAGCATTTCAATTTTATTCAAGAAAGTAAGTCGTCTCTTTTCAATTTCTATAATTTTGGAATTTCCCAGACTATTCTTAAACTGGCGGTCAACGCGCGCTGTTTTTTTTTAATCCGCGAAGGTGTGAAGAAGAATTCAGACTTTTTTTTTAGCAATGAACTCTATCAACTCGTGCGGTGCCTTGTATTTGTAACGTGCAGACATGTGGCTTTTATTGCCATGAACATCCTTTACACCGCACGGTGTGAAGGTCTGTCAAACGGTCGAACCACCGTCTATATTAGCCGATTATGTATATAGATTATCTTTGAAAAATAATTTTTTCCTAAATATTTCTTTTCTTTTTAAATGTTTAATGATCATGAAGAAGGTGATTAAATCATCATAAAATAAGGATACACAAATTTAAAAATAAAAACCCTTAGTGTTATATTGAATTTATAAATATATTCTGTCATAGTTCTTATGACGCTTCATATTCAGCAACTAAGCACTTCTGTATTTATTTGACATTATCATCGCCCCCCCCCTCCTGTGCTTTGTTTGGTGCCCACGGCTTGTTTGCTCTAATTAGTAACATTTATTTCCTGCCCCTCCCCCCGGTATTGGTCTGGCCCCTGCTGTAGAATGCCTGGCCACTGCTGTAGAATGTCTGGCCCCTGCTGTAGAATGCCTAGCCCCCTGGCCCTTGCTGTAAAATGTCTGACCCTGCTGTAGAATGTCTGGCCCCTGCTGTAGAATGTCTGGCCCTTGCTGTAGAATTTCTGGCTCTTGCTGTAATATGCGTGGCCCCCTGACCCCTGCTGTAGGATGCCTGACCCCTGCCGTAGAATGTCTGGCCCCTTCAGTAGAATGTCTGGCCCTTGCTGTAGAATGCTGCTGTAGAATGCCTAGCCCTGCCGTAGAATGCCTGGCCCCTGCTGTAGAATGTCTGGCCCTTGCTGTAGAATGTCAGGCCCTTGCTGTAGAATGTCTGGCCTTAGCTGTAGAATGTCTGGCCCCCTGCTGTAGAATGTATGGCCCCTGTTGTAGGATGTATGGCCCCTGCTGTAGAATTTTCACGCTACGGAGCTGCGCCTTTCTATCTTTTTTTTTTTACTGTCATAAAATTGGTCAAAAATTATTAACTGCAAGACTCTAGAATATAATGTAAGATCCATCGATGATGCACACGCATTTTCAAATTTACATCATTCTCAAAAAAAAAAAAACCTGAACATTATGGAAGTACAATATTTTTACAGATACAAAAAACATACACAGAGAGAAAGTGAACAAGAAATAAAAGCTTTTATTAAAATGATAATAATATATTTGTTTTTAAAGTGAATTTTATTCAATTTAATTGTTTTTAACGATCTCTGATCAATGAAGATGTTGCAACCAATCGTTAGGCTTAATTTTTCCTGATAAATGTATGCAATTGGAGAAAAATATTTCAATAAAATTTGCATAATTAGCTTAAAAGGTAATAACAAATATAAAAGCGATTTTGGGTTCTGCGTTAAATCGAAAGTAAAGAATTAATACAACAGTATTCCAGTTCAAAATACAGATAGATGTTGTGTAATGCGTACATATTCTGAAACAGTTAACATTTGTTTGTTATGCGCCATGCATATTTATAATTTACTTAATGGTGATTTTCCCCAAAACAGCAGTACAAAGAAATCAAAAGAAAAGATTTCACCATATCTAATATTTTATTGTCTACACTTCAGCGTTGAATGTGTTCTCTTGACCCTAGCATTTTCCCATCTTATCTATATTTACACACCATCTTTCAAATTCTAAAATTGGAAATTAGTTCAATATTACATTATTCTTCACACGTAATTGTATTATTAAATTTGTTTTAATTTTGTTGTTTTTATCACAATAATCAGTGTACATTCTAATGTTATTTTATGTACAGCATGCCCTTATTTTGTATGTATTGTATGATGGTGCTGATAGAATTGTATGATTTGGCTGACATAATATATGTAAATTATAATGGTGCTGACATAATGTATAAATTGTACGATTGTGCCGAAATAAAGGATAAATGTTATGAGTGAGCCGAAATAATGTATGTATTGTATGATGGTGCTGACATAATCTATGTATTGTATGATTGTTCTGATATAATGTTTTTATTGTATGATTGTGGTGACATAATGCGTGTGTTATATGATTGTGCTGACATAATGTATGTTTTGTATGATTGTGCCAACAGAATACGTGTATTCTATGATTTTGCCAAACGAATACGTGTATTGTATGATTATGCTGATATGTACACTGGGTAAATGTTGTGGATAAGTTATATTTAAACAAACAAAATTTAAAGCTAATTTGAATTATTGTAAAATCTAAATACACGAAAAGTATCAGAAACGAAGATAGATTCAATTTGATTGAAGCAAGCAAAATTATAAAATTATTTCTCTTGCGACCTTATGTTTAACGAAATAAGATGAACATTTCAATATGAGCATAACGATAAAAATTCAAATCCACGAAACTATCCAAAACACATTTATATTTATCAACTATGGGCACTAATTTTAGATTACATAGTAAAATATCTTAGTGCAAAAAATGTACACTGCTTGTTTAGACGTATAATCAATAAATTATGAATACTTAATAAAGTTTAGCACAAAGATGTAGAAAAAAATACAAGCAGTTATTTACTGTTGTGTATTTGGTGAATGAAATATAATTTACTAAAGAGTCACTGAGAAGTCTTCTTCAGGTTGTAGCAAGTAAGTATTATTAGAAAAATGGTAATATTTTCAAAATATTTTGTGCATTTTATTAACATTTCCAACATGTCCCAAAGAGGTGGATTCATGTCAGGAGTTTACGTCTATCCATGGGCGTATTCATGGGGGGCAAGGGGGTCATTGCCCCCCCCTACATTTTGAAAAAATGTCATAAAGTTGTTATTAGCCCCCCCCCCCCCTGGAAAAATTCCTAGCGACGCCCATACGTCTATCATTAGAGAATTCCCAGTCAGGTTGATAGAATTGAATATTTTGTGTTGAAACTAAAATGATACCTGCTTAAGTTAAAAGAAAATTCAGGGAAATGAGCATTTTGCTTTGAACGGGGGGAAAAAATGTTTTCGCCTCATTACAATGAAAATTGATAAGAATTAAAATTCTTTTGAACTTAAAACTATAATCTGTATATTCAATAGAACTAAATTGGGTTCAAATTTCACTGTTACCCATGCAACGTGGAGTGAACAACAAATTACTAAAGAAAACCTACGTTATTTAAACTGTTACCTGCATTCAACTCTGATGGCAGTTGATAATGGAAAAATTCCTTTGTCGCAAACACCTCTATAGTCGTCTAGGTCTAGATCACGATTTGACACTCCACCAAATCCATGTGATTTTACATATATCACCTATTTATTATTTATTAATATATACAAACATTAATATATACAAACATTAATATATACAAACATGCACTATAGCAGAGTATGTCTATTTGTATGTGTTTGATTGTGTATGAATGTGTCTGTGTGTTAGTGCATGTATGTGTCAGTCTAGTTGTGTGTATGTGTCTAAATGTGTCTGTATGTGAGTGTGTTGCTGTGTGATAGTGTGTGTGTGCGTATGTTTCTACATTTGTGTGTCTGTGTGTGATTGTGAATGTTTCAGTATTTGTCTGTATTTGATTGTGTATGCCTTTGTATGTGTATGTATGTAAGTGTGTATAAGTATGTCTCTGTTAAAGTGTGTGTGTCTGTGTCTGTCTGAATATGTCAATATATATATATATATATATATATATATATATATGTATGTGTGTGTGTGTGTATGCGCGCGTATGTGAATGTACGTGCATGTTGTTGTGTGTATGTATGTGTATGCGTCTGTGTGTGAGTGTGTGTACGTTTGTGTAGGTGTCTGTGTGAGTACATGCATGTATCTCTGAGAATGCGTGACATCACCTTAATTCTCAGGCTGTATTCATCATTATACATGAGTCCCTCTTCCTCGGTCAAGAAGTAAGGCACCAATCCCACCTCATCAAACAACGGAATTCTATTTTTCAACATTAGGCATACCTGTACAAAAAGAAACAATTTTGTTTTAGCCCACTTGCCAGACTTTTTGTTTCGTTAATTTAGTTTCTGATTACGGTATTTTTTTAATTATAAAATTTCTTTAACAAAAAACATTGTCTTTGTTGTTGTTGGTTTCCTAATTAAAATATTAAGTCAGAGGTCTTAGGTTTAACACATATCTATATATATATCTATATATATCTATATATATATATATATATATATATATATATATATATATATATATATAATTCTCTTATTCGCCCAACCATGCGGGACACCAGCCTGCAAGACTATATATAGATTTGTCGCGTTTGTGGAATTCCCGAATATGTTACAGCAAGCAAGACGCGTCTAACAACGTCGTTTTCGGATTTCTTTTATAAAACCAGATTATTTTGATTTCTTCTATGACGCTTTGTCCTTTTATTTAATGAAATATATTAAGCAATAAATGCGAGCACAAAGGTGGTTGTACAATACTATTTCATGTCTAGAAAGCTCCAGTTATTTTAAAAACAGTATTGTTTGGTCGTAATCATTTTTTTATGTGCTCTAACTACAAAACTATTTCATTTATTACCGTCGCGTAAATTATGTATCCGTTTAACCGCGGAAAATGAGGAAATCCTGTACATAAAATAACACTTGAATATCAAATGAGTATTGTAAAAAAAAAAAATAAAAGTAAAACACATTTAATAAAGCAATTACGTGTAAAGAAAATAGTAATATTGAACTAATTTTCAATATTAGAATTTAAAAAAATGGTGTATAAATATAGATAAGATTTGAAAATGCTATGGCTGGGCCGGTGCTACCAATAGGCTACAAAGTTGGTCAAGAGAACACATTCAACGCTGAAATGTAAGACAATAAAATATTAGATATGGTGAAATCTTTTCTTTTGATTTCTTTGTGCTGCTGTTTTGGGGAAAATCACTATTAAGTAAATTATAAATATGTAAGGCGCATTACAAACAAATGTTAACTGTTTCAGAATATGTACGCATTAGAAACAAAAAATATTATCTAACATCTATCTGTACTGAATAATGTAGGTACTGCAGGATGAAGGTTATACGAAAAGAATCTTAAGCTGTGTTAAGCAAGTCTAAAAAAAAATACAAAACAGCTGCCTACAGTGAATATGGAGACTGCCATGCATACAGTGAAAAAAATGTTACATCAAAATAACACTATAGTGTGCTGGGGGAAGGGGTGGATTGAGGCAGACACAAAGTGAACCAAAAATAAAAATCAATGCAAATTAAAACACCCACCACCCGAAATATGTTTGTTAGAAACTGAATGAAAAAAAATTACAATTCAAAGAAAAAAAAAATCCCGATCTTTAAAAAAGGCATTAAAATATATTTAACCAATAAGAGAAAATTCAGTCTGGCAGCTCATCGAGAATCAATGCATCAAAAGAATTAACTAAAAATCTGTAATTTAAAAAATTAAAAAACAAGTTGCTGGAAGGTATGATATAGTCTGCACATGATAGGTCAAAGTTCAACTTTGCATACCATGTATGTCAGCCTGTTATTTTGTTTGATTGCTTAATTTAAAAATAATTATATTAATTATACTGATTGATAAGGCGGTGTATGCTACGTCCGGGACGACTTGTTATCTAATAAAACCGCTTTTTTTAAAAAAAAAAGAGCTAGATGGTTTAAAGGAGAGTCGTACTTTGCTCATTGCCTAAAGGTGACCCTGCGGCTATGCCCTCCGCCCTCCCTTTTCGAAACTTTTTTTTCCCACAATCGAAAGTGTGAAATGAGCTGCACAGAAAGATCAGTGCCTTGTTAAAGTCCTAGCTAACCTTCTCCCCCCCCCCAACCACAATAATATAGTTGAATGACTATTTTGACTGAAGACAATAATAATTTTTGCAGTTAGTAAATTTCTTGTTTGTTTTTTTTGTACTTGTTTTTTGTTAGCATTTTTTTAGCCCATAATCGGCTGGCCTGGCGTACGTGTGCATAACTTCCGCGGCTAAAAATAGTCTTACTCAAGGGGAGTGAACTCTTGCTTGGCTACAAATAGTCTTGGGAATTACAAGTAGTGCGCAAATTATGTAAAGTTGTAAAGATGGTCAAAGGGATACAACTCAATTATAAGGAGTCACTCGCCGGTCCGGGTACCGGCCCTTTGATCTAGTTTGTAATAAATATGCAACAAAATAATCAAAAACAAACAAAGAAAATGGACACAATTTTTATGAGGTGAAGCACAGCACGCAACTTACTTTTGTATAGCCTAAAACTCCAAATCTCTTGTACTTTGACGTGAACGGCCATCCTTGAGTGTAAAAAACAGAGCCAGTATCTAGTCCGAAAACTAGTTTCTGTTTATCAGCACCTTTTGATACCAAATACCTGGCAAAGTAATCCTGAAGAGATAGTTTAATAAGACTTCTGTAAAGACTAATATAACTTAATTGAAAAAAAAAAGATTTTTTTATGAATGTATTTGTACGTATGTATGTCTATATATGTATGTCAAGTATGTATGTATTTCATGTAAATATGTATATCATGTCTATATGTTATGTCATGTCTATATGTATTTCATGTAAATATGTATATCATGTCCATATGTTATGTCATGTCTATAGGCTATATATTTCATGTAAATATGTATATCATGTCTATATGTCATGTCTATATGGTATGTCATGTCTATACGTTATGTCATGTCTATATGGTATGTCATGTCTATATGTAGTTCATGTCTATGTGTTATGTCATGTCTATACGTTATGTCAGCGGGGGGGGGGGGGGGGGGGGGGGCTGGGTTCGATCTTCTGTATATTTTCCAGGTGAAATTCGGTGCAAAGTCGTCACACAAGTCCACCCAAAGTCTACATGTCTATATGGAGGTTATAAAACGATGTCATGTCTATATGGTCCAACGCGTTGTCATGTCTATATTATCATTGTATGTCATGTCTATTAGTGCTGCTGTCATGTCTATTATGGTATGTCACTAAGTCTGATATGGTACAAGTCATGTCTATACTGAATGTCATGCCTTCTTTCACTTTATCATTTCTTTATCCTCTGTGAATGCTTATCGTCATTCTATATTGCGGTTTTGAAATTCTTCATTTTTATTGATGCTGTCGGTAGTATTATGGTGCAATACGTGTGCTGTAAAGTGCTGATAAGAGTCAACGTTCAAAAGCTTTGAAGTCTTTATCATAATTGCAGCACCATCATGGCAGCTAGTATTTTGTGATCAACAGAAAAGCTTTTCAAGACAGAGCTGATATGGTCAGCAAGGTCATGTGCAACAAGATTAAGTAATGCGACAGTTAAAATAACGGCCAACGAAATACGGCGGCTAATGAGGCGCGCCGCATATTTTTCGGCGGATTTACGGCGGACGAAAATTCGGCGGCGTAGCCGGCGCGCGGCGCCGGCTGAGGGGTCTAGTGACACCATATTAAGGGTGACACCAAAACAAAAAGTTCTTAATTACATAACAGAAAAAAATATTCGGTTTAGTCGGGTTTTATAACCGATCATAGTCAAAAGCATGAGCAGTAGAACTGGGTGCAACCACTCACAGCGTCTGGAGCTTAGGTAAATGAATACAGTTCAAAGCTCCTCGGATCAATCTAGAGTTAGTTTGCAAGCGATGTAAAAAAAAAAAGGGGGGGGGCGCATGTAGTCACGTGGTTTCGTGAAATAGGAGAAGTAGTTTACAAACTCAGTTTGATGAAAGTATTAAACTTCTTTATGAAATACAGTCAGTAATACTATCGTTTCTATCGCTAAAATTATTTGAAAGTAAATTCTCTCAGGTCTAGTGGAGAAAAATTCGATATATTTACCAATAATTACAGTGGAAGTCTTGGAGGGTAGGGGGGGGTGGGGAGGGATTAACACCTTGAATTTTCCGCACTGGGGGGATACCAACAATAGTGACGCCACTGATGGCATGTATATATGTCTATCATGTCCATATGTATGTCATATATATGTATATCATGTCTATATACATGTCATGTATGTGTATGTATATCAATATGTATGTATATCAATATGTATGTTATGTCTATATGTATCTATGTGTCTATATGTGTGTCATGTATATATATATTTGTGTGTGTGTGTGTGTGTATTTATGTATGTCATGTATATGTGTTTCCAATGCGTAGCGAGGGGTGGGCAAGGGGGCATCATAGCCCCGGGCCCCACTCACAAAGTGGCGCCAAAAGATATATTTTACATATATTATATTTTTTTCGAATGGGGGGGCGCTAAAAAGGTATTAAAAAGGTATTGTGCCCTGGGCGCGAGTTAAGCTCACTACAGCACTATTATGTTTCTATGTATATACTAGTTGAAAGCCTGCTGAAGCTGGCTGAGCTACCTGCGATATAATAAGAAATCCCTGTTGAGTTTAGATTTCCAGTTTCGGAATTCCACAGACTATTTTTAGCCGAGCAATAGTTAACTCCCCTTTCCCTCATAAATAAAACACTCCACCGCTGGTAGTTACGTAGTTGACCCCATTAGCCTGGGTGAAACGAAACTTTAGGAATTCCCCAGACTATTTTTAGAATTTGCGCACACTACTCCACATCATTTAAAAATCTTAATTCATTAACATTATTTTAAAGAACTCATTTCCAAACAGTTCTTCATGTTGTTTTATCATGTTCAACAAACAAACGTAACACTGGCTTATTGATTTTTTTTTATTCCGTGAACGTGTAAAGTAAAACACTCCACCACTCATCTTCCTCCGCTTATAGTTTAGCCTAAGCATAGGGTTTATACAAAAAAACGACTTTTGAAAAAACCGGTTGTCGAAGGTCAATTTCTAAAAAAACCGACGAAAACCGGTTTTCGGTTTTACTATAAAATAAGTGAAATAACGGATATTTTAAGCATTCCAGCAATAATTATTTTCAATGTATGCAGTATTTAATTAATGTGTTAATGTGTATGAGAAAGAATGAAGGATAATGTAATTAAGTTAACCAATTTTTACGTAAAACAATAAATACAAGAAAAAAATTATCAATATGACAGTAAAAATACTACTACTGTCTACTGGGTACCTATATATTCATTTAAACTGCTTTATAACTTAACACATTTCTGTCATGACCTTTCTTTCTCATATTTAATTTATATTATATTGTCAAAGACAAGAGGTTTGGTTTGCCGCACACAGACCAGTTCTGAATTCAGCTGTTGTGATGTAGACCTCAGTATAGAGCTTATTTAAATATATACATATATATAGTCTATAGATATTACGGCCCTCTTTCTACTTATGGCATTCACTTTCTGCCTTTCCTTCTCTCTCTCTCTCTCTCTCTCTCTCTCTCTCATCCTCTGTATAAGTTTCTAACTTACACAAACACCACTTCACCTCCATGGACTCACATCGAGTGCCCGTTTATAAACATTCCTCCATTGTTGAACTCCTCGCCCCTCCCTTAATACAATTGTCTCCCCACCTACCCCCTCTCATCCCTGAGATGTATTAGTTACACTATTCATGACAACGGCTGTACGACGGTCCTGCCATGTGAATGCCTTGTTTGGGTTAGACGGGTTGGTGGTGGTGGTGGAGGTGTTGGATGAGGAACATAATTTAGTCAACTTGAAAAAAAAAATAGCCCCGTTCTGTCCATTGCTTAGTGATGAGCTAGGGAGGCACCGATTATATACCCCCACCCCCATCCTCTTTCAAGTTGTATACTTCCCGCAAGTCAACACTAAATTCGTGCGCTAAAAACAAACATCGGTTGTTTTGTATAATTAGTTAACGACTTGAATTTAGCCTTCTTTCAAGGTCTCAATGTGTTTATACCGTCCCCTTCACCTCCATCCAATCCCCTGAACCACTTGGGCACACCTTCTCTTTTGTATCGCTCAAAAGTTACTTTCTATCAATGCCAATGTATACAGGTCGGACTGAGGAGGGAGTTCATTGGAAAGTCACAGTTTCCCAGATTTCTCTGTAATATCGTGGAATGTATCAACAGTTTTTGCTATTTGTTAAGTTCTAAGCTAAAACCGGCTTTTAAAGCCAAAAAAACCGGTTGTCAAATTCTTCGACTTTCGTAAAAAAAACCGGTTTTTCGCCGCCGGTTTTTAAAAACCGACAACCCCTACTTTGAGCTAGACTAAAAATTTGGAATTCCCCAGACTAATTTTTACCGCGGAAGTTATACACACGGTCGAACGTACGGTCGGTGGAACGTACGCCTAGGTTAGACTATTATGTATTAGATGTAAGAATATATGTATATTTGGTTGGCCACTGCTCTTGTCGGCTTCGATACTCTCCCTTCTCTCTCTTTCTCTGCTTTTCCTACGCCATCGCTGCAGCCCGTCTTCGCGTTCAACTACGAACTCCACGGTGCGCAGACACAGGGAATTGCCAGTTACGACCGAGTGCAATGAGTGAGTTATAACAACATATAGTGTTCACTTACCAGGCTGTGGGTGTCAGAATCATCTTCTCCGTACAATGAGGAACTGTGTCTGAAAGTTCTGAATGTGTCTTTTTCCATAATGTCACCTGTGTACACACTTAGAAAATCTACATATCTGAAGCGAGAGACAAATTAACAGAGAACCAATGTTAAACAGGTGACTATAAAAAAGGACCGAAATAGAGGATAATTGAGGACTTTGACTTTAAGCAAACATTTAACACACTAAACACGATTTTTTAAGAAACGGAGTGCGTAGCGAGGGGAGCAAGGGGGGGGGGTCATCATGCCCCGGTGGCTACTCTCATATAATATTATATGGTTTTTGAATGGGGGGGGGGAGGGGCTAAAAAGGTATGCACTGGGCGCGAGTTAAGCTCGCCACGCCACGGGGGGAGGGGGAGTATCCTTTCTCCCCACTCCCACTTTGCTGGCCTATCCCCGGTCCCCTCAGATCATTTTTTAAAAAAAAAAGTGGCAGATGTCGTGAAAATCGACCAGAAAACAATGTTTCTTACAAAGAGAAAAGTTTGTTTCAACGTATACCTAATATACTCTTTACTTGGTTGTGTTTTATGTCCAGTATAAGAAGTGTGATATGAATTATGGTCAACTAATTTGAAATCCGATTTGTTTCTTTTTCATTAATCACAAAAGGTTAATTACTAAAAATAATAATAATTTGTGTTTTGTTTTTAATTAAATTAACTGACATATGTAAGCTATAAATATTAATATAGTGAATTTATATAGTTTCTAAAATAAAGGCGTACCATTTCACGTATTTAAGATAAATTTTGGTAACTATCTTTTGAAAGTTGCCATGAAAATACAATATTTACTCCACCTATAAAAATAATACTCTTGATTAGCATTAATACTTGTTACGATTGCCCCCCTCCACATCATAGCTACCCCATGTTATGTTACCCTCATCCCCACCCCCGTTAGATCTGTGGTCAGCGGAGCGTGATCAAAACTACCAGGCGCTTGAAGATTTTATGTGTATTTGAAATATCGTTTTGTTTGTTTAAATGTTGACAATAATTTAATTTGTTTTAGAAGAATCTATAATTGCATAATGTAACTTGTATTACCATCCTAGGTTTTACATAATAACTTAAATAAATGTTATAGCTGTTCCAGGTAAACCCTATTTTAACCTCCACTGTATTTAACAAAAACGAAATACAGAATTTTACCAGGAACAGAGAACAATTAAGTTACATTAAAACAATCTTATAAAAAATTCTAAATAAATACAACTAATATTGACCTGATAAAATTACTCAAAGGAAAGAGAAGATAACACCAAAAAAAACCAACGTATACTAAATCAGCAGAGCTAAGTACCTAAATAATGGAAATTGAATAATCAAAATAATTAACCTAAATGCAAGTGTTTTAGTTGTTCCAAGTGGACCCTATTTCAACCTCCACTGCATTCGAATCAATACAGAATTCCACTAGGAACAACCAACAAATACATTAGCAGGTTACGGTTAATGTTTATGAAAAATAATAAAATAAGACAAAATTAAAATATTAACTTAGCTGCAGCTTCCTGACCCTCTTGCAGAATTGATGACATTAATATAGTTCCATTCGAATTTTAACTCTAATGTTATTAGTTTCTGATTTATTTTATTGTTTTTTTTTCTAGATTAAAAAATAATATTGTCAATAATCCAATATTGTAAATGCACCACAGTAAATGCCAGTCTTGAGACTCAATCGGATCCGTAATCGACACAGTTAGCTCACTATATAACAATTAGTTTCATCTCAGCTCAACAGTAATCTCAGTTGTTGCACATCAACATCAGTTTGCCGGAATGAAATAAACGACCTCCACTGCAGCCTATCAGCAACATTAACTTCTATCACTGCAGCCTATCAGCAACAATAACTTCTATCACTGCAGCCTATCAGCAACAATAACTTCTATCACAGATCAGATTCACAACGTCGACAGCAGCTATACGACAAGTTAAACATTCATGCCGTGGCTCACCTACATCCACAGAAGAAAATAATCACAACGTCGTTTGCATTGACAGCAATTTTCACAATAACTCCTTACTCCGCAGTCACGAGTTCACGTCGGAGGTGCCATAAATGTTACGGGCTCTTTTGTAGATAATCAATAACCACAGTGAAACACACAGGTATATCAACAGATAAGTCAACGCTTATTGATTTGAAATATAAACTAAATGAACTTTATTTAAACTACTCGTGACTGCACGACTATCTCATACAAACCCTAATACAACACTCTATCTATAACTAAATTAAACTTCTTTCTCGATCGACTGCTCGCCCCCGAATGTCGAGGGAAGGGAATAGGGGGAGGGGCGTTTCCGACATCAAAGCCTGACTCCTGGGTTTTCTCTGAGTCCGGTAGGGCTTTGATCTTGGTCAGTGGCCAAAGGTGCGAAGTCGCACCTTCGTCCAGCTAACGTCCAGCTTCCGAGCGCCTGGTAGTTTTGATCACGCTCCGCTGACCACAGATCTAACGGGGGTGGGGATGAGGGTAACATAACATGGGGTAGCTATGATGTGGAGGGGGGCAATCGTAACATCTCCCTCCTTGTCAGTAAGCATGATGCAATCATGCAAAATAAAATAAACATCAAATTGTATCCTGAACAGAACCAAAACTAATTTAACTTAAAATAATACAAGTATAACTAAAAAAACTTTAAACATTTTCATACCCGTGATAAGATGATTAGCATAAAAGAGAAAAAGCAAAAGTTACATGTTGATTGACAACTATTGTGTAGGTAACAAACTCATAACATACGTTAGAATTCAGCTCTACAACTTGTTAACCAACAAAACGTGACATGATCCTAAAACAGTTTACTTATAACAATTGTATCATTTGGTCTACAATACCGTATCTTAAGTCTTATGATCCGTAATGTCATAATATACTAGATATTTAATCTACCTCATGGCGAATAACCATCAATAAACAAAATCAATTTACTATTATAAATACATTCCGAAATTTTACATTAAAAAAAAAACGTTTCATTACACAGTAGATGTAATTAAGTATGACAGATTAGGCGAAACAATATAAACAAGTGCAAAAATATATCCAAAATCTTATTAGCCTCCCATAAATAACACCAATCACTAGCTACGTAATCATGATCTATATTGAACAAAAAAATCATCCAAAAACTACCTAATGTGAGGAGTCATGTGACAATCATTAGTTATCACCTAACATCTATACAGTGAGAAAATATATCTATCTTACGAATATTTACAACACAAAAATTATTATGTAAAACCTAGGATGGTAATACAAGTTACATTATGCAATTATAGATTCTTCTAAAACAAATTAAATTATTGTCAACATTTAAACAAACAAAACGATATTTCAAATACACATAAAATCTTCAATAAAACACTTTAAATAATGACATCACTTTTACAAACATTAACCATTTCTTTTACATCACTAATCGAGATATCACATGGTCGAGAGTCAAACTATTTTACAAAATGTTCTCGCCAGTTGCTATTTAAGTCCCTCTCTCTGCAACCAAAGAACCCATACTTTGATTGTCTCTTTTGATAGAAATTATTATGAAACTCATTATTTTTAGGTCTAGACTTGAGAGTACAGTAATGATCTTGGTAATTGGGACTAAAGCCTGACGCTACCCTACTGCTACTATCTCTGTCTTCGTGAACACGTCTGTTATAAAACCTGACATTATTAATGTCATAGCCTCTTCTACCCTCATTATATTGTGTGTCATATCTACCCCCTACACCGAAAAACATTTATATCACCCTGCCTAGACTGTGCGATCATTGCCATATTATTCACACAATTCCCATTCACGCAACATTGCTCTCTCACATCAAACTTCCTTCTAATTCTATACTCACACTCACATTTGCGCTGCCTACCTCGCTCTACGGGTATGTTACGATTATAACTGTTGTTCTTCCTTACAACTATTATTCTACGAGTCTGATACTCAGGTTTAAATCTCCTTCTCTGCCATTGATCACATTCTCCCACTGACTGACTTAGACCAGCTACAGGTTTACTAACACGCACAGGAAAAGTTGGTTTTTGTTGTGGTGTCTTCCCAAAATGATCATTTTGTTTACAAACAGGCTCTATAACAGGGAACTTTATTCTATCACATTTCTCCTTAATTATTGTTCCATCATTACTACAACTTTTGGTCGGATTACTGACTTCTTCAATAAATTTAACTTGACCAATGTCCTTTTTTACATCCTTGATCTCAACTATTGAGCCCACTAAATCTATTTTACTAACCATGGCCTTCAAACCCTCTTCTATTTTAGGCTGTGATGCGGCGATTGAATCTATCGATTCTAATTTGATCAGGATACTGTGTAACAACTTCTCTACCGAACCTAGTCTAATTGACAAGTTGTCTATTTTTAAATTTGTTTTTAGTATTTCATCTCGTAATCTCTCTCTGTTTTCTAACTGCACATTTACCTGTTCTCTACTCACTCTTTCATCCTCTAACGTCAACTCGTTATTTGTCACCTGTATTCTATCATCACCCTTTGACCTCTCCATTTCTTCGTTATTTTCCTCAAATAAATATGACCCTATTATCGGCTCGTCATCTACTAATGGCGGATTTCCCCCTTTCAATTGCCTCTCGTGAAATGCCTTTGCAAATTCTTCTCCCGTAAGACCCAACCACCAAATCATTTCAATTTTACTACCTGAACTTGACATCTCTTCTAATCTTTCTTCCCTCTCTTTATTATTTGTCTCTATTACCCAATCTTGTAAGTCATCGCCAGTATACCCAAGGGCCTTACCAGTTTCTACCAAAGCTGCCAGATTTTCCATGGCACTGTAAACAATATTCACCAGCAAATAGAAATAAGTAACAAAAAAAATTAACAGAAGATCGCCACTGCTAATTAAAATCAATAGTGAAATAAAACAATGAACTTAAATAAATGTTACGGGCTCTTTTGTAGATAATCAATAACCACAGTGAAACACACAGGTATATCAACAGATAAGTCAACGCTTATTGATTTGAAATATAAACTAAATGAACTTTATTTAAACTACTCGTGACTGCACGACTATCTCATACAAACCCTAATACAACACTCTATCTATAACTAAATTAAACTTCTTTCTCGATCGACTGCTCGCCCCCGAATGTCGAGGGAAGGGAATAGGGGGAGGGGCGTTTCCGACATCAAAGCCTGACTCCTGGGTTTTCTCTGAGTCCGGTAGGGCTTTGATCTTGGTCAGTGGCCAAAGGTGCGAAGTCGCACCTTCGTCCAGCTAACGTCCAGCTTCCGAGCGCCTGGTAGTTTTGATCACGCTCCGCTGACCACAGATCTAACGGGGGTGGGGATGAGGGTAACATAACATGGGGTAGCTATGATGTGGAGGGGGGCAATCGTAACATCTCCCTCCTTGTCAGTAAGCATGATGCAATCATGCAAAATAAAATAAACATCAAATTGTATCCTGAACAGAACCAAAACTAATTTAACTTAAAATAATACAAGTATAACTAAAAAAACTTTAAACATTTTCATACCCGTGATAAGATGATTAGCATAAAAGAGAAAAAGCAAAAGTTACATGTTGATTGACAACTATTGTGTAGGTAACAAACTCATAACATACGTTAGAATCTCAGCTCTACAACTTGTTAACCAACAAAACGTGACATGATCCTAAAACAGTTTACTTATAACAATTGTATCATTTGGTCTACAATACCGTATCTTAAGTCTTATGATCCGTAATGTCATAATATACTAGATATTTAATCTACCTCATGGCGAATAACCATCAATAAACAAAATCAATTTACTATTATAAATACATTCCGAAATTTTACATTAAAAAAAACGTTTCATTACACAGTAGATGTAATTAAGTATGACAGATTAGGCGAAACAATATAAACAAGTGCAAAAATATATCCAAAATCTTATTAGCCTCCCATAAATAACACCAATCACTAGCTACGTAATCATGATCTATATTGAACAAAAAAATCATCCAAAAACTACCTAATGTGAGGAGTCATGTGACAATCATTAGTTATCACCCAACATCTATACAGTGAGAAAATATATCTATCTTACGAATATTTACAACACAAAAATTATTATGTAAAACCTAGGATGGTAATACAAGTTACATTATGCAATTATAGATTCTTCTAAAACAAATTAAATTATTGTCAACATTTAAACAAACAAAACGATATTTCAAATACACATAAAATCTTCAATAAAACACTTTAAATAATGACATCACTTTTACAAACATTAACCATTTCTTTTACATCACTAATCGAGATATCACATGGTCGAGAGTCAAACTATTTTACAAAATGTTCTCGCCAGTTGCTATTTAAGTCCCTCTCTCTGCAACCAAAGAACCCATACTTTGATTGTCTCTTTTGATAGAAATTATTATGAAACTCATTATTTTTAGGTCTAGACTTGAGAGTACAGTAATGATCTTGGTAATTGGGACTAAAGCCTGACGCTACCCTACTGCTACTATCTCTGTCTTCGTGAACACGTCTGTTATAAAACCTGACATTATTAATGTCATAGCCTCTTCTACCCTCATTATATTGTGTGTCATATCTACCCCTACACCGAAAAACATTTATATCACCCTGCCTAGACTGTGCGATCATTGCCATATTTTCTCACTGTATAGATGTTGGGTGATAACTAATGATTGTCACATGACTCCTCACATTAGGTAGTTTTTGGATGATTTTTTTGTTCAATATAGATCATGATTACGTAGCTAGTGATTGGTGTTATTTATGGGAGGCTAATAAGATTTTGGATATATTTTTGCACTTGTTTATATTGTTTCGCCTAATCTGTCATACTTAATTACATCTACTGTGTAATGAAACGTTTTTTTAAATGTAAAATTTCGGAATGTATTTATAATAGTAAATTGATTTTGTTTATTGATGGTTATTCGCCATGAGGTAGATTAAATATCTAGTATATTATGACATTACGGATCATAAGACTTAAGATACGGTATTGTAGACCAAATGATACAATTGTTATAAGTAAACTGTTTTAGGATCATGTCACGTTTTGTTGGTTAACAAGTTGTAGAGCTGAGATTCTAACGTATGTTATGAGTTTGTTACCTACACAATAGTTGTCAATCAACATGTAACTTTTGCTTTTTCTCTTTTATGCTAATCATCTTATCACGGGTATGAAAATGTTTAAAGTTTTTTTAGTTATACTTGTATTATTTTAAGTTAAATTAGTTTTGGTTCTGTTCAGGATACAATTTGATGTTTATTTTATTTTGCATGATTGCATCATGCTTACTGACAAGGAGGGAGATGTTACGATTGCCCCCCTCCACATCATAGCTACCCCATGTTATGTTACCCTCATCCCCACCCCCGTTAGATCTGTGGTCAGCGGAGCGTGATCAAAACTACCAGGCGCTCGGAAGCTGGACGTTAGCTGGACGAAGGTGCGACTTCGCACCTTTGGCCACTGACCAAGATCAAAGCCCTACCGGACTCAGAGAAAACCCAGGAGTCAGGCTTTGATGTCGGAAACGCCCCTCCCCCTATTCCCTTCCCTCGACATTCGGGGGCGAGCAGTCGATCGAGAAAGAAGTTTAATTTAGTTATAGATAGAGTGTTGTATTAGGGTTTGTATGAGATAGTCGTGCAGTCACGAGTAGTTTAAATAAAGTTCATTTAGTTTATATTTCAAATCAATAAGCGTTGACTTATCTGTTGATATACCTGTGTGTTTCACTGTGGTTATTGATTATCTACAAAAGAGCCCGTAACAATACTCTTAAGAAACTAAAAACACGACCAATGAAGGACAGAATGTAGTCACTATCAGTATAAAAGAAGGAAATGAACTCACATGTTGAAGCATTTCTTTACCAGTTCCTTACCATTTCCTGTAATTTCCTTACCGTTTCCTGCCATTTCCTTACCACTCCCTGCCATTTTCTTACTATTTCCTGCCATTTCTTTGTCACTCCCTGCCATTTCCATATCACTCCCTTCCAGTTATTTGTCAATCCCTGCCAGTTCCTTACCACTCCCTGTCATCTCCTTATCATTCTTGAACATTTCCTTACAATTTATTGCCTTTCTGTGACATTTCCTGCCTTAAAGCGACAATGGGATTCTGGGACGTAATACTTGACATGACGGTTACAGTAGGATAAAGGGGAAATAACTCCTTGATCACATAATTTGTGTGACCTGCTTATTTTGGTGCGACTAGTTGTACAATAAGACAAAAGACCGTCCTTAGCCTGTCTCATTTTAATTTTATTAAAAAAAAAACTTTTAAGTAACTTGTACACTAACTTTGAAAGTCCAGCGGTATCGTATTCTTGGTTTAGTCTATCTAGTCTTGCTGGAGGGAGCACGGATAAAATTAATTTTGGCTTCTTAGGTTTCAACGTCTCGGCTGCAAATGCTTCGGACATATCCTACAGAAATAGAGTTTATGAAAAAAAAATTTAATGAAGTTCTATTTGTAAAAGTCACTCTGTCTCTAATATTATTGGAGGGGTATAATCTGCATAAACTGTGTTTTGGGAAACACGAATTAAATCAACACTAACAAAATCATGGGCGGACTACTGCCCGCGGGCTAAATGTGGCCCGCCTGGCTGTTTGATCCGCCCGCTGCCTGCAATTCTTTCAGGAAAAGGTGCAGACGTACATCACTAGCCTTTCATGTTATTACGTTTACATTTCTTTTAAATTAGTTCATGGCTTACACACACCATCTATCTGCTCTATGCCCGGCTCGCCAGTCAAATTCGCGACTCAATAAGTTTGCCCACCCCCGGTACTATCATTTACAAGCCCAGCTTTAAAAACGTGTATATTATTGATGACAATACACTATGTTAAAATGTGTGATTGACTAACATTCAGAAGCGAATGATCTTTTATTGTTATCGTTTCTAAAAAAATATGGAAATTGCAGAACGAGATTAAGGTGAGCAGCACGCAGTCCCGTAGCGTGAAAATTCTACAGATGGGGCCAGGCATTCTACAGCAGGGGCCAGACAATAGCAGGGAGGGGGGGCAGGTAATACATTTTACTAAGTAAAACAAATAAGCAGAGGGGGCCAGACAAAACGCAGGGGGCCCGGCCCCCCTGCCCCCCCCCCGCACGCTACGGGCCTGGCAGCACGTATGTAATACAGCTCCAACTTAAATTTGGTAATAAAAAACTTTAGGTACAAATGAAAGTGATATTTCGGTAATCAATATACAGTACTTAAAAAATCAAAACAATATTCTTTTGTTAAAATATGCTAAAACTTAAGTTAATAAAAATATTTATAGAAAGTTAGAGGCTAAAAAATTCACTCGTGGCAGCAAATCTTGAATACCAGGTGCTCTACTTTATTTTTGCTATTTATAAATCAATGATTTTTAAAAGACATTACTTTCAGTATACTTTGTTCAACTTTTTTAATGAACCGAGTATGTAGACGCACTAATTTCTAAATTCTTTAAGCTTTATTTTTCACGGCAACAGGAAACAGTTCATTTTTACGCCCAGTGCGCACTTGACACAAACCTTCATCACGATCATGTTCATTTTTACATCTAGTGCGCACTTCATACAAGCCTTTATCACAATCATGTTCATTTTTACATCTAGTGATCACTTCACACAAACCTTCATCACGATCATGTTCATTTTTACATCTAGTGCGCACTTCACACAAACCTTCATCACGATCATGTTCATTTTTACTTACAGTGCGCACTTGACACAAACCTTCATCACGATCATGTTCATTTTTACATCTAGTGCGCACTTCACACAAACCTTCATCACGATCATGTTCATTTTTACATGTAGTGCGCACTTCACACAAACCTTCATCACGATCATGTTCATTTTTACGTCCAGTCCGCACTTGACACAAACCTTCATTTTCCTGCATTATTTGAACATTGGCTGGGTGCGGCCGGCCTATGTCCAAGTGACTATCATGTGAAAAGATAGTACCAATTACGGACTTTGTGTAAAAAACAATAAAGTAAGATACGTTAGCTGCTAACTGATATACCACTGAATAAATATTTCAGGTTATGGTTAAAGTTTCGGCTATATCTCCCGTGGTGCTTCCCTTGCCATTGCACTATCGACTTTAGGAGGATGAAATAATTGGCACTGCAAAAACGTCCCAATAGTGGTCAACAGAGTCTAAGGGATTTCATCTCATCCTTACAGGAATTTCGCAAACACACACACACACACACACACACACAAACACACACGTAGCTACTAATGTAAGAACTCTGTACCTTCATTAGATTGACGAGGTCGTTTTTATCCCGCTGCACAATCTCGCCAGCAAAGTAAGAGTTCATATTAATCTGTATACCGTCAAAATCAATCTCACGTAAAAACCTGATGGTTTCCATTGCAAACTGCTTTCTTAATGTTGAATCTTTGTACATTTTAAAGAAAAATCCAGTCCTTCTATCAGGCATAATGACAATCATATTTTTCAGCTGTGGATTTTTCTTCTTCAGTGCATTAAATCTAGAAAACCTATAAAAAATGTGTATATATAATAGCGATTTGGGCTCTGTGTTAAAGGAAAAGTAAAGAATTAATACAACAGTATCCCAGTTTAAAATGCAATCATGAAATAATCGGATCTGCCCGAAAACAAAAAATAACCTAGCCTACCGATCAAGCCTAAGAGGATATGACTCTATGCCGCGTCTATGCAAAGGTTTTGCAGGGTACTGCTAGTAATATATATTAAAGCGATTTCAACTGCGTTAAATCGAAAGAAAAGAATTAATACAACAGTATTCCAGTTTAAAATAAAATCATGGAAAAATCATGAAAAAATCGGGGAGGGAGGGAGGGAGAGAGAGAGGAAGGAAGAGATGGGGGTAGGGAGAAAACAAAAGGTAAACAGAAAACCTTATTTTAAACCCGGGCAAAAGCCGGGTACTTGCAACTAGTATATAAATATACAAATATCTATCAATCTATCTATCTATCTATCTATCTATCTATCTATCTATCTATCTATCTATCTATCTATCTATCTATCTATCTATCTATCTATCTATCTATCTATCTATCTATCTATCTATCTATCTATCTATCTATCTATCTATCTATCTATCTATCTATCTATCTATCTATCTATCTATCTATCTATCTATATATATATATATATATATATATATATATATAAGATATATATATGTACCCATCTATCTATTCTCCATATTTATATATATATATATATATTTCTTACTTATCAATATCTTTCTACTTTATACATTTATCTTTAACCAAATTCCACTGGAATGCATGAAATGTATATAGAGTACATTAAATCGTATAAAATAAAACAAAAAAATTACCATATAACCATAACAATGTTTTCCTCTTTTTAGTCATCAAAATGATCACCTACCTACACTTCTTGTCGTCATTGTGAAATACACCCAAATTATACATTTATCCCATGACTTTAAAGGCTAAACGTAATAATTAAATACTTTTCTTTTTTAGCTTTCCTTTGACTTCAAAACAGCACAGAAAAAAATGTCATGAATATATGACTTCATTTAGTACTGCCTCATCTACACTGAAATTTTAAATCAATTTAAATGAATTTTGAACGTGACTATGTATATATAAAGCACACAGAAAATGCTATAAGGTTCTGGAAAGTTTTAGAAAAATCTATAAAATTCTAAAGGTTCTGGAAGATTCTATGAAATCTCTAGAAGGTTCTAGAAGCTTCTAGAAAACTGTGGAAAACTTGAGAAGGTTCCGGGGAACTCTAGAAATATCTAGAAGTTTTGATTTTTATATAAATAGTTAGTTTCACCAGTGCATTTCAATTTAATTATAAAAATCAAGTGTTATATGATCAAATATTGCGGCTATATGAATATCATTCATTTAGTTATGACTATTAGGTCGAAATCGAAAAGTGTTGTTCATTTAACTGGCATAGAAGTTGACACAACTCCTGTTTATTGAGCTGGGTACTTCCCCTAATTGAGCCTACTGACCAATGGTATGTTTACAAACACAGCCTTCTGGCAGTCAGTTGGTACAATTTTTTCATGAACTATTTCTTTGCTTGTATACTGTCCAGTTGACATGCCAAAGTTTATTGAGCTAGGTACTTCCCCTAATTTAGACTACTGGCCAATGGTATGTTTACAAACACAGCCGTCTGGCTGTTAGTTGGTACAATTTTTCGTGACCTATTTCTTTGCTTGTATACTGTCCAGTGGACATGCCAATGTTTATTGAGCTAGGTACTTCCCCTAATTGAGCCTACTGGTCAATGGTATGCTCACGAACACAGCCGTCTTCAATAAGACATTTGGGGGTAGTACAACTAGATCGGATGTATGTAATGCTATTCAAGCGCTTTAAGAAGTTTTGGCCAAAAATATGACAGGCAGAATTTAGTATATGCCACAATGTTCGACTGGAGCAAAATCTCAAACCATTAAAAGGAGAAATCATCACATTTTGTTCGAATATCCTCCAAATGAAAAACAACTCAAGATATTTGCCACGTGAAGATTACAAAGAACTTCTGACTCTGAATCTTAATCTTATCATCCTGGGAGGAATTCCCCCCTCTCTTGGAGTGCGTTTTTGTGTTCCACTCTTCCGTCATTAATTCAAGCTGACTAAGCATGAAGACGAATCAATTGCATAATTCGGTATCCTTGTATCCTTGGTTTACATTAAACCTTGGATTCAGTGTCATGTAACTAGTATTATTTTACTGTTTAATTCCTACTGTGTAATATAATTGTTCTTTGTATTTAAAAAGCAGCATTTTAAACATAGCAAAATTTTCATTTAATGCAACTGCCGATAACCATAAAACACGAGATAACAAGTGCACTGAGGCAGTATTTATAGGAGCCCAAATGGTGTGAAATTTGGTATATACAGTGAACCAGAAAACTAAAATGCTCATGATAAAAAAATCAACTTTAGTTTTTTCCGTTATAAAGTGAGCCACCCTAATATATATATATATATATATATATATATATATATATATATATATATATATATCAATTAAAGCTATCTATATTTAAATATATAGTCATTTTATTATGAATGATTATGCTAACTATATTCAATAAACACAGTACCATTATATAGCATCTTCTTTAAATATGACTATGACGGGCAACACTCACGCCTCAACCCTGATAAACTGATAAATAGACAGATAAATAGACAGATAAATAGACAGATAAATAGACAGATAAATAGACAGATAAATAGACAGATAAATAGACAGATAAATAGACAGATAAATAGACAGATAAATAGACAGATAAATACAGATAAATAGACAGATAAATAGACAGATAAACAGACAGATAAATAGACAGATAAATAGACAGATAAATAGACAGATAAATAGACAGATAAATAGACAGATAAATACAGATAAATAGACAGATAAATAGATGCAAATCTTACCAACACTGCTTATTACCCAGGACAGAAGAAAAATTAATAGGCGTACAGTGTCCATCCTAGATAGATAAAAGTAACTGTTAGAGATAAATTTACATAGGAGATTGTCTCTTAGAAAAATAGCTCACAGGACACATTTGTTATCAATACCTCTCCCCCTCCTCAAAATACGTGATTTTATAATACGCGCCCTTCGAACGGGATGGGTGACTGTCAAGTTACACAAGGAGAATGTCTGGCTAAACGTGGATCCTCCATAAAAGGTGGACCAGTTGTGATGTGATGGGGGGCGCGCTCCGGTGGAACATGAAGAGATGTAGCCTAGGGGTGCCACCATGCAGAGCAGTAGCACAGTGTGCCACCACGCAGAGAAGTGGCCCATGATACCACAATGCAGAGCAGTAGCACAGTGTGCCACAATGCAGAGATGTAGCCTAGGGTGCCACCATGCAGAGCAGTAGCACAGTGTGCCACCATGCAGAGCAGTAGCATAGTGTGCCACCATGCAGAGCAGTAGCACAGTGTGCCACCATGCAGAGATGTAGCCTAGGGTGCCACCATGCAGAGCAGTAGCACAGTGTGCCACCATGCAGAGCAGTAGCACAGTGTGCCACCATGCAGAGCAGTAGCACAGTGTGCCACCATGCAGAGCAGTAGCACAGTGTGCCACCATGCAGAGGAGCAGTAGCACAGGGTTCAAGCATGTGGAGCGTCTAGAGCTTAGGTAATTGAATAAAAATTTTTTTTGAGATGGTTGAGATGCTTCTTGTTGGAAGGAAGAACAGGCCCAGGTCGTCCAGTTGGGCATTGTTTCTTTTTGAAAGCTTCTTTAGGGCAATAGTGGCCATATCTCTGGCTCCAAGTGCAGCTACTGTGGACGTCTAGGAAACAGCTGATCAAGAATATTCAGAGTGCACCATCTGAGCAATTACAGGGTTGATTTGCTTGGCAACTACAGGGAACCACATTTCATAAGGCCGTCTAGGATTGATCGAGTCAGTCTTTGCCAAATACTTTGCTGCGCCTTGGTTCCAGTTTGGTCCCAATTATATTAATGGTTAAGTCCATTGAATATATATACTGAACAGATAGCGAATTCGCTAAATACAAATATTTTGAAATTTTACTATTTAAATCTGTATCCGTAGACGTTATACACAACTGTCATAAAACATGCATCTTTACGCAACAAAACATTGATTATAATGTTATAATTTACTTTTTATGTATAAATACGCTATAAAACTTTATTTTTTTAAATAATAATTTCATGTGTTGAGGTGATTTTTTAAAATAATTTTTCTTAGAGAATTAGATCTTTTATTTGATTTTAAATACACGTAGTATAACTCAAATGCTAATACTATTGCGTTGCAAAAAAAAACAGTGGCTACTGATGTGATTTTTTAAAATGGATTTATTCTTTCCACAATTATTGTTTTACTAGCTGTACCCTGCAAATCCTTTGCATAGAGTTATATCCCCTTATGCTTGATCGGTAGCGAAATCTCGGATTTCCAATATCTGTCAACGTTTTGTAACATCATCTATAATAATACTCATTTCCAGTGTGCGTTTAATCGAAAGTAAAGAATTAATACATGTACAACAGTATTCCAGTTTAAAATACAACCATGAAAAAATTCGGATCTGCCCGAAACCAAAAAATAAACTCAGCCTACCGATCAAGCATAAGGGGATATAACTCTATGCAAAGGATTTGCAGGGTACAGCTAGTAAAACAATAATTGTGGAAAGAATAAATCCATTTTAAAAAATCACATCAGTAGCCCGTCGGTCGATAAAGGATGACTGCATTTGTAAAATTATACTTCAATCTTTCCATTGATTCTCAGGAAAATACGTAATAAACAGACATTTGGCTACTTTATAACTTTATAAGTATTGTATTTCTATGTTTTATACCAGTAGTATTCTCTTTGGCTAAGTGCGGCTGACATAAAAGTTAAACAATTTTAAATAGTGGATTTTTTTACTATACAAAAATTGATGCTAGTTTTTTGCTCCTTATATATTCTGTAACGAATAATTTTCAACAAATATTCTTTAAATAAACTGATCATTTTTTATATGAAAATAATATCTACTTACATTTTATTTTTGCTTTCATACAAGCCTTAAGTTGGAGTCCTATAAGTTAAAAGTATACCGCACGGGAGAAACTGAAATACGAGCCACTCGTCAAATAGCTTATAGGGTCTCGTTTGTTTAAATTGATTTGAAAATGTCGGAGGATAAAGAATTATAATTGAGCCGACCAAATTATTTCAAAGATTCTAAACTTTTTAATGATTTGATAAATAGGTTTACCCAGAGGCGGCCTCTGCAGTGTTTGCGGCCTAGGGCGAGTGTTAGGTTCGTGGCCTAGGGCGAGTGTTAGGCTCGTGGCCTAGGGCGAGTGTTAGGTTCGTGGCCTAGAGCGAGTGTTAGGTTCGTGGCCTAGAGCGAGTGGCTATTGCGGGGGCCTAGAGCGAGTGGCGTTTGCGAGGCCCAGGTCGAGTGTCAGGTGCGGGGTTTAGGTCTGATTTTAATGAAATCCTATTTGAGAAAGCAGTAGCGAGTGTAACAGGATAGGCTTCGTGTAAACGCCACATCGTCGACAGAAACCGTGGGTCCGTAGGAAATCATGTTCACGGGTAGCACGACATACGAGTGCCCTAACATACTTTACCACATTTATTTTTATAATAACCATGGATCCAAAGAAAATGGGTGGAATTTTAGTGCTCAGAAAAAAACGTGAAATTATTACGAATTAATGTCATTTAAATTAATTTCGATTGGAAAAATAACTTTGAGAATTGGCGTACGATTAAATTTACCGAACGAATTAAATTCGTATTGAGGTACCACTGTATTAATTATATTTACAATCGTAGCAGTTAAGACACTTCAAGGTATTAGTTTCATTTTGTTTACATAGTCTTAACGTGCAATGTGGACCTCTAGTTTCATTTTTTCTGTTTGGAGAAGTGAAACTAAACAAAGGGTCTGCAGGTAATAATGCTACATTTTTATTTAGATATCATGAAGGGGTGGGGGGAGGGGGGCAATGTTCGTGAAGGATAGGTAAAGCGGCGGCTAGCTCGCCCTTCCCTCACACCCCCACCCAAAAATTAAAAATGTTTACTAAGAATTAAGTGGCTGAGAACTCCTGAACTTTAAAAAAATAAAATATCATCCATATTGAAATTAGGCTTATACTTGTCGTTTACACGCATTATTGTCATCTATAAACAACAAGATGACAATTTAATAATACCTTCAAGGGTTCGGGTAATTGAGGTCGATGCTGATATTAGTTATTACCGGTTATAGAGGTTCGACTCCTATACATGTACAGGAGACGACTTGCGATAACAATATTATAGAACAGTGGTCCCCACCCTTTTTCTATGCACGGACTGGTCAACATTTGATAATTTCACCGCTGACCGCTGTAAGAGGGGGGGGGCGGGCGTTGATTATATTTTAGATTATTTTGATTTGCAATGCCACAGCTGCTCAGTTCTCGGTTAACCTCTCGTCCCATGGAACGTCGCACAATACTGAGAGAAATACACCACAGTAAAAAAAAAAGGAAATAGTTTAATGTTTATTGCGAGGTTCAGTACCACTTGATCCACGGAACGGCATCGCTCCGCGGTCCAGGTTTGGGGAACACTGCCCTAGGGTACCCAAAGCCTTAATTCACGGATCTCAATGCCAGGCCCATAATCTACTCTCTTTCCAATGTATCCAGCGAAGTGGCGTAGCTAGCTTAACTCGCGCCCGGTGCACAATACCTTTTTAGCGCCCCCTCCATTATATAATGATATAATATTATATGTAAAAAATACCGTTTGGCGCCCCTATGTGAGTAGCGCCCGGGGCATGTTGCCGCCTTTGCCACGCCACTGATCCAGCGGGCATCAGGATGACAGACGACAGAACGAGCAGAAAAAGAGGCGGTAGAAATTATTCGCCAGTCTTGTCAGTGGAACCATCTCTCATGGCGACCGTCTGCCGTTATTCGTTTATGTTGTGATGGGGATGCTGTCGTTGTAGGGCCGTCTGGTAAGTGGCTTCATTATTATTTAATATCAAGTATTTTTTGTTTTAAAAAAAACATCACCGGATGCACACCATGGCCTAAGGTGATCATGGAGTTCATATCATAGCTTATTTTGTGGAGAGAGCATAACTCATTATGTGGGCTACTCCTGGTAATGCATCCTTTTACAGATAGCAGCAATGGGAACGGATGGTCGTGCGGTAACGAGCTCGACTGTCGACCTGAAGGTACCTGGTTCGATCTCCGGTGACGACCAAGGAAATTTTTCAGGTCTTGGCTTAAGTTCCCGATATATCTCCCGTGGTGCCTCCATGGCCATTGCACTATCGGCTGTGGAGGGGGTGAAAGAAGGGCACAATAAATACTGTCCCATTAGTAGTTCCTAGGATCTAAGAGATTTATTCACACCCTTGCAGGGACTTCACACACAGATAGCTGCAAATATGTTGAAAATTCACTGGTAATTATTCTAATGTCTTGTCTACGTCTTTTTTTGAACACCTCCCCCCCCCGCACACAACGACGGGCAAATTGGTGGTTCTCATTAAACACAACCGGATACACACCGTGGCCTAAGGCAGGGGTCGGCAAACTTATCAGCCAAAGAGCCAAATATGAACATTACAACAAATAAAAAAAAAATTGGGAGCCAAATCTGCTTGTTTAGTAAACTTTTATTACACTAAATTTTATTACACTAAATAAGTAGTACACTAAATATACTAAATGCCAGAGCCGCACTTAATGAGCCAAAGAGCCGCACTTTGCCGACCACTAGCCTAAGGTGATCATGGAGTCCATATCATAGCTTATTTAGTGGAGAGAGCACAACTCATTATGTGGGCTGCTCCTGGTAATGCAACCTTTTACAGATAGCAGAACATAATATGTTGAAATTTCCCGAGTAATTATTCCAATGTCTTGCCTTGGTCTTTTCTTAATCCCCACAGAGACGGGCTCCATGGTGGTTCTTATTCCCCACAACAACGGACAAGATGGTGGTTCTCATTCCCCACAACAACGGACAAGATGGTGGTTCTCATTCCCCACAACAACAGACACAATGGTGGTTCTCATTCTAAACAATAACAGACACAATAATGGTTCTCATTCCCCACAATAACAGACACAGTGGTGGTTCTCATTCCCCACAACAATAGACACAGTGGTGGTTCTAATTCCCCATATCAACGGACACAGAGGTAAACCACCTGCTTCATTCCCCACAACAACAGACACAATGGTGGTTCTCATTCCCCACAGCAATAGACACAGTGGTGGTTCTCATTCCCCACAACAACAGACATAATGGTGGTTCTCATTCCCCACAACAACAGACATAATGGTCGATCTCATTCCCAACAACAATAGACACAGTGGTGGCTCTCATTCCCCACAACAACAGACACAGTGGTGGTTCTCATTCCCCACAACAATAGACACAGTGGTGGTTCTAATTCCCCATATCAACGGACACAGAGGTAAACCACCTGCTTCATTCCCCACAACAACAGACACAATGGTGGTTCTCATTCCCCACAACAACAGACATAATGGTGGTTCTCATTCCCCACAACAACAGACATAATGGTCGATCTCATTCCCAACAACAATAGACACAGTGGTGGCTCTCATTCCCCACAACAACGGACACAGTGGTGGTTTTCATACAATTAATTTTTAATTGATTTTATTATTGCCTTTCTAGATATAATATTTTTTATATATATCTATATATTTGCATTTTATTTGGAAATATATAGAAATACTCTCAAAAAAGATTATTAGCAGTGGAACCCTACAATATATTGTAAGATAATCGAAGTTGGACAGAAAGTTCAACTGTTCATCGTTCTCATATGTTCAACTGTACATCGTTATCAAAGAAAGCGAATAGGTCCAATATGGATACACGATTTTACAGATACAAAAACATGCACGCAAAGAAAGTGAAAACTAAATAATTGCTCATAATGACAATAATGTATTTCTTTGACAAAGTGAATTTAATTTCATGTAATTTTTTTTCATATCTCTGCTCATTGAGACTGCTGGAACCAGTCGTTATGCATCAATTTTTCCTTATAAACGTTAACAATTGGAGAAAAATATTTCATCAAAGAAATATAATTAGCACAAAGGGTAATATTCTAAAAATAAATGGTGATTTACTTTTAATGATATTTACTATTGCAAGAGTCAATATTACTGGTCGATAATATTTAAACTATTTCCTTTTCTTTCAGTTTTTCATAGGTTCGCAATGCATTCAATTTTCAGCCTTCCAATAAAGTACGTTAGTACATACGGTACCGCGTATTACCTTGGCGCTAAGGGGTGCGCCAAATCTACCCTTTGAAACATATGTTTTTTTTTTTTAAAAAGAAGTTCTATGTTATTAATTGTAAATTCGTGTAATTCTGTAAGCCTTTTTACATTTCTAATGCCAACTATTTATATATATTCATTAACTGACTTTTTAGAAAGAAAGGAAAAAAAAATCTAACATGAATAAAACACGTTTTTTTAAAGAAACAATTACTAAGAAAACACAGGGACTACGTTAATGTGATTGCACTGACATAATACATGTATTGCATGATTGTGCTGACATAACACGAATTGTATGATTTAATCGTTAATGTTATTGTTTATCAAATAAAAGGTCTTTATTGATTTATTCGTTTTATTGCACTTTTTTTTTAGAAAATTTAGATTTTTGTTTTTGCAAAGTCATATTTAATAACTGTACAAATTATAATTGTGTAGTCTCACGACCATGCTACAAATAACAATCAAAGTCAGAACCATGCTACTAATAGGAATAAGTCTCACGATCATGCTGCTAATAGGAATCAGTCTTATGACCATTATACTAATTGAATTAGTCGCATTACTATGCTACTAATATAAATAGGTTTCTTTTATAAAACTTTTGTGGTTATAACAATCTTTTTATTAAATAATAAATATAAAGCAAAAAAAATACAACAATAAAAAAAAACAATGATTTATCAAACAAAGTTGTTAAATTTTAAAAATACTTTTTTTTTCAAAACTGAACAAACCCAAAAGAAAGATAGTCTGACCTATGCGTTGAAACGAAATTGTATTTCTTTTGTACAGGTATGTCTGAAATTGAAAAATAGAATTCCTTTGTTCGATGAGGTGGGGATGGTGCCTTACTTCTTAACCGAGGAAGATGGTCTGATGTATAATGATCAGTACAGCCTGAGAATTAAGGTGAAACCATACGACCTAGCTCACGCAGACGCATGAAAACACTCACACCCCGAAAATTATACACTTACACAGACACAGAAATATACACATTCACACACAGTCACCCACACATAGTCGCTTACACTCAGTCACTAGCAGATACTTACACACACAATCACACACACAGTCACATACACACACTCACAAACAGACACTTTCACACACTAAAACACTGTCACTTACACACATTCAAACATAGACACATGCACACACTAACATACAGTCACACAAACTCACTAAGTAACATACACACAGTCACAAACAGATGACTACACACACACACACAATATATCAATTACACAGTCTCACATACAGTCATTTATTCACACTCACACACAGTAACTCACACATACTCACAGACACAAACTAAACGATATATATATATATATATATATATATATATATATATATATATATATATATATAAAGACAGACACACACTCACACACAGCCACATACAAACACTGACACACAGTCACACAAAATCACACAGTAACTTACACACAGTCACAAACAGACGACCACACACACACACACTCACAATAGATCAGTAACACACAGTCACTCACACACTGTAACTTACACACACTCACATACAGACACATAAACACAATCACGCAAGTCACGTACATACAATTACACAGACATATACATACAATAAATAATAGTGACTAATACACACTCACACACAGACACATACACACACACTTACATACAGTAACCTACACACACACAGTAACATACACACTCACGCACACACACCAACACACACTCGCACAGAATCACTTACACACACACTCACACACAGTCACTTACACACACACCCACACACACACACAGTCACATATTCAGAGTCGCTATCACATAAACACAGTTATTTACACACGTACAAACACACATTTATATATATATATATATATATTAAATAGGTGATTTATGTAAAATCACATGGATTCGGTGGCGTGTCTAATGCTGGGTTTGACATTGACGACTACAGAGGTCTCTGCAGCAAGGGAAATTTTCCATTATCAGCTGCCATCAGAGATGAATGCAGGTAACGGTAATAAAACGAACATTTGCTTATTTATTATTTTTGTTCTACATGAAACAGTCGGATGTGATACCGTGAAATTTTAGAAAAATAAGAGGGGTGTGTTCCAAAAAATTCTAAAATTACATTCTTTTAAATTCATCCAAAACTTTTGTTTTTTTAGGTCAATTAAACATACAAGCAAGCGAAATTTCAATAAAATATTTTAATTCTAATCTTGATAATGAGGTGGTTGCATTTTTCCCCCATTCATAGCAAAGTGAATTTATTTCGATGTTCTTTCTGTGAAAGTAAAGGATACAACTTTGTAAAAATCGTTTTTAATATATTTAGATATATGTTAATTCCCTTGAGCTTTTTTTTTTTTACAAAACTGAAGCAGGCATCCTGTTAACTTCAATACAAAATACTTAATCTAATGCACATGACTGGGAAATCCTAAACGTATAAATGTGAAACCACTGACAAAAGTTCAGGTTTACAACTCTATGGGGCCCATAGACAGTGTTAAATGGCGCGAAAGTCTGCAAATATGACTAATTCTCTAGTAAGACATAGGCCTACATTCTAAAACCAGAATTGAACTTTTTAGTGAAAACAAAATATCTCTTATTGATTATAGTTCATCAACTTAGTACACCACAGTAAATACCCATCAGCTTTATTTTACATTCATAATTTGTTGGTGATATGTTTAAATCATTCTGCAGTGCACATTTTAGATATTTTTACAAAGTCGTCTAAAAATGCATTTTGGACAGTTTTAAAAGATTTGAATTTTTATCGCCATGTTTATGTTCGAATTTCTGTCCTACGTGGATAGACTGTAGTCAAGGTAGGCCCTCGGGTGTTCGAGTTTTGTTATTATTGTTACAACTTGATATTATACAGAATGACACACGCACAGGACACGTGGGTTCAATAATGACTAGACTGATACATTTATTTATTACACAAATTTACTAAACATTAATTCCATAACCAAACTAATAAATCCACATAGGAAACAAAAATCACTGCCGGCCACAAGCGAGTCCAACGTGTAATCTCCAGGTCACCAACTACTTGTTCTCCAAAACAAAAACCAATTAACTACACATGTCCGGTCCACACCTACAAAATCAGGTCACGTCACTGGTCTCCACGCATCGTACTCATCTCTTGTTATTACACACCTGTCCAGGTGACTACTGGTCCAGCGCCGTGTGTTGAATTAAGAGGGTCACAATATTATGCTATCGTCAGCCTAATTAAACCCACCATCATGTGTGATACTTTCCGAGTATTCAACTAGATTTCACAATAATCTTTAATGTAGTCTTTATTTTCCGTTATTTTAAACACATTTTACCTACAATGTTTACCCATAGTACAATGAATGTAGCATGTCTGCTCGACACAATAAAGCAAACACGTATTATGTTGGCTAAATCATACAATTCGTGTTATGACAGCACAATCATGCAATACATGTATTATGTCAGTCAATCACATTAACGTAGACCCTGTGTTTTCTTAGTAATTGTTTCTTTAAAAAAACGTGTTTTATTCATGTTACATTTTTTTCCCTTTCTTTCTAAAAATTCAGTTAATGAATATATATAAATAGTTGGCATTAGAAATGTAAAAAGGCTTACAGAATTACACGAATTTACAATTAATAACATAGAACTTCTTTAAAAAAAAAAAAAACATATGTTTCAGAGGGTAGATTTGGCGCACTCCCTTAGAGCCATGGTAATACGCGGTACCGTATAAAGTACTTTATTGGAAGGCTGAAAATTGAATGCATTGCGAACCTATGAAAAACTGAAAGAAAAGGAAATAGTTTAAATATTATCGACCAGTAATATTGACTCTTGCAATAGTAAATATCATTACTAGTCAATCACCATTTATTTTTAGAATATTACCCTCTGTGCTAATTATATTTCTTTGATGAAATATTTTTCTCCAATTTCTTACATTTATAAGGAAAAATTGATGCATAACGACTGGTTCCAGCAGCCTCAATGAGCAGAGATATAAAAAAAATTACATTAAATTAAATTCACTTTGTCAAAGAAATACATTATTGTCATTATAAGCAATATTTAGTTTTCACTTTCTTTGCGTGCATGTTTTTGTATCTGTAAAATCGTGTATCCATATTGGACCTATTCGCGTTCTTTGAGCACGATGTACAGTTGAACATATGAGAACGATGAACAGTTGAACTTCCTGTCCGACATCGATTATCTTACAATATATTGTAGGGTTCCACTGTTAATAATCTTTTTTGAGAATATTTCTATATATTTCCGATAAAATGCTAATATATAGATATAGAAAAAAATATTAAATCTAGAAAGGCAGTAATAAAATCAATTAAAAATTAATTGTGTGAGTTTCATCATTGTGTCTGTTGTTGTGAGGAATGAGAACCACCACTGTGTCTGTTGTTGTGGGGAATGAGAACCACCATTGTGTGTGTTATTGTGGGGAATGAGAACCACCACTTTGTCCGTTGTTTTGGGGGAATGAGAACCACCACTATGTCTGTTGTTGTGGGGAATAAGAACCACTATGGAGCCCGTCTCTGTGCGGATTTAGAAAAGACCAAGGCAAGACATTGGAATAATTACTCGGGAATTTTTAACATATTATGTTCTGCTATCTGTAAAAGGTTTCATTACCAGGAGCAGCCCACATAATGAGTTGTGCTCTCTCCATTAAAAAAGCTATGATATGGACTCCATGATCACCTTAGGCTAGTGGTCGGCAAAGTGCGGCTCCAGAGCCACATGTGGCTCTTTAACTCATTAATTTCGTTCTGCATTTAGTATTATTTAGTGTACTACTTATTTAGTATAATAAAATTTAGTGTAATAAAAGTTTACTAAACAAGCAGATTTGGCTCCCAATTTTTTTTATTGTTGTAATGTTCATATTTGGCTCTTTGGCTGATAAGTTTGCCGACCACTGCCTTAAGCCATGGTGTGTATCCGGTGGTGGTTTTTTTAAATAAAAAAATACTTGATATTAAATAATAATAGGTTTATTAACACAGATTGGTTGAGTTCAAATATAACTTTAATACTTCTGCATGGCACTCATTTAAAGCATAGCAACACGTTTTACTTTGAATACACAAAACGGATCTTGTTCAACAGACATAACAGTAGCACGGAATATCACTCAAAGTCATTATACACTTTTGAAAAAACATAAGAACTACAACGTTACCTGTCATCTTTAAAATGAAGACAAACTTATGACATATTACTGACAACTTGCTAATCTTGACAGTACGACAAAAATATGCATGTGTCCAGATAGATTACAAACAGTAACAATAAAGATAATACACCTCTATGGTGAACATGCAACAACAACAAAAAACACTTATAACATTATTTACAATGCACAGTTGAATAATATAGATGCAATATATTTCTAACGATTTGAACGTTAAATCATAATGATAACTTACCTACTACCTATCCAGAACGTTCACTTCACAGCTAAAGCTGCTTATATTCTTATATTACATAAGCAGCTGTGGAACCTAACGGAAAAAAATAAAATAGCAAAGGAATAAAATTATATTCTTGACCCTAATTTCAGTTGACTGCAACATACAACTATGTTTCTCTTAATGTTACAAAATTGAAAGTTTTTAATCGTAGTTTTCTTTTTTTTTTTTCTGATGGGTCGCCAAAATAAATAAAGCATTTAAATCTAGCCTACTAAATCATTGACGCAAAGTAACAATTATGATCGCAGAATGCAACACATTTAAATCAACAAACTCATACTGATTTCATTCAGGACACATTACATTCCAAGCCTTAACACAGCTTACCCATGGTAATTTAATAATATATCATCGACTTGACTTATTGCAACTCTCTCATATTATTCAACTGGATAATGTTTCCTTCTGGAACGCTGTCATCCTGCATATGCCGAGTTTAGGTTGTAACTCCTCCGTTTACAATTGTAAACAGCTATACCAGCAGCAAGTACAACAAGAACTAACACACCGACTGGCACACTTACGGCCAGAATTACAGTTTTAGTCTTGGTGTCGTTGTCGGTCAACTCTGGTCTCTGTGTGGTGTCCGATGTCGTTGTAAGTGGAGCTGTCGTCGTTGTCGATAAATTCATGGCATTCACGCATGCCCACACCATCTTGACCACAATTTTCCCCCACGGCTGTCATTACCAGGACACAATCCGGATGGTAATTTGTAACCTCCACGGGTGACATTCTCCAGCAGGCCATGCTAACATCCTTCAGCTCTCCACAAAAAAAGTATGCACATTCTGTGAATATGGGTAAGCCCTTGTAACAACCCTATCCAGAACGTTCACTTCACAGCTAAAGCTGCTTATATTCTTATATTACATAAGCAGCTGTGGAACCTAACGGAAAAAAATAAAATAGCAAAGGAATAAAATTATATTCTTGACCCTAATTTCAGTTGACTGCACCATACAACTATGTTTCTCTTAATGTTACAAAATTGAAAGTTTTTAATCGTAGTTTTCTTTTTTTTTTTCTGATGGGTCGCCAAAATAAATAAAGCATTTAAATGGTTGGTCGCAAAACCAAAAACATTAATAGTCATATTGGGTCATGGAGATTGAAAGTTTGATAACCACTTTATTAGACCGTACACATATTTATATAAAACATATTTTATCTAAATCAAAAGCAAGCGTGCGAAACTATCTAGATCTAAAATTTAATGTTTGTTCATTATTATAATTATTCTAACTGTACCCTGCAAAAAATCTTTGTATTTAGATAGACCGTAGTTCAACATTTACGGTTATCGTGGAAAGGTCAATGTTATCATAATATTTATATGGGTCTATATATTTATTAGTTATTGTTTTTTTTTCTTTTAACAGCCTAAATTAGGCTAAAAGGATAAATTACGTAAAAACAAAGTCTAAAAAATCCGTTAGTTGGGTCCGAACTCAAACATGTTCTTTAACCGTTTGACCACTAAATCACACACTATTAGCGAGATTTTTATAATTACATTGGAAATCTCTCGATTATATTTGAAATTACATTTAATCTAAGTTTAAGTCTTGGGAACATTGTATTACTTTGTAATTTAAAAACAAACAGTATTTAAATTAAAAATAAAATAATATAACTGAGAAATTTACTTTTATAAAGTAAATTTAGCAGATTTTTTATTTATAGATCGACTTTCAAAAGAAATTTTTGAAACAATGATGTAACGATGTAACTATGATGTAACAATGGTACGATGTAACTATTATGTAACTATTTAACTACGATGGTAAGATGTAACTATGATGTGACAATGATGTAACTATGATGTAACGAGGTAACTATGGTGTGACGATGCTACGATAAATCTATTATGTAACTATGATGGTACGATGTAACTATGATGTGACTACGATGTAACGATGATGTAACGATGATATAACGATGATGTGTCTATAATGTAACGATGATGTATCTATGATGTATCTATGATGTATCGATGGTGTAACGATGACGTATCTATGATGTAGCGATGATGTATCTATGATGTAACAATGATGTATCTATGATGTAACGATGATGTAACGATGATGTATCTATGATGTAATGATGATGTATCTATGAAGTAATGATGGTGTAACGACGATGTATGTATGATGTAACGATGGTGTATCTATGACGTAATGGTGGTGTAACGATGATGTAACTATGATGTATCGATGATGTAATCATGGTGTAGCGATGATTTTACGATGGTGTAACGATGATGTATCTATGATGTAGCGATGATGCATCTATGATGTAACGATGGTGTAACGATGATGTAACTATTATGTAAAATAGTGGGGGGGGGGGTCACATATTAAAAAAGGCGTACTCTCTGACAAACTACAAATGTAAAATCATTTTCATTCCGGAGTGTGTGTGTGTGGGGGGGGGGCGGGCAGGCGGGCGCTGACAGTTTTTAAGCTGCTAGGAAAAGGTAAATTTAAGGGTCCATTGCAAAAGTATGTTCATGAACCCTCAACAAAAAAAAAAACGCTAAGCAAATATCAATGGCCCCCTTTTTTCCAGGTGTCTAAAAGAGATCAGAATTCCCTTCCTTGTGAAGGGTCTGACCGCTAGCCTGGAATGCGAAAACTCGTCCATAGCGTTACTTTTTAGAGCAAAGTAAGCTTTCTAAAGAAACAGGATGGTTAATACAAATAATGTGATATTTAATATATATATATATATATATATATATATATATATACTAGCTGTACCCTGCAAAACCTTTCCATAGAGTTATATCCCCTTATGCTTGATCGGTAGGCTAGGTTATTTTTGGTTACGGCAGATCCGATTTTTTTTTTTCATGATTGTATTTTAAACTGGAATACTGTTGTATTACTTCTTTACTTTCGATTTAACGCACACTGGAAATGATTATTATATATATATATTATTCATTACATTTCTATAGGATCTCGGCAAAAAATGAATCTCCACAATGCGGGCCCCTTAACCCCCCCCCCCCGAGATCCCCTTTGTATTCTTGTCCGTAAAACGGATCTGCTGACAAGTTCATTTATTATGTCAGATGAAATACGAATCCTAAAAAAAAAAACCTTGATAGTGCCACCCCTACCTAGAAAGCTACATAATTGGCCTTTCAGTAAAACGACCATGTTCCCATGTACTATCACTGTTAACATAAAAAAATATAAGGTGTTAAATTTTAAAAAAAAACGAAACAAAAAAAAACGTATTTATCATTGAAATAAATTACTTACGATCTGAACAGTTCACTGGTGAAGTTATAGGTCAACCAATATTCAGACCTGACGAAAACGGCAAGACTTAGGGCTACCTTCGGGTCAACAGTTTCTTTCTTCAAATCAATTACTTCTGATTTCAAAGTCACATGCAGTGGAGTGATCACTTTTGGTTGGCTTGGGTCTTCTGTACTGATAAATACTCCTGACTTTGACAATCCCTTTGTTGCAAACAATAGTACCAATGCGGCGATGAGTTTATGTGGTACCATTCTCAAACTTAAAATAGTAAAAAAAAAACACACAGGCTGTATCTATTTATTGAAGATTAATTTATTTTGTAAATAGAACGCAGATTTGAAGTAAATGATTTATTTTATATATATATATATATATATATATATATATATATATATATATGTATATATATATATATGTATATATATATATATATATATATATATATATATATATATATATATATATATATATTAGGGTGGCCCAAAATAACTTTTTGTCAAATTTTTTTGGAGCATTTTGTTTTTTGTGTTTCCTTTGACTTCAAAACAGCACAGAAAAAATTTCATGAATATTTGACTTTATTTAGTACTGCCTCATCGACACGGAAATTTTAAATCATTTTGAATGAATTTTGAATGAGAGTATGTATATATTATATACATATTTGACCACACAGAAAATGCTAGAAGGTTCTGGAAAGTTTTAGAAAAATCTATACAATTCTAGAAGGTTCTAGAATGGTCTATGAAATCTCTAAAAGCTTCTAGAAAACGTGGAAAACTTGAGAAGTTTCTGGGAAATTCTAAAAAACTCTAGACGTTTTGATTTTCATACAAATAGCCAGCTTCACCAGTGCATTTCAATTTAGTTATAAAAATCAACTGTTATAAGATCAAATGTTGCGGCTATATAAAAATCATTTATTTAGTTATGACCAGGCTTGCGGAGCCGAGCCGGAGCCGACGAGCCTTGGAGCCGCTACTTTTTGCCGGAGCCGGAGCCAGAGCCGAAAAAATCTTGTGGCTCCACGGCTCCCAAATGTCTTTTTACTGCAGAATTTTTTTTTAGCTTTAAAATTCCAAATTTGTTTGATTGTTTGCCTCCTACAATTTGAAATGTTGTCACGTTTTACGAACGCCACAACAATAACGACATTTGAATAATAGCGTGCACGCTCATCACCACAAGAAATATTTGATGGGGAATCGTTTTGTGTTCGTTTTAAATCTTGTTTACCCTCCGAAATTTTTTTAATGGCATGTTATTTTGTTAAATATAAAGTTAAAACAGTTTTATTTCATAGAATAATTGTATCAATCATTTAAAAATAATTTTTTTTCTTCGACGACAAATAGAACGCGTCATTTCGTATGTTATTTGACCGCGATTTTGTAATAGACTAAAAACTAACTGGTCGCTTTCTGTATTTAACAATTCTATTATAAACAGAATAGCTAAAATAGAGTGATTACATTTATAAGGCTGTGGCTATTCGGACCCGGGTCCCAATAAAGTCGGATTGTTATTCGGACCCTTGTTAAATTTGCACTTAGCTTAGTTATATACAAACTATAGACGGAACCCGAAAAAATAATAATACAGATTCCACTTAGTCGGAACCCTAGACACTGAGTAACGATTAAATCGTACAGTTCAAACCATTATCAAAAAATAAACAAAAAATAATAATAATAGTTATATATAGCTAAGCTAAATGCATATTTGCCACGGTCCGAATAAAAATCAAACTTGATTGTGACGGGGTCCGAATAAAAATCGGAGTTTATTGGTACCCGGGTCCGAATAGTCACTTCGAATTTATAAATAATAAATATAAATACTGAAGTCTTTAAAATATTTTAAATAATGTATCATTTTACTATTTGCTAACTTGATCATTAAAATAGCTTTTTATTACTTATGAAAATGGCGACTAGTAAAACCTCGGTCGAAAATAATGATGTGATTCTGCATGCACTGAAATGGTTTGTTTTTAGTAAAACCGACAATCCGTATATTTTTCAAGTTCCTGACTATGGGGGTGAACGCGAAAAAAATTGCATAACTTTTTATCAGCGGAATGTTTGCGTGGCGCAATTACAAAAATTATTTTTCTCGTAAGATACTATCTTAATAGGGAGCCGGAGCCGGAGCAGGCAAATTGTGGGAGCCGGAGCAGGAAAAAATTTGGCGGATCCGCAAGCCTGGTTATGACTACTAGGTAGAAAAGTGTTGTTCATTTAACTGGCATTTGACACAACTCCTGTTTATTGAGCCTACTGGCCAATGGTATGTTTACAAACACAGCCTTCTGGCAGTCAGTTGGTACAATTTTTTCACGAACTATTTCTTTGCTTGTATACTGTCCAGTTGGCATGCCAATGTTTATTGAGCTAGGTACTTCCCCTTATTTAGACCACTGGCCAATGATATGCTTACAAACACAGCCGTAGTGTTGTTTTAGTCCCAGGTCATATTTTAGTTTCAGTTTTTATTTCGTTTTTTCTGTAATAATTTCAGTTTTTGTCTAGTTTTAGTGTTGCTTCTAATTTTAGTTTTAGTTTTAGTTCTCGTTGACGAAAAGTCAACATTTTCGTTAACGAAGGTTTTAGTTTTAGTTTTCGTGAACGAAAGCAACACTGTATTTTAGTTTCAGTTTTTATTTCGTTTTTTCTGTAATAATTTCAGTTTTCGTCTAGTTTTAGTCTTGCTTTTAATTTTAGTTTTAGTTTTAGTTCTCGTTGACGAAAAGTCAACATTTTCGTCAACGAAGGTTTTAGTTTTAGTTTTCGTCAACGTAAACAACACTACACAGCCGTCTGGTTGACATTCGGTAGAATTTTTTCATGAGGACATACTAATGTCCATTGAGCTAGGTACTTTCCCTAATTGAGCCTACTGGCCAATGGTATGTTTACAAACACAGCCGTCTTCAATTTGTGCTGCTATTCAAGCGCTGTAAGACGTTTTGACCAAAAATAAGACAGGCAGAATTTAGTATATGACACGACGTTCGACTGGAGCAGAATCTCAAGCCATTTAAAGAAGAATTCATCACATTTTGTTCAAATATCCTCGTAATGAAAGATAACTCAAGATATTTGCCACGTGAAGATTACAAAGAACTTCTAACTCTGAATCTTATCTTCCTGGGAGGAATCCCCTTCCCCTTGGGGTGCGTTTTCGTGTTCCATGAGCTTATCACCATGCAAGGTGGATGTCTAAAATAATCTACATCATAAAGATTTATCTCTTCCGTCATCAATTCAAGCTGACTAAGCATGAAGACAGATCAATTGCAGAATTTGGTATCTTTGCATCCTTGGATTCAGCGTCCCATTCCAGCAGACGGACCCCTGAATGATCTGGATTTCATCAAGCTTCTTATTGATTATAAGAATGTTTCTCCCTTCATTTTTCAGACTGCATTGAAAACGATTGGCCGACATCTCTGGTACCTTAGTACGTAACTCATTCCTCTGGTTCTCTTTTCTCAACGTAGCTTAGTGGATGAGAATAACAGCCTTGCTGCTTGCTTCAGGCAATTCTTATAGAAATCTTCTGATGATCAGAAAGAAGAAAGGTGCATCCGCAGCACAAATGATCCTTCAGCACTTCATAATGTGACATTAAAGTATTTTGTGACCTCGTCATTGCTGCTCTTCTTTAATGATCTTCTGCTTCACACATATTTACTCATGACTGATGCTTCCATCTGGCAACAAACTCCATCCTTTCAGAAGGCAACATCAGTGGTCTCTTCCTTGATAGTAGTCAATGACTGTGGCGAGCGGGGAATTGCACTGGCGTCATCATTCAACTCATCTCTCACCAAATCAGAGGAGGAAAATCAGTACTTGCTCCAAATTGTTGAACAGCATCTTAAAGAGTTTCCAGATTTAAAAAAACAGTGCTGAAGAGATCGCAACTTGAAGACCTTCAGGACTCAGAACGCACAGACTAAAAAACTTTTAAAGTGTATTTTTGAATGGCGTACTGAGAACTACTCTGCAATACAGTCAGGTTAATGTGCCATGTAACTAGTATTATTTTCTGTTTAATTCCTATTAATATAATTGTTTTTGTATCTAAAAAGAAGCATTTTAACCTTGTAAAATTATAATTTAATGCAACTGCCGAATACCATAAAACACGAGATAAGAAGTTCACCGAGGCAGTATGTATAGGAGCCCAACTGGTGTGAAATTCGGTATATCAATATTTTAAATCCCGGTGAACCAGAAAACTAAAATGCTCATGATAAAAAAATCAACTTTATTTTTTTTTTTATTATAAAGTGAGCCACCCTAATATATTTATATGGTGGGCCAAAAAAGTGAGAACATCATATAACATACGAATTATTTTGAAATTTAATTTAATTAATTGTATTGTTTCATGTAATTTTGTTAGCAAAATATTTAGCCAATCAGAAATCCTGTTCAATGTGTCCACCCTGCTTATCAACATTTCTTTCTAAGCGTGCAGCTAAACAAACTTTGATATAATTATATTACCATCTACGCAATATTCTCATTTTTGGCCCACTCTGTATATATATATATATATATATATATATATATATATATATATATATATATATATATATATATTAATTACACTAAATTGCATGTTGAATAATATTATCTTCATTATTATTGTCCAATAAAATAGTTAAAACAAAGTTACGTTTTATGTTCTTTCTAATATAAAAACAACTTTGACCTTAATGGACAGGTAATATTAATAAAATTAATACCTAATGTTTTAATTACAAATATATAAAGAAAAAGGTTTACAACGTACATATTAGGTCATATGGTATCCCTGTAACAGAGTGTATCACTAACTTGACTGTTTATCTGTTAACAGTTTAAGATCGCTCTCTGGTAATAAATTGGCATGAGCTTACCAGAGAAATCGTACCCGCACACGTACAAACATACATATACACAGACACACACACACACACACACACACACACAGACACACACACACACACACATTGAATGTCCTTGCAGGAACCAGACACATTAACTCGTACGAAGATATATTTACACACACACACACGCGCACACACACACACACACAGATATATATATATATATATATATATATATATATATATACAGACAAACTAAATGAATCTCCTCCAATCAAATTCATTTTTACATTCTGTGTTGGTGAGACAAGTGGTCTGAGCCTGTGACAGGTTTCATGACGGTGCCCTCCCATATAGCCCAATACAGAGCACTATTAAAGCGGCCTTGTTTTTGTTCAAACTTTTGTAATATGGATGGGGGGGGGGGGGGCGGCAGAGGGGGGGGGGGGTGTGAGACGATGCCGACAACATATTAACGTACCAATGCATGAATACTAATACACATTGAAATACATGTGCAAACACACACAGACACAAATGCTCTAAATGAAAGATCAACTTGGCCTTATGGGTGGGGGAGGTGGTGGATGGGTTGCTGGGCGCGATGTGATATTATCGTCCCACACTAACTCCCCGACACAGGGCTCCACGTAACTACAATGTGCCACCTCTTCCTTTTCCCCCTTTCTAATAAAGAACGCGTCTGTCAGTGCTTCCTAATTAAAGATTTTAATAAGTAGTGATCCCTTTAATATATTTTTTTAGAAGGCATGTGGACTGAATAAGACGGATAGCCCCAAATAAAATCTAACAAACACACAAAAAAAAAAACAACGACTATAGGGGTCCTTCGAACCCCTTTCTTTCAAAATCCTATATTTTAATTTGTTTCTTAACCGTCTATAGCACAGTGGTGGCGAAACTATGGCACGCGTGCCGCAGTTAGCACACACACACAGAGAGTCCCATCAGACTGCACGAAAGTAAAATATCACTTCGTTTAATTTTAATTGGAGTGTTGGTCACTTTGAGATATATATATATATATATATATATATATATATATATATATATACGTGTGTGTGTGTGTGTTTGTTTTTTTTTCCTTGGTTTAACTTCGGGTTTAAAATAAAAGGTTTGTCACCTCTTCCATAGGACTTGGGCCAACGAGACCGTAGAAGAATATCCTTACGACCTCATAACAATCAACTCAATACTAACCGTAAATTACTTCTCATTTTACCAAAATGACGTACTACGCATAGATCATAGGGCATGGGCTCCCTTTTATTTTATTTTTTCTCTCTAAATTCAACGGTATAAATTTAGAACCGCTCTGTTCAGACCTAACATTTGTAATAATTAAACATTAAGTGAAAGGGGGGGGGGGGCAGAGAGGAATGGGGAGGGGCATGATTGACTTTGTTTATTTTTGTCGCAAAAAAAGGTGTTGGTCTCAACAATGGATCAGGGACTTCCCCTTACGCGTCAGGCTGTAACTTGTACGTAAACTGTCGCATGCAGACTTCCCCCTCTCCCTCACGCGCACCTCTCTCCCCCCTCCCCCTCCCCTCCCCTCCCCCCCACACACACAAACATGCAGATCGGGTCACAAACTATCGCGTCGTAAATGTCAATTGGAAATTCACTTCCCTTCACGTCTCCTCCCCCCCCCCCCCCCCACACACACATCCCAACTTTACTCGGTACCTGTGGCAAAGGCGGATGATTGTTGAGAAAGTGACCTAACTTTATTTCAGGTGATGCACCAATAGCCATAAAGTGGGGACGGGTGGTTGTGCGGCGTAGAGCTGTCGACTGGAGAGTCTTGGGTTCGAACCTCAATAAGAACCTTGGGAAATTTTTCCAGTTGAAATTTGTGCTAACCATTTGCCGAGATAATAGAAACTGATGACATTTGCTCCGATGGCCCGTTTGGACTAAGGGAGGTGTATGATATGATAATACCAAGAGCCACTGCACTAACGGCTATGGGGGGGGGGGAGTGAGAGAGGGAGGAAGAGACTGAAATAATTGCTATATAATGACTTCCGCATTTGTAATGTATTGGATCAAATAAATAAAACATCGGATTTTAATGGAATCAAATAAAAAGTTCTTTATGTTAATCCGTTTAAGTGGAAAAGTTCTACGTGGAGAGATGTTTCTACATTTTCGAGACCTCTGTAACCCCCACCACCTTCCCGCCTCTCCCAGGAATTCCCATGAAAAGTGTTATATGCCCACACTCTCCCCCCCCCCCCACACACCCATTTACCGCCATCACTCTTGCAAAGGGAAGAAAGATTCAAAACTTTTTTTAAAAAAGGGGGAAAACATCGAAATCGAACGGGTATTTTTCATTCTATGGATTCAGGAACATAGTTAGATTATTTTAAGGCTTAATAACGAAAAAAAAGGTATAATTTAACTAAATTAATATACGTATGACCTATCATTTACATTATCCCTAACGTTTTTACAACGGACTGCTTGTTTCCAGCACATGCAAAGATAGATTCAAACTGTTGTGTCATTTTCTTTTATCAAGTAAGCGGCGAAAAGGACATTTAGTTTGATTTATACGAGTGCGAAATGTTTCTTGATTTATGGCTTTTGAGACTTATTAGCCTAGTGGTTAAGTCCTGCCGTGCAAGGACTCGACAGGAAGAATGTATTTATCTCTCTTATCTTGCCGCAATCCTTCAGAGAAGTGACCATCTAATGTTAATGGCTCCTGACCATCTCCGACAAATAGGTCTAAACCTACCCCCCCCCCGCGCACAAAGACACACACACACACACACAAAGACACACACACACACAAACATACACACACAGCCATCCTGAAATACGAACAACGAAAGAGTCGAAATGGTTATTTAAAATATTTGTATTAAATGGATAGGATAGAGGAAGATAGTGTGTCTTTTCACTGTTTATCTGGTTTTTTTTTTGGGAAACTCTAACTACCCCACCCCCCCCCCACCAAATCCCCACACCCCCACCCCCACCCTTCTACTTCCCATGCTTTTAAGTCGTGAAGCCGAGAGTCAACTGTCTCAGTTATAAATATAGTCTCCCCTCTCTCACCCACACCTAGAGGCTTAACTAAGGAGGGGGGGGGGTCCATAGTTGAAAGTCCGACCCCGGCCCCAGCTTGAAGAGGAGGCCCGAAAAATTTGTTTACATTAAATATTAAGTACATTATCTCATGCCATGGTGTCGAAAAGTCAAATTCCTCCCCCCCCCCCCAAAGAGGCCAAGCACCCCGCCCGCCCCGCCCCCCTCCCTTTTTTTTCCAAACCACGGGAAGCTTTTTGAATGAGATGGTGGGCAGGGGAAGTGGGGGATGGAGAGGGTTACAGCCAGAAAACATGTTGTGATCTGCTAATTATAACTTGGCAATCGGTGGGAGGTTGTGGTCAGAGAACACCAGGTTGGTTTAGATTTTCCCCGTAGCGTGAAAATTCTACAGCAGGGGCCAGGCCAAACGCGGGGGGAGGGGGGGGGAGGAAATAAATGTTACTAAGTAGAGCTAACAAGCAGAGGGGGCCATACAAAACGTGAGGGGGGGACAAGGCAACCCGCACGCTACGGGCCTGGTTTAGATTATTACTTATCAAACTTTTTTCCCTCCTTTTTTTTTTGTAGAAAAATACACTCACTCCACCGACCTTTAACTCTCCCCCCCCCCCCATTCCTCTTCCTCCACCTTAAACTAGAAGGCGAAAGGAATGTTCCGTGCAGGGCAGATGACAATGAATAACAGGGGCGTGACACGCTAAGGGGAGGATTTTCCTAAAAAATAACGTCCACATAGATGAGAGTTTCAAAAGTCCACTAGGGACTTCCCCCGCACCACGGGCAACCAGCCCTGTAGCGTGAATATTCTATAGGAGAGGCCAGGCATTCTACAGCAAGGGGCAGGCAATAGCAGGGGGGAGCAGGTAATACATTTTACTAAGTAGAACAAATATGCAGGAGGGGGCAGACAAAGCGCAGAGGGGGGCACTACAAGAGCGACGACCAGTAACGACCATCCTCCCTTTTATCAAAAACAAAACGAACACCTAAAGAAAGAGCAGACCCGTTGCGTGCGGGGGGCAGGGGGGCCGGGCCCCTCCTGCGTTTTGTCTGGCCCCTCTGCTTATTTTTTTCTACTTAGTAAAATATATTACTTGGGCCCCCCTGGTATTGTCTTGCCCCTGCTGTAGAATGCCTGGCCCCTGCTGTAGAATGTTCACGCTATGGGGCTGAGAAAGAGAAAGCTGAGGTAAGAAAGAAGAACATGAAAAACTTTATTTGGCTTTCGGTGCAATTACATTTAAACACGATCTCAATATGGCCTCTACATCTATTTAAAAAACAACTACACCACAGCCAAACTGGCCAATAAATTATCCTAAGTGTTTCTTCAAAGCTGACGTCTGCTGTTAATTTTATTGTCAAGGTGTCAGGCGATCCTGAATGTAATTCTGAACGTTAAGCAAAGCCAGGTAAATTGAACTATAAATGTTGTAGTTTTTTTTAGTTTTTTTTACCCCACAAGCGTCTCCATTGTTTCCCTTTTTATTTCTGACAGACTTTACCGGTTTCTTACAATGACAATCGTCTCCCAAGCCATTCTTCTAACAGACTTTACCTGTTACTTTTAATGACAATACCCCCCTCCCTCCCTCAAACGTTTTGCCAGCCCCACTTTGTTATCGTCCCTTGGTTAAATCCTGAATTTGTCTATTGTCAATGTGACTTTTTGTCTTCTAACGATTTCTGACCCCCTACTCGATCAGATGTGTGACATGAGCAGTGACGTAGCGAACTTAACTCGTGCCCAGGTCATAATACCTTTTTAGTGCCCCCCCCTTTCGAAAACCATATAATATATTATATGTAAAATATACCATTTGGTGCCCCTTTTTGAGTAGCGCCCGGGGCATGATGCCTCACCTTGACCCCCCCCCACTACGCTACTGGACATGAGCAGTGGAGACGTGAGCGGTGGAGACGTGAGCAGTGGAGACATGAGCATTGGAGACATGAGCAGTGGAGGCATGAGCAGTGGAGACTTGAGCAGTGGAGACGTGAGCAGTGGAGACATGAGCAGTGGAGACATGAGCAGTAGAGGCATGAGCAGTGGAGACATGAGCAGTAGAGGTATGAGCAGTGGAGACCTGAACTGTGGAGACTTGAGCAGTGGAGACCTGAACAGTGGAGACATGAGCAGTAGAGGCATGAGCAGTGGAGACATGAGCAGTGGAGACATGAGCAGTGGAGACATGAGCAGTGGAGACATGAGCAGTCTGTTGACTCTCCCGAGTCGCTCACCACAACTCAGCCCGTCTCCTGTAAGCTCACACATGAACATGATTTACTCATTTATTTTTTTTATAACCTATTTCCAGTTTTCCTATCAGATTAGATTCACCTTATACAAGCGATGTAATTTTAAAACCCTCGTATCAAGGACAAAGTTTTTTTTTTATTTAATTTTTTTTTTTGAACTGACATCTGACATTTACGGGACGAGAATATGTAGACTGATCTGTGAGTCTGTTTGGGGGAGGGGTGGGGGACTGTATGCAATTACCCAGCGCTGTGGGGGGGAGGGGGGAAGTTTAGACCAACAGTCCGACACCTTTTGCTTAACAAATAAAACAAACGAAATCTTATCTCTTCCCCACCCAACCCCAGCCTTTCCCCCCACCCCCATTTTCACTTCTTATTTATTTATTTCCATTTTACTTTGCACAGAGCGGTTCAAAACTGTTTTGTTTTAGACAGTGTGTAAGCATTTCATAGAAACATTTACTATTACCACAATAGTGTATGAATGTAACTGTTTTAAAATCTTTCAGTCGGAACGTTTAACCACGGTACTTTATTATTGTCATGTACAAAAAAAAAAGTTTTGTTTCCTGTGAACAGTTGCGTGAAACGTCTACTTTCTGTCTTCTAATCTGTCTTTCTACATACACGTTGAGATGATTCGAGAGAACTGAACAGTTTAAAAATCGTGGGGGGGGGGGGGGGGGGGTTGTTAAAAGATAGAGCCCTTGCCGTATGACGTGTGCGTAGGACGTCAGTAAGGTAAAGTACCGAGAAAAATAAAATGGAACTATTCCACAAAAATGGATGCAGTTGATTGTTACGAAGTCATAATAGGACCAAATAGAACAGTGGTTCTCAGACTAGTGTATCAGTGGCTCAGTGGGGACAGAGTGGGTATTAGTGCTAAAGGATCGTACAATTAACGACTCAGTTTTTGTTTGTTGATATACCAGCGATAGTTTCAAAGTAATTTTTTCTTTGGTGGTCCACAGGTTATGTAAATTATGTACATGGACGTCTGCTTAAAAAAAATGCACTTCAAAGTTTGATAAAGACTGGCAGAAATAAGCATTAAGGTTGTGTGAGTGATTGGGGATGGCGGGGGGTTGGTTGGGCGGTGATGGGGAATTAGGTAGGAACCTTGAGTGTGCAATAGTGTGCAATAGTGTGCAATAGTGTGCATCCTTTGTGGAGAAGATGGTGAAGGGTAGTTCTTTTTGTTTTGTTGTAGCTAGGGGGGGGATACACAATTTCCCATCACGCACCCCCCTACCCCTCATCAGGCGCTGGGTCCGGAACTGATTGAGCTGGGCGCCACCCCCCCCCCTCGAAAGGCCGCCAGCGGTAATGAGAAATATAAAGAGACTTTGTTTTGCTGGAAAACTGGTGAGCGTTTGTGTGTTTATACGCAAGTTTATGTGTTGATAAGTGTGTTTGTATGTTCATATTTGTTTTTGTGTGTACATTTGTGTGTGTGTGTGTGTTTTTTTTTGGGGGGGGGGAGGGGTGAGGTTGTAATGTGTTTGTGTCCACATGTGTGTTTGTGTGTTCATATGCGTCTTTGTGTGTTCCATCGTCTGTTTATGTATACATATCTGGGTTTGTGTGTTCATATATGTGTGTTATTTTGTGTTCCATTGTGAGTTAGTGTTCTCATATTTGTGTTAGTACGTACTTATGAATATTTTATGTGTGTGAGTTCATTAGTTTGAGCACCGTGTATTATAGGGCCAAAAAAAAAAACTTCTGTGATCGCGTTAGTGTTGATTCACTTAAAATTTGTTTCATTGGTATCAGCTTCTAGTGAAACCAGTCAGAGCCATCATTGTGTATTTAGATTCCCTTGTCAGCTGACTAATTTCCATTTTCATTAGTCTCTTATATCAAAAGCACTCGTCTTTTTTTTTTTTGTTGTTAACGTAGTTTGATACTTATGAAATATATTTCGATGTATCTACAGATTTAGTCATAACAGTATCTTGGTGCCTCCGTATTAGGTTACTTAAGACGAATACTTAAAAATATAAATACTGTATATTAAAACTTAGTATGTCAGCACGGGATAAGAACCTGGTACTCAACAGGGGTCCTTTCAGCAAGTGCCGGGTGTGCTCACACGTTGAGACAGCCCTTGCTGTATCTATAAATTTTTGTAATTGGTACTCAAATTTTTACTCTTGTTCACAACCATTTTACTATAACAACGGTTTTTAATCTTCTCGACTCACCATAACATCTACTTTGTAAAAGTAGATAAAAGCGTTATTCACTACATATAATACTATAAACTTTGCAGATTTACAGAATTTTAGTTTTTATTTTTTTTAAAACAAATAGAGAAATGGACTTGTAATTATCTTTTTATAGATTCTCTATTCTTTTGTTATAAATATACATTTTTCGCGATCCACATGAAATTCGTCTGCGACCCACACTTAGAAAACCACAGATCTATTTAATATATATATTTATATATATTCACGTCTGTATTTTGTTTAAACTTTCATGTGTATATGTATCTGTTCTTCTTAGGGTACAGTCATGTGACCTGTCACATGTTCATAGCTCTCGTCTCACCCCCCCCCCCCCTTTAACAGCAATATAAAATAAAACATTGCTGGAAGATTCATTGGATCTATTTTAAGTATATATTTTTGTATGTGTGTGTGTGTGTTGTGCAAATATCTATGTAGCCTACATGTTTATGTGTCTGGTTCCTGCGCGGACATTTATGGTGTGTTGGCCTATATATGTGTGCGTGGTATGATTCCTTTGTTTGGGTCAATATCGTTTATTATTTCTACCTGAGAGCGACACCGTAGGTTCATTCTCCCAATCAAGCGTCCGGTGGAGGCGGGCAAATCCCCCCCCCCAACATCCCCCACCAGGATCTAGGATTTTTTTTAAAAAAAAGAATTAAATTATGTTTATCCCGTGGCGTAGCGTGGGCTTTCGCCGCCTGGGGCCGACCAGAAATTCGCCCCGCCCCTCTATTTAGTTATTCTTAAAAAAAAAATAGACAAAATTAAAAAAAGCAGCATTAAATTTTTGTATTGATTAAAAATCTAATTTTCGTATTTTTTTAAATAGCGAAATCTTTCATACAATTGTCAATATCAATATGCATGTCATGTTAAATTCAGGCCGGTAGCCAGAGGGAGGCTGAGCCCCCCCCTCCCCCGTTCATGACCTGAGCCCCCCCCCCCCGTGCATGATTTGAGCTTTTTAACAAAAGTTTAGTAATAACGGCTATAAAACATCAATCATTTTGTTCAATAAATCAATAATAATAAAAACTTAAAAGTTTATATTTTGGCGATCATTCAGGCTATTTTACTTACATGTATAGCTTATCTAATTTTGGGCATAAAAGATTGAATCTTATTGAAGTTCACTTCTGGGTATTTCGGGCAGCATTGACATTTGAAGCTTCAATAGCCGTGTGTGAGAATAGTTTTCAACCCTCACACGAATGCTCACCCCATACCGCAGATAAATGTTACAAAAGCGTCTAAGCAATCTTGTCCTGCTTGCATTTGAAAATAAAAATAACAGACAATCTGAATGCTGAAGCATTTTTAGGTAAATTCAGTGCTAAACCACGACGTTTGCAAATTGGAAACGTATAATAATATAAGTTCGCAACCAGTGCCGACGAGTTGGGGGGGCGGGAACAGGGGGCAAATCCCCAGGGCCCGACGAGTTTTAGGGGCCCGAACTGAGTTGGCCAATCAACTTTTAAAATATTAATATCAGCACGGGGGCCCGAAATTTCTGTCTATGGGCCCGTAACCTTGTAATAGTTTTATATATTGATATCTTCCGAAGACAACTAGCAACTTAAATAAGTTAATAAAATAACATTGACTTCTGACTTCATTTTTATAGCTAAACAATGCACCATTCCAGATATGGAACTGCAAAAAAATTCTTGGAGAGGGGACTCACTGAGATCCCCTCCCCAAATCCCCCCTCTCCATTCGCAAGCTTTCGGCCCTTCGCGCCTCCATCTTCGCCCCCCCCCGAACTATTCTTCTACCCCAACAGGGGCGGATTTAGGGGGAGGGGCCGGAGGGGGCATCACGCCCCACTGTTATCGCAAGTTTAGGTAATACATAATTAAATTATCGAAATATTTTTTGTTCTAAGACCAATTTTCAACAATGAAAAAAGTTTTGCCCCCCCCCCCGTCAAAGTTGTCTAGATCCGCCCCTGTGCACCAGGATCATTTCTTCGGCAACCCCCACCCCCCACCCCCCCTCCCGAAATTTATTCGCCCCCCCCCCCCAATCCAATAATCCTGGCTACGGGCCTGTGTGTCTGTTGCAGCTACAAAAGCTTGTAGACGTACGCGCTCAAGGTGAATTTCTTCTTTATTAATGTCTTGAGTAGCTTGGTCTAAGTTAAGCTCGTGCCTGCTCAATATCACTTCAGGTCTTAAAAAATCATATTTTTGCGCTAGATTTTGCCGCCCCTTTGGATACGCCGCCCGGGGCCATGCCCCCCCCTCGGCACCCCCTCGCTACGCCACTATGTTTAACCATTATCGAAATCATTAAAATGCGCTTTCTATTGTATATAATTTTATTTCTTAAATATTTAAAATGAGGCATATTTCGCTAGATTTAATGCATTTACAAAGGCAATTTTACAGAGCGTGATACAGACAAGCAACTTTCTAGATCGTGGCATCGTATGATATATATGTCTGGAACACCTGCCACTCCCATCACACGACACACATTCTCTCTCTCTGTCAAATACTGTTTGATTGGGGTAAAAGGTGCTATATAAAGCATAGCAAATTATTGGTCACATTCTTGTACCAAATGACTGAAAGCGACTTACTGGGATGGTAAAATATTAATTTTGAATTATATCTGATGGGGGTTTATAATTTTTAGTTATTTTGTTACTATTGGTCTAAAAAATTCAAAGTTTTCTCAATATAAAACCTTTGTTTTAAAGAATTCGTAAAGAAAAAAAAAAGCTTTTGCTGTCAAACATATTCTTTGCATTTTTTTTTTTCACAATTCATCAAAACTTGCCTCCCTTTGCCCCCATACCCGAATCTGAAATGAGCAGCGGTGTGATAGTTTAAAAACAATATCGCTACTTTACACAGCTATTTATGTAATACAAATATTAGAGCCCTTGTGTTATATAAATTATCAGTTACCAGCTAGTTAACTTTTTGGCTAAACTATAACCAAGGCAACGGTTAAAAAGTACACCTTTTTTTTTTGTTTATAAAGCCGAAGATGATTAAGTTCACCCTGGTGATGATGCTTTTGGTTGTGTCAAGAACTCTTTCATCGTCCGGCAGATTGAGTTCGACAACAGTGGCGATGACTGATGAGCTACATCTTATGAATGCTTCGTCCACACAGCCTGCCGCGAGACAGAAAGAGTCACCTGACTCAAGCATAGCCCTTGTCTTGCACGTTAAAACAATCGGCAGAGACTTCAACTACAGTTTTACTTTGGAAATCTTGAAGTCGTAAGTACGATATATATATATTTTTTACTGATTTTAGAAAAATCCCGCTCTATATATCCAAATTTATATGTACGCGAAAACAAAGTTCAGTTTCCTTAGTGATGTTTCCCAATGATTCTAATGAACCTGGTGCTACAGCTGAGCTTATTCCACCTGTGACAAGTAAACAAAAAGTCTCCAGGTGATGGGCTTTAGGCGGTATCCCCCCAGTTTTTTTTTTACCCCTATAGCCGCTATTGATATTATAAAAATATATAGAGTCGAAACTGTTGGCTATATATGGAAAGAAGGGTAGAGAGTTTTACGAAAAATGCTCATTACGCAATACCATCTACGGTGCGGATGCTACAGTCAACACTCCCATAATCTCAGGCAGGTAGCGTGCGGGGGGGGGGGCGGGCTAGGGGGCAGGGCCCCCCTTCTTATTTGTGCTATTTAGTAAAATGTATTACCTGGCCCCCCCTGCTATTGCCTGGCCCCTGCTGTAGAATGCCTGGCATAAGCTGCTTCTTTGGTTGTCATTCAAATAAATTTTGGAAAACACAGCTCAATAAATAATTTACAATCTTGAAACTTTTAAATTTCATGGTCGACGAAGTCAAAAGTATTTTATTTATTACATTTTTAAATTAATAAAACCGATATTTTTTTTTATTTCGTAATCACGCGCCATTGCAATTACTTGGAAGAAATCATTTCAGTGTAATTTTTTTTTCAAAAGTAAATGTGCGAATTCAACGTGCAATCACTAGATGAGTAAGAGTGTTAAGACTTAACATATAAGAATGAATAATTGTGCAGTACTGAGTCCACAGAGATTAATGACGCGATTTAGCCGGCACTAGGTGGGTTTTTTTATACACCCGCCATTTTAACATATTATGAAGTATTAGCTGTTGCGTAGTATTTGGTCGCGTGCAAAAAAAGTTGTTTTTTAATTGTTTTTTTCTTTTTACAGCACTTTTTAGAAATAGATTTTCTTGACAATTTCTATACATGTTCTTGCTTCATGGCGATGGTAGATTCAATAATTAATTTTGCAATTTATTAGCTCATTTTATTCTTTTTTTAATTTTAACAAATTTGTGTGGAAAAAAATTATAATTTTACTAATCAAGGGACAAAACCATGTTTCACCATGACAAATGACACTAATAAATGAGCTGTATTTCCTTTGCATAAATAATCCTACAAATCTGGTGTCACCAGTTGAGATATTATCACACCAATAGCTTGAAATTGGGAACGGGAAAGGTGTCGGTTGTTTTGATATCAGGACAAATTTCATTGTCCCATAACTTCTGCTATTTAAACATGATTAGATAAAAAAAATTATTGCAAAATTAAACAAATATATTTTTTTTTTAGAAAACGGTTAATTAAAAAAAATGTTTTTATAATTCGCAATGTGTGAACTCCCTGTAAGGATGATCTGAGATCACTTAAATGCTATATATCACTAATAGGAAGGTTTTGTTGGTGTCCTTCTTTCATCCCCATCATTGCCAATATTGCAATGGCCATGGAGGCACCACGGGAGTAGCGGAGACTTGAAAAATCAATTGGTCCTCGCCGAATATCGAACCATGGACCCTCTAGTCGACAGTCAAGCATTTCACCATACGACCATCCGTCCCCTTATAGTACAAAATGGAAGTATTCATTTTGTATCTGTTCCTATGCACTCTGTTTCTTCATTTGTCTTAACATAATTAAAGTTTATTTGAATATACAAAAAAAAGGTGCGTCTTTCCTTTGACAAGCCAGCCTACAGTTGTTATAATCAAAAAGCTCAGAGCGACAGTTTGTTAAAAGTTTATCAAGTTTCTGACACTCTGTTACAATCAACAACATGGACCTGCAACCAAAAAAGAACACGTGGGATAAATTAGATTATAGATTTCTTTAATACATTGTATACATAAATACAATTATACTCAGATACTTATGGCCGAATTGTGTAGAGCACTCAATTGTGGACCTGAGATTCCTGGGTTCGATCCTTGGTGATAATCACCGGAATTTTCCCAGATCCTGATAAAGGTTATTTAAATGTCCCTCAAGTCCACCCAGTTACAGAGACATGAATTCTACACTTCATCTGCCCCGACGTACCTTAAAGGCCCTTTAACAATTATACTAATTAAATTTTAAGATGAGATTCAATGTACTAATTTTTTTTTTATAACGGGGATAACTGCAGTTGTTTTCTACATCGAATTTTTTTTAATAAAAAATAAAGTTTTATAATTTAAAATAAACTTTAAAGACATACAACTGTAATGTATAATGTTTCTTTTCCCTCACCTTTTATATGATTTTAAAAATTATCACTTATAACTTATATTGTTTAATAACTGCTTATTAGTTTGATTTTTCTTTCGAAGTTAACACTTTTATAATATACTAGCTGTATACCGGGCCACGCTTTGCCGTGGCTATGCCTACTTTAATGTTAGAGTAAGTAAAAACACTAATTATCAATCATTTAACTATAAACAATGGAAAATGAATTATAAAATATATTTTAAAAAATACTGACGAAATATATATTAGTTTGCACCTTAATACTAATACAAAAGAATAATCAATCAAGTAAAGATAACAATTTTATGATACCTTTTGAATAGTAAAATATGATATTGACGTAATGTTAGCTAGCAATCTTTGACGTCTGATATTCTTCTCATGGTTTTGAAAACAGTAAAGCAAAGTTAAGAGATTATTATACGAAACCGATTGATTAAATATTATTTGTGAAACTAAACACTGTGATACATGGGCGCAACCAATGTATGTGTCGTGCGGGTCCGGATCCTACCAAAAATCAAGCCACTGGTATTCGACCCTACCAAAATTTGGGGGGCAGAAAACCAATTTTCATCTTCCCTAATATTTTGGACCCTACCATCTTCAACACACTGGTTGCGCCCCTGCTGTGATAGCTAAATAGATAAGTATATAAAAAGACTTAGCGTAATTTACGGCAATTTTATGTCAAAAAAGTCAAGGTCATCGGTGAAGAACTTTGGTGGTAGTGAAGTCAAGACTATCATCCTTACAGGGCTGCCCCTAACAATGGCGGGGGGGCCCTATGCGAAACGGATTGCGCGGGGCCCTGTCTGGGTAGGGATAAGGAAAATAAGTGAGAATTAAGATTCTGTATTAAGAAATAAATTCTTCTTTGTATTTTGATCATTCTTTACTTCAGATATCGTTTTATAAAATTGCAATAAGAAAATAATAATGCGATACGATAACTGGTTCGCAATCAGTAAACAAAAGGGGGTCGACAGTATTGACTCGACACAAATGTACTGGTTGACATTGGGTGGGTTATCAATGTACAGGATCTTCGAATTTTATACAACGCTTGTTTCTGATAGAACAGTATTTACTTCGTCTGGCAGAAAAAAGAAAATTTAAACCACTGCTGGTAAATTTCAAACTATTCATCCAAAAAAATCGATAATCTCTATAAATAGCTCCTCCTATTTAATTGGTTTCACTGAGCTGAGTCATAATAAGGTTAAGACCGGTGTCAATTGCATGTTACCTCAAGTTCCACTAAATGTCGAGTTTACAGATAAAGCACCGGAGTAGATACAATTTTTTTTTTCAATTTTATTTTCTTGTCGTAATCCCTTGCAACGACGATGTAATAGATTTTAAAAAAAAACCTGTAAAAACATAACAAAACGGAATAAACAAGCTGACCTATACATGATTATAAGTTATAATGGTTTAATTTAATAATTTATACCTAGAATTAGCGCGGGGCATATGAAAGTGCGAGGCCCACCTCGGCCGCATAGGTGGGAATGGCCTTAGGCCAGCCCTGCATCCTAATTACATTTTTTACTTACATAGTTTCAAACTGATTCTAAAAAAAAAAAAGTAATCTTTGACCTCGCGGATGAATTGGTCTATAGATGTCTATTAATACATTTCAAAAATTATATTTTCTTCAGCCTACACGCGTGTATGTGCAGTGATGGCTGCAAATCATTTGCCGCAAAAGTCGAGGAAAAAGAAATGAAAGTGAGAGCTTCGTATTCAGAGGTAATTCATAAATTTCTTTGTGACGGCTTTAGTTCAGGAGAATTGAAATGTAAACGAATGTTGGCCGCAGATGTGAAATACTGTAACGTAAATTGCCTATTGCGTTGACGGCTATCGGTGAAAACTGTCACAAGGATGGTGTCAGCTTGATGCTAGAAGGAAACCCCGACAGTCAAATGACGGTTATGAGCGAACACGTGCTAGACTTGTTCTACTGCTCTAATGATACCTGTGTCAGCATGAACAACCAGTCCACGACGACCTCGGCCAAGCCACCACCGGCACCGGCACCGACACCGACCTCCACAGCGAGACCTCATTCGACTGACGACACCAACACAACCAAAAAGATCATTCTCGCTGTTTGTATCCCTGTTGGCGGAATTATGATTGTTGTTGCAGTCTCACTGATTGTTTTAAAGTATAAAAGGAGAAGGGTGTACAGATTGGATAATGTCTATGCTCTTTATCGTAGAGATAATAGTGCACCAGAAGAGAATGTTGTGGAGTTGAATGTTACTGATGAAATTAGTTCAGTTTAACCCAGATTGCATATCCAAGAATGATAATTTTGTTTGATGCCTCAATTATTGTGAAAGTAGTGTTTATTTATTAGGAGCTGTACGTAGCCACGAAAGTCTCTTGTTGCCATGAATGTCTTGTGTTGTGTTGCCATGAATGTCTTGTGTTACCACGAATGTCTTATGTTGCCACGAATGTCTTGTCTTGTGTTGCCACGAATGTCTTATGTTGCCACGAATGTCTTGTGTTGCCAAGAATGTCTTGTGTAGCCACGAATGTCTTGTTACGTTGCCACGAATGTCTTGTTATGTTGCCACGAATGTCTTGTTATGTTGCCACAAATGTCTTGTGCTGCCACGAAAGTCTTATCTTGTGTTGCCACGAATGACTTGTGTTGTCATGAATGTCTTGCGTTTCCACGAATTACTTGCGTTGCCATGAATGTTTTGTGTTGCCATGAATGTCTTGTGTTGCCACAAATGTCTTGTCTTGTGTTGCCACGAATGTCTTGTCTTGTGTTGCCATGAATGTCTTGTGTTGCCACAAATGTCTTGTCTTGTGTTGCCATGAATATCTTGTGTTTTCACGAATGACTTATGTTGCCACGAATGTCTTGTTTTGCCACGAATGTCTTGTGTTTCCACTAATGTCTTGTGTTTCCACGAATGTCTTGCCTTGTGTTGCCATGAATATCTTGTGATGCCATGAGTTTTTTGTGTGTTTTTCATTTGATTCTGCTTAAGCCATGAATGTGTGTGTAATGTCTTAATTTTAATGTATGACTTGTCATTATTGTTTAGCTGCAGATTCATTGTGATAGTAAAATTGACATTATTGTGATGTATGACTACTTTGTGAAGCTTTAATTACACTAATATGCTGTGCTGGCTTTCTTAAATAGTTTGTGTCTATATTTTAATTGTAATCATTTTCAAGTTTGATGTGTTATTTGTTATAAATATGGTATATATATATATATATATATATATATATATATATATATATATATATATTGTTACAACTCTTTAAATTATGTTTATAAAATCAAAACAACACACAGGCGTGGATTCCAAGAGTATTTACTAATATCTATAAAATCAACAACAACGGCAACATGGCCACTCTCTTCCGGCTTCTTACGTCACTTCTCTACTGCGTCATCGCGTTCACTCTGTAGAGTGTAGACTGTACGGTGCGCACCGAGAGGGTCGTAACAATATATATATATATACGTGACTCATTAATGAATTTAGTTCTAAATGTCAATGTTTATAAAGTTCAACTTGTCCAGTATGTGTTAAGACTGTGTTTTTATGTGTAATTAGTCATACATTTCTTGTTTCTTTTAGAATGTCACTATGCTTCCAATGTTCTAATGTCGTAAAGCTATCAATGTGCTAATGTCGTAAAGCTATCAATGTGCTAATTTCATAATTAGTAGCTTTGTAGATAATTGTCCTACATGCTTTGTGTGGGTGTCGTAATTTATAAGTTAACAGACGTGTCTCCTTATGTTTAGATTATGTTCCGTTTATTAATGAGGTTCACTGACAGCGCTCTGTCTGATTAACAAGATTTTTTTTTGTGCTAATTAAATGCTTTAAACAGTTTCTCGAAAACCATTTTCAACTAGCAACACACTTTAACTCTTACAAAAATTCGACCGACATTTAAGAAAAATGATAGGTATCAAAACTAACAAAAAAAAATAGGTACAATATTAATTATTTCAGATTTTGGTGTGATATTTGTGCTTGTTTTAGTAACTTTTTGTTGTCTTCCAAAGTTCTGGATTAAAACGCGAAACTTTGGTTGTGGGACACTTCTTCGAAAGACTGTAAATATTTAAAATTGCGGCATTAAAGAAATGTATTTATTAACCATTGATTGGCGTTTGGTACTTCTTGCGGAATGGAAATAAAGATTGGGATATGTTTGCAGTCTGTTCATTAGTTTAAAGTTTTAATTTTTTTTTCTAAATATTGTTTTCATCCGGGACTGATGGCCGAGTGTTTTAAGAGTGGCATGATTTTTAGATGGCCAAATGTTCACCTGAGAGTCTTGGGGGTAGATCTTTGGTGGAACCAAGAGAATTCTTCCAGGTCAAGGTGAAAGTTGTTTATTAAAATCCCACAAGTCCACCCAGCTTTAAATGGGTACCTGACTTTAGTAGGGGAACAACAGGCGGCTGGCCGTTGTGCTAAACATACAATACCTTCATATGTTGAGGTTACAGAAATAGATGAATTCAACACTTCGCCAGACCAGATAGCCCTTTAAGGCTAATGGAACTTTTTTATTTAACATCTACTTACCAAAATACATTAACGTGTAAGCTGGCAGTCACGTTAAGATTTTAAACATTATAGTCTATACCATGCAAAACCTTCTTCAACTAATCATGAATTGGTCTATGTGATTATATGGGTGTATATATTTCAGGTTATGAAAATATTTTGTAAAACAGGTATGGAATCGAGAGGCAAGTAAGAGGCCATAAATATTTAAAATGGAAACAATATTCTTACTTTCGATTTAAACAGGGGCAGACTTGTGTCAGTTGAGGCCTCGGGCCAGCCCCGTAGCGTGAAAATTCTACAGCAGAGGCCAGGCAATAGCAGGGGGGCAGGTAATACATTTTACTAAGTAGAACAAATAAACAGAGGGGGTCAGACAAAACGCAGGGGGGGGGGCGGTCCACCCCCCCCCCCGCACGATACGGGCCTGCCCCAGGCGATGAAGAAAATTATGGGCCCTTTAGAAAAAGAGAGTCATATTAAATGGCTTAAAATTGGGCGCTGTGGGGGCCCTTACATATTCGGGGCCTTGGGTGTAAGTCCACTTTTAATACACCACATAATGTTCATAGAAATATATATATATTTATATATAACAAGATGTTTTTTTTCGGTAAAATTAGTTTAATTAGGTGTACATTATGTTTAGAAGTTTCTGCCAGCTGTTAAAACCGCTTGGTGTGACTTTAATTCTTCCTGTGAAAAGATTGACATCAAAATTTAGACAAAAGCTAAAAACAACCAGAGCAACGTCACGTCGCCATAACAAGTTCAGCTAGTTCAAATGCGCCGGTTGTTTGTCTATTGTTTCGCCTGTACTATTGTTAGCTGTATTTTTTAATTGAATTGTGATGGAATCTTGTATCATTTAATTGATAACCCCAAGTGTCCTTGAGTGCCTACCTTTTAACAAGGTAACGATATATATATATATATATATATATATATATATATATTCAGTAGAAAGAGAGTTACAAATATATATATAAATATATATATATATATATATATATATATATATATATATAACAAAGTAATAGCGTTTTGGGTTCTGCGTTAGATCGAAAGTTAAACAATTAATACAACAGTATTACAGTTTAAAATACAATCATGAAACAATCGGATCTGCCCAAAACCAAAAATAGCCTAGCCTACCGATCAGGCCTAAGGGGATATAACTCTATGCAAAGGTTTTGCAGGGTACAGCTATATGTATTTATCACCTTAATTCTCAGGCTGTATTGATCATTGTACATAAGCCCGTCTTCCTTGGTTTCAAAGTAAGGAACCATTCCAACCTCATCAAACAACGGAACTCTATTTTGTAACGTTTCGCACACCTACTCAGAAACAATTAAATGTTTTTATAATATTCTTTTGTTCAATATGTGTGCGAGCGAATATAAATTTAACATGAAATTTCGTGAGATCAGAAATCGGTTGCATTTTCACTGACTTAACATTTTTTGCCCCATAATAGGACATTTTTTTCCAACCCGCTCTTGCCATCTTCTTTCCATCTCAAACAGATATTCTGTATCACGTTTTTATTTATTGACAGATGTCATCTACAAAGCAACTACAATATATCGTAATAGTGTAGCTAAGCCATTGTGTGCCAAAGTGTGTTACGCTGTGCGTAGCGAAAGGTTTTGATTCGTGGTGGTGGGGGGGGGGGGGGGGTACTCGCTGCAACGGGATGTGAACATCGTGTAAAACGTGTAGGGCTGCAGTGAAAACGATAAAAAAAAGTGATGGTGGTGGGTGGGTGGGTGGAAAGGGTGTGGGGGGGACCAGAACCGTTATAAACAAAAATGTATTTTTAAATGAGGGTTTGTACTCATGTGGAAATATAGATGAGGTAAGCCTATGATGACTCTTTAGGAAAACACTGACCTAAACAATCACATATATGTTTTCAACAAAAATTATTAGTTTACGCCTATGTCATAAGCTCAGTCTCGTCCTCATGTCATCAACGGTGGACACCAGTGGCGTCGTCGTTGCAGTGAGCACGATAGGGCCCGAAGTTTTCTTGGCGGAGACTTAAAGAGTTTTAAATGCTAAGCATGGGGCTTTTAAAAGGAGTTATTTGTTGTCTCATTTTAGGGATAGTCGTAACTGATTTGAGGCCAAGTCAACAAGTAGTTTCTACACGCCACCATCGAAAACTTTTCAAAGGGCATTTTATATCAATTTGTTATACCTTAATTGCTAAACTTAACACTTATATTTTGGTCGATAAAATATTGTGCATTTTGCAATATTGTAACCTGTTAAAAAAAAACACAACACATTACATATTCAATAAAACATAGAAACCTACAGTTGCATACCTCAACAAACCATGCATCAAACAGAACTAATTACTATATATAGGTAAATCAACACTCTAAAATCTTACCATATCACTAAAAGTTTACACAACAACGTCAAGTTCTTTTTATGTTCAATTTCAAGAACTATACCTTTTTTTTTTTGTTGGAAGTTATTTCAAATAGTTTAAACAATTATCGAAAAGTACATTTATTTGATAAACAAATATTAACACAAAAAGCTACTAGCTTCAAAGTACGTTTATCTGATAAAGAAATATTAATACAAAAGGCTACTTACTGTAATATAATTTATAGTGAGTAATCGAACAAGGTTAGGTGAACTGTTTATCCAATCTTGTGTAAACAACTCTCCAGAAAGACTCAGTCCGAAAACTATTTTCCGCTTTTCAATACCTTTCGATACCATATATCTGGCAAAGTAATCCTGAGGTTAGTGAAGTATAGATGAATTATTTACATAATAATTATGCAGAAAGCCCAGACTAAAAAAAAACATGTTACACAATAAATATTTAAAGCTCATCAAATGTTTTTAATAAGTTGCCATAACGTCTCCATAAAAAAAGATTGTGTAGATACTCGACTGTCAACCTGAGAGTCATGAGTTCAATCCTTGGTGAGAACCATGGAAATTTTTTCCAAGTAAAATTTGTTTCAAAGTCGTCCCACAAGTCCACTCAGCTTTAAATGGGCACCTGACTTTAAGTTGGGGAAGTAAAGGCGGCTGGGCGTTGTGCTAACCACGCAATCCCTTCATATGCCTAGGTTATAGAAACAGATGAATTCTACACTTCATCTGCCCCGATGGCCCGTTCGGGCTAAAGGACCTTAACTTTCTTTTTTATTTTAAAAAGATTAGCGAGGAACCCATTCTGAAATTTAAATATATATGTATTATATGTGTACTAGCTGTACCCTGCAAAACCTTTGCATAGAGTTATATCCCCTTATGCTTGATCGCTAGGCTAGGTTATTTTTTGGTTTCGGGCAGATCCGATTTTTTTCTTGGTTGTATTTTAAACTGGAGAACTGTTGTATTAATTCTTTACTTTCGATTTAACGCACACTGGAAATGAGTATTATTATATATGATAATTTTTCATGCGAAAATTTCTGTTGTTTCATAGATAATGTCAAATTTGCTACTTGGGAGAATGATTGTTGTCATTATATTTTAGAAAAACAGTGTAACAGGCGTTGCCCGATACGTCGGGAATTCAAAAGTGACACTTGAAACATTTCTAACCCACCATTAGGTAAAGATATGGGTGCTAATTTACGCCACCTACCTATTGTGCACAAATGACCAACATCTCATGCATCACAAATTACGCTTTACCCGTCAACGCAAACCAACCAAACTAACTAAACCAAACCAAACGACTAACCAAACCAAACCACACCAAACAATCAACCAACCAACCAACCAAACAAAACCAAAGACCGTTAGGTAAAGATTTGGGGGCTAATTTATGCCACCTACCTAAAGTACATTTCATACTGCATCAATTACGTTTCACCTGTCAACACTATTAGCTTAGGATTATTTGTTTAAACAGTAATTAATTCTCTTAGTGTTAAAATCAAAACGAAGCACGATGCAGCACCCGCGCGCAAGTTCAATTATACATACGGATATTTTTTTTATACCGAATCACGAATTTTCTTTACTACCTTCTACGTAGAGATGATTTTTCAGTCAATGTATCCTCATGGTAAGTAAGTCAGAAAAAAAAATGCCAGAAGGAAAAAACAAAGTAGGTTATATTACATTTTAAAAATTAAAGACCTCATTAATATCATTAACTTTTTGAGTGTATGTTTAGTGAAATGGTTCTGTACTTTATGGTCTGGGTTGAATTTAATTTAGTACTTTGCATAAATATAGAGTAGATAGTGTTATATATATATATATATATATATATATATATATATATATATATATATATATATCAGCTCTTCAGGACAATGGTTTTAAAACTGTGGTAGGTATATTGGGAACTTGAGCCAGACCTGAACAATTTCTTTGGTCCTCACCGTAGATCGAACCAGGTACCTTCAGTTGAGCTCTTTACCTCACGGCCATCAGTCCCCTCTTTTAAAAAGTGATTGCCCATTCAATATTTATATAGGCTTAACTATTCAAGGTGATTATCTACTACTAGCTGCACCCTGCAAATCCTTTGGATAGAGTTATATCCCCTTAGTCTTGATCGGTAGATTAGGTTATTTTTGGTTTCGGGCAGATCCGATTTGTTTCATGATTGTATTTTAAGCTGGAATACTGTTGTATAAATTCTTTACTTTCGATTTAACGCAGAACCCACACCGCTATTATTTATATTATACTTTATTCACGTACAAGGCTCTGCGTATCTGATTCATCTTCTCCGTATAGTGGAGATCTATGCCTGAACGTATCGTATGTGTCTTTTTCTTGAATGTTGCCAGTGTTAAAACTTATAAAGTCTAAATGCCTGAAATAAAGAATAAATGATGAGCCTGCGGATAGGTACAGAGGATTGAGCGATGCGCACTATCATGCAAAACAATGCGCGGTAAGAAGTAAAACAATGCTCGCAGATGTAAAAAAAAAAAAAGGCAGTGGCTTCGAATACGACCGGCGGGTGTGTTTCGTATTTTTTTTTTCCGAGACACGACCAGCAAACTTTGATGACGTCAGTAAACAGAATGAATGAGAACTCGTATTTACTGCAGACTTGATGACGTCATTTGCTGTTAATAATCGGAGATATTTTTATATTTGGCTTTAATTTTTTTCGGGTCTGCCCATGCCTAATAAATAAAGTCAATTGTTGTTAATAATCGGAGATATTTTTATAATATTTTTTTTTAAATAAATACGGCTTTGAATTGTATATTTTAGTTGTCAGGATATATGTCTAAGACTAAGAGTTTTCGGGTCTGCCCAAGCCTAATAAAGTCGGACGAATAAAACAAAAAATTATGCGCTAAATTAGTATCTATCGTAAACCCCCCCCCCCCCCCCAGAAAGCTAACACTCGTTAATTCGTCTCCGTCAGTATTTGGTTCGATTCTCGGATATATATGCTTCCCCATCCCCTCTATTTTCGTTTCTTAATCTTATTATTATTTAGTAAATTTGAAATATGTAGGCGTCTCTGAATTTTTTAAAGTGTGACGCAAAAATGATGGTAAGGAAAAGTTATGTAATATTTAGCCTTAGGACTAGCTATACACTGCAAAGCCTTTGCAGGAAGATAAACTATTGTAAAGCCATTGCCGAACCTAGGATTTGGTGGCCTTGCATTTTGACATTCGATACCATGACATGGGATTATGTACTTAATATTTAATGTAAAAAATAATTTTGGGGTCTCCCTCAAGCTGGAGCCCGGCGGGACTTTCGATTTTGGACCCCCCCCCCTTAAAATTGTTACGCCTCTGTGTTCAGCTTTGATACATATTTTCAAATTTTTTTTTTTAAGTTATGAAAAACCTAATTAGTTGTTGTTTCTTTTTTTTTACAACATCCTAAAATATAAATTATTTCAATTAAAAAAAATGTCAAAGATATCTAGTTAGTTAATTTTCATTAAAACAACTAAAAGGATACATTCTGAAAAAAAAACACAATAAAAAAAGTTATGTTTCTGAGAGGAATCGAACCTGGATATAGTCAGCATAAAAATGAGTCACAGACCAAACGGTTTCACCACTGTGCCAGGAGGACACACAAGCAAAGTTGCAATTTTAATGTTTAAATAGACAAAATTACTCGTTCCCGCGAAAAAAAATAACTTTAAACCATAAGAGTTCTATCTGTTTACTGACGTCATCAAAGTTTGCTGGTCGTGTCTCGGAAAAAAAAAATACGAAACACACCCGGTCGTATTCGAAGCCGCTGCGTAAAAAAAATGCGGGCTGGTATGTAAAATGATTTCATCTTAGGCTTAAGATAATGAATTTAAGCTACTAACTACATTCAAAAAGTTATCTATAACAAATATTTAAAAAAAAAACTTTTATTACAATGCACTTAAAGGTCAAAATGGATTAATGTTATTATGTAAATATATATATACACATTATCAGTATAAATCAGGGGTGCGGCCCTTCAGCGTATATTATGCGGCCCATATGCATGTACATATTGTTAGTGTGAATCCGAAATAAATGACAAATACATCGTTATTATCATTAATTCATATTTGAATACGTTGTAAATTGTAATTGAAGCAGACAAATTTTAATATATATATATATATATATATATATATATATATATATATATATATATATATGCGGCCCGCCGATAGCAATCAAGTTTTCAATGTGGCCCTCCGTAGAAAAAGTTTGCCCATCCCTGGTATAAATAAATATAATCGTTCCCCCCTTCCACGGTCCTAGATGTATATACTATTTAACAACTGAGTAAAAAACATGTTTATGAAATATAGGGTATTAACCAACGCTTCTAATATTAGAAATGGCAATTTACAAAACACGTAGTTCTACTAGACTTTAATTAATGGCTTGGAAAATAGTATATTGATTGCAAGAGTGTATTGTCTGCAAAAGTGTATTGTCTGCAAGAGTGTATTATTGTCTGCAAAAGTGTATCGTCTGTAAGGGTGTATTGTCTGCAAGAGTGTATTGTCTGCAAGAGTGCAGAATTCTAGCGTTCTCACCTAACGACAACAGGTCTTAAATGTTTAAATTGAGTTACAAGATTTACAGACACGCACGCACACATACACACACACACACCCATAAACTAAGCCAAAGAAATTGAAACAAATTATAAAAAAAATACCCGATTATTGAACTTCGTTTTTTCCCATCTCTAGCACTCTTTTTTTTTAAGCATTTAACTTATTTATGCGTAAAAACACGTTTTCTTGATTATTGTTTAATAAGGTTATCTGAAATGATTGATAGAAGCTGTTTTTTTTTAAATTGTAGACTGTTAACCCTGACAAAGGACTAATTGTACAGAAGTATGCTTCTATCGTTCAATGATAAATAGTTTTTAGTATTAATGAATATGTTATCAAATTGTATGTACTAAGTAAGATCTATTTTTGTATAAATTGCGTTATATTTAGACTAAACACTTAACGATAGAAACAACAATTTTTTTTTTATTTTTGAGTGTAATCAAATTTTTCAATAAAACTTTTGAAAAAAAAGAAAAATAAATACCGACTTTGAGATTCCTACGATGTCAAAATCTTTGTGTATTTCTTTCAAACTTGAATGGACCCATACGGCTAAAGTTAGGATTGGCTTCCTTGAGGCCGTACTCTCTTTTGAGAAAGCTAACGACATTTCCTAATAAAAGAGGTGATATAAAAGTATATTTTAAATTATCACTCTTGTATTGATAGAAGGCTTGCGAACATTTTTATTAAATCGATATTTTTTTTTGGAAAGAAAAAGCAAAAGTATCGTATGACTATATGTAAGCAGACATATTTGATATGCGAAAAGTAAAAAGGTAAGTAAAGGTTCTGTTATAAAACAATAAAAACATCGAGTCAGGGTGTACGTAATGGTCAGGTAGAAAAGTAAAGTAGATGGTATCGGTGAGTTAGATAGACCGGTTGGAAGCGTCAGGGGGGGACCAGAGGGGCCGGGCCCCCCTGCGTTTTGTCTGCCCCCCTGTTTATTTGTTCCACTTAGTAAAATTTATTACCTGGCCCCCCTGCTATTGCCTGGTCCCTGCTGTAGAATGCCTGGCCCCTACTGTAGAATTTTCGCGCTACGAGGCTGATGGAAGGGTCGGGTAGACAGGCATGGGAAAGTTGGGTAGACAGGCATGGGAAAGTTGGGTAGACAGGCATGGGAAAGTTGGGTAGACAGGCATGGGAAAGTTGGGTAGACAGGCATGGAAAAGTTGGGTAGACAGGCATGGGAAAGTTGGGTAGACAGGCATGGGAAAGTTGGGTAGACAGGCATGAAAGGGTCGGGTAGACAAGTTGGAAGGGCTAGGTGGACAGGCATGGGAAAGTTGGGTAGACAGGCATGGGAAAGTTGGGTAGACAGGCATGGAAGGGTCGGATAGACAGGTTTGTAAGTATCAGGTATAATGGTCAGGAGGACACTGGTCAGGTATGTAGGTTGGTGATTTAGAGATATGTGAAGACTGGAAGTTTATGATAAGTACCAGGCCGAATTAAGGTAATTTTTTTTGTTTTGGCTAGTTACGGAATAGTACATTGTATTCCGAACAAAATGGCCTAAGGTGTCACCAGCAGAATTATACTGCATGTATGTGGAAGGCCACTTTCCACAAACTATGTCTGTTTCCTGTAGCTCCAAAGAGTTTGTCATATTTATTGTACGACGTTTACTATGAAAAATCACAGAATCTGATCAATGCTATAGCCTTAGCTAGTCTATAGGTTAATATGACATCGGGGTATGTGTACTGTACCTGAAGCAGTGTGACGAATGACTTGTTATCAGTCCCGACTTTGCGAGGTCCGGAAGGGTACACTGCCATCATAAACTCTACGCCATCAAAATTGATCAAACGTACAAAATTGATGGTTGCTTGTATGAACTCACTTCTTAACTTTGAGTCTCTGTACATGATGAAGAAAGAATCGTCCGATATGGTAGGTTTGATTGACCACAATAATTTCAACTGCGGATTCTTCTTCTTGAGTGCATACAGTCGGACCAGCCTAAAAGAAAAAAAAAGCTCTAATGAAACAGTCGTTGTCAACAAACTATTTTTGTACTCCTTAACTATACGGGCCGCCCCCGTCCCCATAATTCCATCAATTTCGAAGCCTTAAAATAACGGTTTATTACCTCCGTCGAAGCCTTAAAATAACGGTTTTATTACCTCCGTCGAAGCTTTAAAATTTTATTACCACCATCGAAGCCTTTAAATAATGGTTTATTACCTCCGTCGAAGCCTTAAAATAACGGTTTGTTACCTCCGTCGAAGCCTTAAAATAACGGTTTATTACCTCCGTCGAAGCCTTAAAATAACGGTTTATTACCTCCGTCGAAGCCACTGACGAGTTGCATCTTTTTCCCGAATTCTCTTGACACGGCAAAAAAAAAATGATACCAGAATGATCAAATTTCTTTCTTCGATTTTTTTTTTTGTTATTTCCCACAAATTGTGTTTATGCGCGAGCATGTAATCACGTGTTAAGAGAGCTCATCGGGAAATAATAATTTCAAACTAAAACATTGCGAAATTTTATTTATTTATACAAAAAAGAAAAAAAAAAGAGAAGGAAAAAGTACAGAAATTGTGTCCTTTCCGCCTTAGGATTCTTTCTTGTTCTTGCATCAGGACCTTGGAGGAAATTCCTGGGTTTTATGCTTTTGGGAAATCATTTTATATAGTTTATAAGGTAAAAAAAATATTATTCGAAACCTGAACGATTTGGAATCGAAACAGTTTCATACGGATTAGGTTCGTATTCTGAGATATCGCGGCACCGTGCACCCTAAAAAAAGAAAGCAGCCTCTCCGTCTCATGCATCAGATAGAGTTGCAGACCGCCCCCTCCCATCCCCATTTACGCCACAAACTACTTTAAAAACTACCTTTTTTAAATCGATTGTATATTCTGTGGGGACTGGTGATCGAGTGGTGTAGAGCGCTTGAATGTCGACCGGAGAGTCCCGGGTTCGAATCTCAGTGAGAACCTTGGGACTTTTTCAGGTCCTGGTGAAAGTCTCCCAAGTCCACCCAGCTTTAATTGGGTACCTGACTTTAAGTTGGGGGGGTTAGGGGGTAAAGACGGCTGGGCGTTGTGCTAACCACGCAATCCTTTCATATGCCGAGTTTACTGAAACAGATGAATTCTACACAACATCGGCCCCGATGAGCCCTTTTGGGCTTAAGGAAACTATATTCTGTGCTTGAGTGTGGGATTTTTTTTTTATGTTTATTTTAATAATTAATAAATACGATTTTTATTCTCAATAAATTTCAATTTCGTTTTTTATTGATTTTACCCTTCTTATTGCTTATTGAGTTGAGGTTTGAGCGAAATTTAAAATTAAATTTACTATCGATCCTTTACAGACGGGGTGGAGTAAATAATTGGTAGCTGTTCAGTCCAATACTAATCAACAGACATCCAGATGATGAGGGTGGGAATAGGGGGGGGGGGCGTTTATCACATGTTTACTAAATTTATGTTCGTCATCCAACAGCTCCACCACCAACATCACGAGCACCACCTCCAGCACCAACAACACTCCACCAATACCACAAACACCACAACCAACACCACCACAACTACGAGCACCACCTTCACCATGAGCACCACCTCCACCACCAATACCACAAACACCAACACCAACACCACCTCCATCTCTATCACCACTACCACCACCATGAGTACCACCTACACCACCAATACCACAAACACCACCACCAACACCACCAACACCACCTCCATCTCTATCACCACTACCACCACGAGCACCACCTCCATCACCAACAACACCTCCACCACCACCAATACCACAAACACCATCACCAACAACACCTCCACCACCACCAATACCACAAACACCACCACCAAAACCACCTCCACCACCATGAACACCATCTCCACCACCAACACCAACACCACCTCCACCAACACCACCACGAGCACCACCTCCATCACCAACAACACCTCCACCACCACCAATACCACAAACACCATCACCAACAACACCTCCACCACCACCAATACCACAAACACCATCACCAACAACACAAACACCACCACCAATACCACAAACACCATCACCAACAACACCTCCACCACCACCAATACCACAAACACCATCACCAGCAACACCTCCACCACCACCAATACCACAAACACCATCACCAACAACACCTCCACCACCACCAATACCACAAACACCATCACCAACAACACCTCCACCACCAGCAATACCACAAACACCACCACAAACACCTCCACCACCACCAACATCAACACCACCAGAAGCCGACGTGTTGGGGAAATGGATTGATGGGTAGTGAAGGGAGATAAATGGAGGGGTGAGGAGTTGAATAAGTTGACGGATGCTTTCAAGAGGTGTTGGCGTGCTCTCATCGATATAAGAAAAAGAAAAACGTTAGAATAAGAGAAATAGACAGTGAGAGAGAAATAGAAAGAGAGGGGGGGGGAGTGAGTAAGAGAGAGAGAGAGAGAGAGAGAGAGAGAGAGAGAGAGAGAGAGAGAGAGAGAGAGAGCGATATGAATACCATAATTGAAAAAGAAAGAGATTGTATAGGCTCTATGTAAATAAAAATGCGATTTTTTTGTTCAGCAGTGGTTCTTAAATCTTAGTTGTTAAACACCTTATTGAGAAAATGTTTAAATTATTCTTGATATACAGTAAGATCATCAAACCAACTCACGTGTAATGGACTGCAGTATATATTTACAAAATATAATCGGAGGGAAACACAGGGCATAATTCAGTCTTATTTTTGACCACCTAACCAAAGTAAAAGTAGAGTAGATTCAAGGTCTTAGTAGATGAGTAGTCATAATGTGAGGGAGATGGGCAGACAGAGCGGGAGGAAAGGAGATGGGCAGACAGAGCGGGAGGAAAGGAGATGGGCAGACAGAGCGGGAGGAAAGGAGATGGGCAGACAGAGCGGGAGTAAAAGAGATGGGCAGACAGAGTAGGAATGAGGGAGTGAGAGAGGCAGATCGAGTAGGGGGAGGGAGTGAGGCAAAAAAAGCGGGAGAGAGAGATAGACAGAGTGGAGGGAGTGAGAGAGACAGAGAGCGGGAGGGGGAGAGTACAAAACAGAATATGTCGGTGTGTGTGGGGGGGGGGGTAGGTGACACACACACACACACACACACACACACATATATATATATATATATATATATATATATATATATATATATAAGTGACTGAGCCATGAATGATCTATTTTCATTTAATTAAGATGTAATTGGTGAATGAGTTTATATTTAAATGTTTAATAAATACAAAATCAGCACATTGTTTAAACACAATAAGTGTTTAAAGATCGTTGAATGAAATACCAATGTAAGTACTGTCTATCAGCACAGTAATGGTATTACATTAAGTGTTTAAAGATCGTTGAATGAAATATCAATATAAGTATTGTCTATCAGCACAGTAATGATATTACATTAAGTGTTTAAAGACCGTTGGATGAAATATCAATGTAAGTATTGTCTATCAGCACAGTAATTTAATACCTCAAGTGTTTTTGAAGTTCATCAGATAACATCACAATGTAAGTAGGCATTGTGCAGAATAAAATAAAATATTTGTTCGCAGGAGACTTCGAGTACAGTGAACAATAGTTTGAGACCCGTTAAACTAAGACATTTAAAATACCCACCACTCAATGCGGCACATATTGTTGTTGACTACCATTAAACAGACAAGAAATCAGTAACGTGTCTCAAAACTCAATGATGGCTGCACGCTGTCTTCATTGGCTGGATAATTGAGGTCATCAATGTAATTGAGGTCATCCAGATAATTGAGGTCATTCATCTAAAGGTACATGTCAGTGTGATTTATTGGTTAGGGTCTACAAACTAGTTATTTGCAAGCCGTGACCTCAGCAGTGTTGTGTATCCTGGATTCCCTAATAGTGTCTTCCCTAAAAGAACCCAAAAAAATAAACAACGTACGAATGGTTTTGTTCATAGGCCCTCGGGAAGTTGTACAGACGCGGCCTTAGCAGCACGCACTAGAACGTGCTGCCGATTGGAAAGGGTTTTGTTGAAGGGGTTGGGACATTTTGTTTTGAGTCGCGGGCCACATCGGGTTCGTTAATTTGATCGGGGGGACGGACAAGAGTAGAAGACCAAAAGACGTCTAAGAGTCTATGGCTGGTCTAGAGGCTATGGCTGGTCTAGAGTCTAGGGCTGGACTAGAGGCCATGGCTGGTCTGGAGGCTATGGCTGGTCTAGAGGCTATATTTACATATCGTACTACAAAAATTTCAATTGTTTGTAGGTATATGAAGTCTATGCTACAGCTCAGATATGGGCAAACTACGGCCAACGGGCCAAGTAATCATCTGCTCCTGTCAACTCTTTTCATTTTATATCGTTTACATTTAATTTTTATTACTTCATATATATCCACTCTGATGCATCAATTGTTGGCTGGATCTTCAGTCAATTTAAAGAAATCATGGTGGAGTCCGATGTTGAAAATGTTTGCTCACTCCTGAACATAACTCACCTTTTTTTTTTACATATAAACTGAGTTATAATTGTTTGGATGTCACTTCTCTTACCTTAAGGTCGTAAACATCTTTAAGATGTGGACATGTCAACAAGAATACGAAGAATGTTAACTTAATCGATTTTTAAATTAACCATCACACTAATTCAACATTATTTCAGAAGTATAAGTAAATTAACACGTATACATGCAGTCAGAACCATTGATGGGTTTTGTAGTGCCCCGTGCAAATTAAAATTTACCCCCCCCCCCACCCCGAATCCTCCAAATCTGAAAATTTCGAAAATGTTTTCAATGACATTTTTTTTTAACTTTTCAGGTTTAATTTAATCTTTGACCTGTTCTGATGAAACTGTTCTCGAAAGTCTTTAGATCTGAATCATCAATCTTTTATGATTTCCATGTGCCTTTGCCATTATTCAGATCTATTTTCAAAACAACTTGCTGTTTGATTAGTCGTATCTTGAAGTAAACCATACACGACATTTACTTCAATCAATGCCCCTTGTATTCAGCGGGCACTACTTCAATGCACTATGCATTCACTGTCAATAGCAAGTCTTTTGTCTGAATTTTTTTTTCAAGATTACAATTTCGGCCCCAACCCCTACAGCTCTGCGCCCTGTGCACATGCAGTGTGGAAACGAGTAACCAATGTTTGTTTACATATTTCACCAGCGGACATAACAGTCACTACTCCCATGTTTACTAGGCTAGGTACTTCCCCTAATAGAGACCAGTACCCAATGTTTGTTTACATATTTTCCAGTGGACATAACAGCCACCAGCCATGTTTACTAAGCTAGGTACTTCCCCTAATTGAGACGAGTGACCAATGTTTGTTTACATATTTGCCAGTGGACACAGCAGTCATTACACCTCCTGTTTACTAAGCTAGGTACTTCCCCTAATTGAAACGAGTGACCAATGTTTGTTTACATATTTGCCAGTGGACACAACAGCCACCAGACATGTTTACTAAGCTAGGTACTTCCCCTAATTGAAACGAGTGACCAATGTTTGTTTACATATTTGCCAGTGGACACAACAGCCACCAGACATGTTTACTAAGCTAGGTACTTCCCCTAATTGAAACGAGTGACCAATGTTTGTTTACATATTTGCCAGTGGACACAACAGCCACCAGCCATGTTTACTAAGCTAGGTACTTCCCCTAATTGAAACGAGTGACCAATGTTTGTTTACATATTTGCCAGTGGACACAGCAGTCTTACACCCCCTGTTTACTAAGCTAGGTACTTCCCCAAATGTTAAGACCTAAAGCCAATACGTGTTCACCAGCGGACAAAACAGTCACTGAAACAATGAGTGAATGAAAGAAATATGACAGGGGTGTAGTTAACAAAAGCAGACCAGTTCCATTTTACTTTAAATACCAACACATCACAACATTAGAAGCGTGATGAATGAGTTCAGATGTGTCAAACTAGATGGTTTATATTATGATTCTGTAGTTATCAAAGATTATTATGGGCCAAATGTTTGATAGCGTCTGTTTAGGGCCCTCAAAATACCGTTACATATTCTTTTACCAATGACTCCCCCCCCCCCAAAGTAACTTTCCTAGGGTCCACACAAACATAAGGATGACACAATCTGCATTATAAGATGCCAAATTAAAAGTAAATATTATTGTTTTTTGTTAAATTACATATACTAACATTGTGTTGACGTGAAATACATTTCTCTAACTACTCTATTAAAGACACGTTTATGTTTTTATTGTATCCAAATGAAACGGACACTGTTGCCAACTATAACCAACCATATGTGCGACATCAAAACAAATATCAATGACTGATCCTTGGATAATCGACCTGATGACCTCAACTGCCTGAAGATCCAGCGGAGATCAAAATGGCTCGAGTTACACTACCTCTTTTTCTGCCCCCCCCCCCCCTCCTTCCTCTTCCGGCTAACCCCACGCCTTCACTCAACCCCCCCCCCCCCCACCAGTGACCTTTGATTGACATGAATGGCGTTATTTACAAAAGTGAAACGCGTCTCTTTGGGTTGTCAGTTATCGGTCATCTATTGTCCTCTGGCGATCATATGCAAAATTGACGACCTTCTTTTGATCTTCTGATGCCCCCCCCCACCCCAATGGCAAAACTCTGCCGGTACAAATTCTTGCCGATCAGGTGTTATATAATCATGAACAATTAGTTATTACATATTAGCGCAGATAAAAAAAATATTAATAAACCATTCATAGCAATTTAAATTACCGAAAATCTCCGAAAATCTTATCCCGGTATTTTCTACCTTTAGAACAATCTATTTGGTCCGATTTTTCCTTAATTTCGATTCTGGAACCTGGTTTGCGACCACTAATTTCTATATTAATAAATACATTTGTCGAATTTTCTTTTTGTTTTTCTTAAGTTTATTTTTTTTTAAAATGGGGCTTTAGGGGTGCAACCTATATACGTGTAATAAGAATTTGCGATAAACAGTCACCTTTGACCTGAATTAACCTTTGAACTATGACGAAGCATATTTTGTTTTTCAACGTGAAGTTTACGCAAGGCCAAGCACGCAGCAGGCGAGCTCTTGGTTATTAACACTGTACACAATGCCTTTAACAGCGCGAACCATTTTAATCACTGGTGCTTCCCGCGGTCTGGGCTTAGAATTCGTTAAACAGATATTGAAATTATCATCTCCTCCAGAAATTTTAATCGCAGCTTGCAGAAATCCGGAAAATGCTGTAGACTTGCAGGCCATTTCTCGGAGCAATCCTTCATTAAAATTAGTCAAGCTAGACGTTGAGACTGATGATGGGTTAGAATCAGCTTTTCAGGTATTTAATTGGTTAAGTCGTATTTTGCATAATTTTTATTTTACATATGATATAGTAGGTATGTGGAAATCCGTCATTTTACGACATTGATTTTCTTTCCGACACATGTGACCGTGTTATTGGGAAAAAAAAACATAGGGTAGTTGTCTTTGTAAACACATTTTGTGCATATTTGGATAGATAATGTGATATATATGATAAAGTACAATAACCACTTGGAATCAGAAGCTTTTTATATAATTTTTTAAACCTGTTTCCGAAAGTATATGATGTGACAAATGGGGATGTTTTCCATTGTTTTTTTTTAACTCGATTGTCCAATAGAGGGACCATTTATATGTATGCCTGCTGAGTTTCATTGAAAAATATTCATTTTCAAGGGGAAAATTTTTATTGTCAAAAGGTATATGATAGACACCATTATCACAATATTAACACAGGTAGTATAAACAACAAGGGGAGACAACTAATACTGAAGGTCCTGTGTTGTTTGAAATAATATTTAGGTATAACAAATTCTCTTGTAAGGATTTTTTTTTTCTTTAAAAGGTACACTTTTATCAGTTGTACTATTATGCTACCAATTTTTTTTTTTTCAAAAAATAGAATTATGTTTATTAAAAAAAAAAAACATCTGACCTGATATAATGATACAAGTCTATGACCATGTCTATTTGAATTTGATGGTCATTTTTGTCATTCATTATGATATTTCATTTTTGACATGATTATTCACTTTTATCATCACTATATTTCTTTTTTTTTTTTAAATGGCACTATATCATTTACCATATGACTCACTGTGTCACATAAAGAAATCAACTGACATTGAATGATGCAACTTACAATTACACCACTCATCACCTGTATAAACATTCTCCCTTCCCCCCCATTAGCCATTATCTAAACATGCAAATAAAAGTAAAGCACAGACTATGGCTAACTTAGTGGATGAAATGATAAATGACACAAATGGAAGATTAAAAAAAACATTAAGGAGGATATGATAATGATATGTTAACTGATGATAAATAAGAAGGAGTACTCACTGTCCACTAGGATGATTGTGTATAATATGATAGTACCCAATGTGCCTATCAGTATTGTTACGGGTCCTTATAATGATGATGCCATAGCTACTGCGGTGGGCGGAGCCTACCGAATTGCGTCATCAAGCTTAGGCTATACTATTTCTCCACAAGTACTAATAAACCCCATTAGCTAGAAACATTTAGCCAGTATAATTTCTTCATGTATGTTGTTCTTGCATGAAATTATTTTGCATGTCATTATTTTTATTTTGTTCATCCAATGGTTGCCCAAAAATTAGCCCAAAGTTGCATAATAAGATTTTTTTTTTTTACTATGATATACTTTGTATATCTAAGTAATAGCCAGAGACCCCACTTTAATACCAGCAATATTTTATTATTCTCAAAAATTTATTTTTTGCTTGAAGATTTTTTTCCTTTTTTAATTGTCATACAGTTGGCCCAATTTTAGCCCAAAAACTTGACCAAAGAAATCATATCTTTTTTTTTTTGGACTATTTTAATACATACCATCTTGTTGCCCTTCCAATTATCTTTCTTCTGATACCAAGTTTAACACAATTGGTTCAGATTTAACAAAACTGTATAAGTTTATGTTTCAAAATGTGGAAAATTCTGACACAGTATTTCCTCTTTGTCTATTGTAACAGATTTGAGTGACTTGAGGTTCTGTAACTTTACAATAATGATCATATCCTAAAGTGTTTTATACATTGGATAGCTCTTATTATGCTCTTTCAGATGATGTATAATACATGGATATTAGATGAATTTGAAATTTTCATGTCACATACCTAGAAATAGGATATTAAATAAATATATAGGGTAATTGTTAGCATGTGTCCGCCAACGAATAAATGGTTCTTTCATATTCTAAGATGTCTTAGTAATAGTAAGTAAAATGCAAAGGTAAATACTGATAAATAATACAGTATTGTGAATTACTTGTTAATAATCCTAAGTTACTTATATTTTCAACCGCTAATTAATTAATTTTTTTCTTCTCACCATTTTGGCATTTTCCTCACTCAACTTACAGTTGATTGCTGTAATCCTGACTTTACTTTTAACTTTAACAACTTTTCCTGTCTGCACCCCAATTAAATCCAGGTCCAGTGTCATATCTCAATATTTTAAGTTTTAATAAGTATGCCCACCACTAAATAGGTTTTCATTTATCCACTTTTAAAGAAATTAAATATCTTCACCATAATTTGATCATTAGTGAAAATAAAACTAATATTTTATATAATTATTATAACAAAATAAACTCAGGTTTAGTAAGCTGTGTTGTGCCAGAAAATGGAATAAATGAAATTAAACCTTAAGCAATAATTTTTAGATCAATTATATATTTAAACTGTGAATGATTCTTAGTAAAAGTTAAAATTTTACATGAAGAATGAGAAATAAAAATGTTATGACAAGACTATAACCATTCAGTGGGTAGCTTGAACAAATGAAGCCAAAAAATGGAATATTACAATCACTCTTTGTATAAATATTTTTATTAATTAAATGATAGCACATTTTATTTGAAAATGGTAACTCAACATCATTCTTATTTACATTTAAATCTTTATTTTTCTTCCTTAATCTTTCCCGTATGACATGACACTTTTTTTCAACATTCTCTAGCAGTGTTTCACAATTAAACACCACCACCACCCCTCCTTCATGGCATTGAGAAGTAACTGAATGATTCCTTTAGTAGTCCATCTGAAATGTAAAAAAATGTATTTCAGTGTCTGAAGTGAAAAGAAAAAAAGGGCTTAATATTTTCCTTCGAATAAAACCTTGAGTGTCCTCTGGCTTTTTTTATACCCCTGTCTTCCATCAGTTAGGATTTGGTAATATATTCAGACTAGCTGCACCCTGCAAAACCTTTGCATAGAGTTATATCCCCTTAGGCTTGATCAATAGGCTAGGTTATTTTTTGGTTTCGGGCAAATCCGATTTTTTCATGATTGTATTTTAAACTGGTATACTGTTGTATTTATTCTTTACTTTCGATTTAACGCAGAACCCAAAATCGCTATTATTTTATTAGATAATTCGAACATTAAACTTGAGTATTGTAAAAAAAAAAAGAAAAACTTCCTAAAAAAAAAAACATACTAAAATCATATAGCCAAAAATAAAAAAAAACAATTTACTACAAAAAATAAAAGGAAGACAAACAAATTTGCTACTTGGAAATCACCACATCCACATTGGGGGATTGATGGTTGTGCGGTAAAGTGCTCTACTGTAGACCTGAGGTGTCCATGGTTTGATCTCAGATAAGGACCACTGGATATTTCAGGTCATGGCTTAAGTCCCCTTGGTGCCTCCAAGGCCATTGCACTATCTGCTATGGTCGAGATGAAAGAAGGGCACCATGAAAACAGTCCCATTTGTGGTTTATAGGTTCTAAGAGATTTCATCTCATTCTTACAGGGACTTCACACACATTGTCACTGACCAATGATGACTAATCACCATATTACCACATCCACATTGCCACTGACCATACCATTGTTGGCTAACCACTAAATCACCACATCCACATTGCCACTGACCATACCATTGTTGGCTAGCCACTAAATCACCACATCCACATTGCCACTGACCATACCATTGTTGGCTAGCCACTAAATCACCACATCCACATTGCCACTGACCATACCATTGTTGGCTAGCCACTAAATCATTATTTTTGTATGTTCTTTTTTAATATGTTCTGAAGAGTATGAACATCATCATCACAGATAATGTTTATTTATTGATAAAGTAAACCAATCTTTTTAAACATAACTATTTCATGACTGACTCTTTTTAAACTTGTATATTTCTTCAAAGGAAACCAAAGCAGTTTTAGGCGACCGAGGACTCAGCCTACTAATTAACAATGCTGGTATCTATGATAAAAGCATTGTTGGAAACCTTGGTGACATTTCAAGAGATGTTTTGCAACAGCATTTTAATGTTAATGTCTCAGGTAATACAAAAATGTAACTAGTTTAAATGAAAAATTAATTTGTAGATGTTCTTTTGGCTATTATGACAGTTTTAATTGGCCTGTTTTCATTATTATTTGCAATCCTTTTTTTTTTGTTTTTTCAATACGTAAATTTAAAAAAAATCATCAGAAAGCTGGATTTTTTTCTATATAAAACTTTTATAAATATAAACTAGTACCCCATTCAATGCCCCTGTAAAGCACTCTGTAAGTATACATTATTCCCAATCACTCTGTAAGTATAACCTACATTTTTCCCCCCAATTAGGATGGATTTTCTGTCAGACCACACATAGTGCTTTAGAAAAAAAATGATTTTTAAGCTACAAGGTAAATAAAAACCAATACAAAATGAAATAAAAAATAGAATAGATATCAATACATTAGAAAAATATATTATCTATTTGATGATATCTTGGTCTAAGATTATCCTCATTGACCACAGTTCCACCACATCTCAATTAGGTTGTTTTTTTTTAATTCCCAACCAGGAGACCCCGACGATTTATTCCTTACAGATCGTGGTATGTCTCCTCGACCAGGTTTGCCGAAAGGCTAAGATCCATTATAGTGCAGATACTACACTTTAATCTTAGGCAAATTGTTATCGCCACTCTGCCTCACAGAGTGTGTGTGAAATCCCTGTAAGGATGAGATGAAATCTCTTAGATCCTATGAACCAATAATGGGACGGTTTTTATGGTACCCTTCTTTCATTCCCACCATAGCCGACTTGAACATTTTCCTTGGTCCTCACCGGAGATCGAACCAGGTACCTTCAAGCCGAAAGAAGAGCGCTTAACCGCATGACCACCCGTCCCCTTACCGAGTAGTGATAACAATTTTCCTCACTTTGACATCAAGTAACTGATTTTAAAGATATATTTCGATTTTTTATTATTATTTTTTTAATGGTGCTACATTGCTTTTTTTATGCACATGATAGATAATCATGCTTGTCTAACCTATTGCTTTTCTTTTTTTTCAAGTATATTTTCAGTTGATTAAATTGTTCACATCTTAACCCTTTTAAAATGAAATCAATATAATTCATGTATATCTCATAGGCTTTAGAATGTATGCATTTAAATGTTGCCGATTTTCTTTTACCTCCCTTGATAAATTTTACAAAATTTTGTGTTGAACCTTTCTGGACCTGATAGAACATATCTTTATCATTTTCACATATCTTGAAAAAAAAAATTCAGCTTGCTATGTGCAAACTCTTGCTATACTTTCTTGAAAATTGTGCTTTTAAGAGTAAAACTTCTTTAAATATATACCTATAAATTGGACACTTTTACATGTTACAAAAAGAAATTTCAAAACTTAAAAAAATCCAAAACTTTGTTAAATTTTGGCATCTGTAGACAAATTTGGTACCAATGCTCTTAGAATGGCCCACATTTTGTAGAAAATTTATAATAAAGTTAATTATTATTATATAGAACATCATTTTTGGTTATCTACTACTTATAAGTTAACAATTGTATAAAATACCAATATTTAAATATACCTATTACTTAAACTTTTGTTAATGTCCTTTCACAGGTCCAATCATTGTGTCACAAAAGTTTCTTCCGCTTATTAAACAGGCAGCATTGTTAAGTAGTGCAAGAGAACTGACTCCTTGCAGAGCTGGAATAATTATGGTCTCATCTCTGATGGGATCACAACAGCTAACTTACAGTGACGGAAATGGAGTGTGTCTACATTACAAGTATGTTGATGACCATTTGTATTCTTTCTATGCTAGTGTTTAAACTAATTACCATATTTCTCCATGTTTAAGACATGCCTTTCTTTCAAAATTTCTTGTACCCTAAAATCAAGGTATGTCTTATACATAGTGAAAAAATTGTTATGAATAAAAAAGAAAAATAATATTTTGCTTTTAATCAGCTACATCCCTTTGATTTAAAAAAAATATTTTTGATACATTTTTATGAGATTCAATCGTAATTAAAGAGACACAGTGTCTGAAATACTGATGCTGGTAGTATCTGAAATGCTGATGCTGGCAGTATCTGAAATGCTGATGCTGGCAGTATCTGAAATGCTGATGCTGGTAGTTTTAATAAATACCATTGGACATTGAGGTGTTTTTTATTACACTAAAGATTTTTTTAAGGCTAGCTACCTTCCCTTTCTCATGGAGTAGTTACATTACAGAAGTTTACCAAAGGCTAAGACTTGAGTACAAACAATGCCCTCGGTGGTAGGAAATTTTACTTGAATTTTAAAAAAATGGTATGCAAAGTTGTGCTAACCTGAAAAAGTATATCTACTATTAATAATGAACACTATAGAGTATTTTTAAGTACCCAGTAATGTGGGTCTAGCATTCACCCAGTAAGCTAGGTTCCTTGTATCTTCATTCTTCTCACAGTTACATAAAATACTGGCACAAGAATTTAAAGTGCATTCACTGTTTACTAATGTTGCCCAGAGTTTAATACTTTAATCCTTAAGGGGACATCGGCAAATATTTAGCAACTATATTATATGATTACATTAGTTGAATGAAAAATATTGTATAATATTTCTCTATGAATGAAACACATTTATTTTAAAAGCAATACTGTGATTAGTTTATTGTTTTTGTTTTGTTGCGTTTTTTTTTCTTCTTTCAATGTACTGCATTTACATGTTGTTGAATTACTTTTTTCTCTCTTAGATGCTCAAAGACAGCTCAAACTATGGCAAGTATTTTGATGGCACGAGAACTCAAGGAAGATGGTATATTTGTAGCTGCTCTACACCCTGGATGGGTTCGTACAGATATGGGCACCTCTCAAGCTCCGTTATCACCTGAAGAGAGCATAGAAGCTTGTCTTGGTGTCATAGCGAAGGCTGGTGAAGAATTAAATGGAAAGTTAATTTCATTTAATGGAGATATTATTCCATACTGAACACTTTTGTGTAGTATAAAAAAGAATTTATTTCAGTTACTTTAATTTTTTCAGTTATATTTACTGTTATTTTTCTATTTACTCACAAAGATATGAATGTATATGAAGTTTTATTTTTTCCATAATCTTAGCAGAATTTTAATCTTGCCAGTTCATGTGTGAAAACTAGTCCTTTTTATTGTCAACAACCAAGCATTATCGCTTATGATGTGGGTTTTTTTTCTACTGTATTCTAACCCTACAAATCTAGAGCTGTTACTTATACATGTATTATTCAGACTAGTATACTGAGGTCAGAGAAACTTATTTCATTCTGTGAAATTTAATTGTGGAGCTACTGCTGATTTGTTAATCTATCTTTCATTTTACAAGTATTATTTTGCTTTATGCTAATTACCCAAGCCCTTAGTTATTTATGTCATTTAATTTAACTGGATGTATTGAATATTTAATCGATTGCAAAATAACCTAAGAAAAATAACATATTGTGACCAACCTCTTGTCCAATTGAAGTTTCAATATTTCTCAGTACATGATGGCTGGCCGTTTGGCAACTGTCTCAGGCCCTCTGTCTGAGAGGGGGGCCCACTTGATAATATATTCTCCATTGCAGTATTAGACATATGTTTCTTAGCCAAGCAAAGGGCACTCATCCCAGGCTCTGTATACTGGGACATACTATTATTATAGCCATCTCTTTATCAGTCTAATTTCCATTTACTATGCAGCTATCGTGAATATTTTCATTTGCATAACAGAAAACGAATTTTGAATTGATTAATGTGTTTTATTTAAGATTAATTAAATTGGCAGGGAAGATGTGTTTTTTAATATATGCTAAAACCTAATGTCTCTTTGAATAATATTTTATAAAAATAAGTGTGTCATTGCATTATTTTCCCTCTTATCAAGTTTTGTCATTTTGGGAACTTAAGGGATACTGGTAGATAGTTTAGTCATTTTGGGAACTTAAGGGATACTGGTAGATGGTTTTGTCATTTTGGGAACTTAAGGGATACTGGTAGATAGTTTAGTCATTTTGGGAACTTAAGGGATACTGGTAGATAGTTTAGTCATTTTGGGAACTTAAGGGATACTGGTAGATAGTTTTGTCATTTTGGGAACTTAAAGGACACTGGTAGATATGCCTTTCTGTGCCTCTCTTTTTCTGTTGCTTATTGGGTCATTATATTTTGGCCTGTGCATATCTTAATGTTGCCTATCCAGTTCTTTCTTGTATTTTTTAATTATGTTATAAATTGAATACACTGCATAGGATGTGTTTCAAAACATTAGAATATTACAATGCAGATAGTGTTGATGCATATAACAAAATTATGCCTATGTGTTATTTTTTTAGAAATGATGATACATATCCTAAGAAAATGTGTTTTAGAGTACAGCTTTTGAACAGTTCAATTTGCTTCTCTATATACAGTAACTAAAAGATGTTATGAGTCATTTTTGTGAGCCGTCCTCCATCATCTTAAAACAGAAAAATGTGATTACAAAATTAATATTAAGTAAATTAGTTTGAATATTCTCGGTTTTTTTTTGTGTGTGGAAATGTTCAGCTTTTTTTTTTTTAATTTGTTAACCAGACAAGACATGTTTGTATTTTATTTTAAATTAAAACTTTATCAATTATATTTTCTGCATTAAATTTGATATTAAAAAGGCTAGTGTTGTGCTTCACTCTGAATAGAGGGGCAGGCCGTAGTTTACCCAATGACTGGTATAGGTGGTTTATTTTATTACCAAAAAAAGAGGAAAATTAATCACTCTTCGACATTATCTCTTCATAAATGAGTTTGTCAAAATTAATTTATCTGTCATCATGAATACAATTCTTATTGGTGACTGTGAGCCCAATCAGTGTACAGAAGGGTACAGGCAAGAATCCCTAGCAGCCCACAATACCTTTGTTGTTCCAGTCCCCGTCAGTTACATGGTAGAAAGGGGTTTACAAATAAACAACTATAGTGGTAATGGACGACACTAATTTAAGTCTCAGGAAAGGATTGCAAGCAGTTCAAAACAAACGAATTGTCAACATATGGGGAACCATGTTTGTTCTAGGAGTTTATAATTGTGAAAGCTCCTTCAATGTTCCTCAAAGTGAATCCATGGCCATTGCACTATAGGCTATGCTGGAGATAAAAGGACACAACAAAGTAGTCACATTAATAGTTTATAGGTTCTAAGAGATGAAAATCTACGGTGTGTTCTGGTGGTTAGCATGTCATCTCGTTCTTTGGGGGATGGCAGCAGGAACCTGTCATGACTAACATCTGGACAATTGTCTAAGGGCTGCCGCAAGAGAGATAACCTGAACACCTGGCAGGGGTCATAAGCCTTAAGATCCCTGCCTTCAATTTTTTTTTTACTGCGAAATAGAGGGAAGGGGTCAAAGTTTGTCAGGGACCCTTGAATTTCTGGCTGTGGCCCTGTGCCACACGACTACAGTGGTCCCCCATGTACGGCAACGATTTACAACTTGTTTTTGGTTAGTTTTGGCCATAAGCAGTGGAGGACTGGGTCTGAAAATAATGGCTGCCAGCATTCAACAGGGGGGGTGGGGTGCCCAGGGGCGCCGAGAGCCAACAAGGGCCCCATGGCAGGACATCATTGCGGGCCCCTTAATAAACAGTGAGTGGTGAAAAAATTGACATGGTCGGGGCGGCCGGGCCCCCTTACAGATGCGGGCCCCCTGGCAATGACCCCTCTCTCGGCGTGCCTGGGGGTGCCCAAACTCTGATGCTATGATTTGATTCTGTTAACCATTGACAACGCCCACTAAAAGCTGTTTGATCCACTATCCATCTCCTATTGCTATAAGTCTACCAGAGGCGCAGTGAGGGGTGGGCAAGAGGGGCATCATGCCCCGGGTGCTACTTACAAAGGGGCACCAAATGGTATATTTTACATATAATATTATATAGTTTTCGAATGGGTGGGGGGGTTGCTAAAATGGTATTGTGCCCCGCGCGCGAGTTAAGCTCGCTTGGCCACTGCAGTCTACACTTCATCTTAAATGTGCACGAGGTAGTTCACAACTCTGCGTTATCAATTGCTAAACGTCTTTTTAAAATTTAGCGGGTTTGTTACACGATAAAGCCGCAAAGCTTTTAAATAAAGCTGTGGGGTAGAGCATATCGAGTCCTGTGTAAAATGGATAAGGAAATGTTACCACGGTGTCCATGTGGGATGAGAATGCTGGCTTGTGGAGAAATAAAATTATGAAAATATATCGCTAACCCTACAGAGTTATATATATATATATATATATATATATATATATATATATATATATATATATATATATATATATATATATATATATATATACTTCCTATATTCCTGAGGTAGAAACTTTTATTTTTACTTTTAATTATGTTATATTTTAGTAATTATATAACACTAATATATCATATCAGAAAGGAAAAAAAAAAGAATCTTAAGATCTGCTACCATTCTTAACACTATATGAACCGTATCAAGATTGTCACCACACAAATAATATTTCTACTTCAACTGTAGTAACTTAATCTTTAAGGGATTATTACATCTTTCCCCTAACGAATATTTAAGAAAGGGAGTGTTTTTTTTTACTAGTTAGCGAACTATAATAACTGAAACGACAAAACAGCTCCACTTTAGTATATGGACTATAATTTATGACGGCATTCGATTCCGCAAATTTGTATACGTTTTTTTTTTTTTAAAAAAACTACTGATTCAGTCATCCGTGAAGATAGACAGTAAACAAAGTAAAATTCGAACAGGGTTGTCTGCTATCAGAAGTAATGATGGATTTAGCAGCACGATCAGTGTTAATAACTGGTGCTTCCAGGGGATTAGGGTTAGAATATGTGAAACAGATTCTTAAGTCAAAATGTATTGAAATATTATTTGCAACTTGCAGAAATCCTGACAGCGCCGTGGAGCTTCAATCGTTAGCGAAATTAAATCCTGTTGTAAAAATCGTGAAATTAGACATTGAAAGTGACGAAGATCTCGAAACGGCTTTTTGGGTAATATTAATTGGTTATTAGGGTATTTGATTATTACTTTTTAAAGTAATTGATTACTAATGTAACAATAGGCCTATAGGTGAAGATAACTGTATGACTTATAGTCTAAATTGTACACAGTAAAAACTAGTGTAAAACACCACCAGTGACTGTGCTGTACTCATATTCATGACTCATCAGTTCAATATTCAACATATTAAAAATGAAGAATAATCCTAGACAATAATTAAAAAAAAAAAATTCTCTGCAATTAAAATGTTATTATTTATTAGGGGCAGAAATAATTTATATAATTTTTTTCCTTTGAATATCATTTTGACTTTGTAGTGCTACATAATTAAATAGTTTTAATAGTATTATAGTAAGAACTCCTCTGTATACTGTATAAATAATATAGTATATAATTATATAAAAATTATTATATAGGATATACAAAGCCAGAGGTGATATTATGGATGGGGCGAACTAAGTGGCTGTCTAGGGCCCCAATTATAGCATTGATATAACTTCATATTATAAGTAGAACTAAAAAAAAAAGTAATTAATTTTCTCTGATACTTTGCAAGCTGTAATTTAATTAAGGGGTAGAAACCAGGAAATTGAAAAGGACTGTGTGTATGAGTAAAATTTAAATATATTAGGGGTCCTCACAAGTACTTTTGCCTAGGCCCCCAAAACCCTAGGAATGACACTGTTGCTAAAGATATGGGGTTTTCAGTGATTACTGTATTATTTTGTATACCCATCACCATATTGCTTCCTCTTAGTCTTAAGTGGCCATTGGATAGCCACACTTGCTTTTTTCATCTTAACCAAGTTTTAGTTTAATTTGCTAGTTTTTGATTTAAAAGAGATAAAGATTTCTTCTTTAAATATTCTTTTACATCTTTTAACTAATCGTGCAGAAAAGACAACTTCTGAAACTTTTTTTTTAAGGAAGTAAGCAGCGCTGCTGGGGAACTGGGCCTTAATTTGTTGATCAGCAATGCTGGCTTATATGATCGAGCAGATGGTGGCGGCATCAGAGATCAAACAAGAGAAAAAATGCAAAAACACTTTAATGTCAATGTCACTGGTGGGTAGATTTTGATTTAATATTATGATCCCTGTGAATTCATAACAGTAAAAAATTTTTTATGCTTGGTATTTTTTACACCCTTACATCAATGTCATTTTATTGATCACCCATGTAGGTCCCATTTTACTGGTCCAGAAGTTCTTACCTCTCCTACAGCAGGCTGCGCACCTAAGGAACAAAGATTTACTCAGCTGCAATAGAGCTGCGGTTGTTATGATGTCTTCTAGAGTGGGTTCCCAAAATGTTGCATTTAACGATGGACCTGATGCTTCCTTATCACTGCATTACAAGTATGTGCTTTTTATAATATTAAAAAAATTAAATTAGGACTCCTTGGTAAAAACACATATAACCACATATTATGAAAATAACTTTTAAAAAGTGCTCATAAGCTCATTTTTAGCATGACATTCACTAATGTTTTTGTTCACTTAGCCTGCTGCATCTCATGTAATTTAATGATATTGTCACTTTATTTCGGTATATTACCAAAATTAGAATTGAAAAAAAAAAAGATCATGTAGTAGCTAATTCAAGGGAATATTTTTCTTACTTTTTAATCCCTCCTTTTTGGTCAGGTGTAAATTATGTTGAAAAGAATGTTAATTTGACACCAATATAGAATCACTAATTATAGGCTAACATGACAGAAAATTAGAATAATGTATACTCTTCAATATTCTGTTGGTATTCAATTTAATTCAAGTTACATAATGTAACCATGAAATAGTTTTTCCAATTTTCTATACAACTGTAAGAACAGAATTAGTATGTATACCACAAAAATTTTCCACAGATTTTCATTTTAAAGTGTTAAAGCAACCTGTATAAAATTATGTATATTAAAATGGCGTGTGTCAAAAAAAGGTATTGCTGTACCTTTGCTAACTTGAATGGCTTTATCAGTGACAACATGATTTAATTATGAATGAATGGTCTAGCGGTGAAGACCCATGAGGGTCATGGGTTTAATGGTCTGTTAGAATAAAGGGAATTCTTCCAGTTCATCCAGCTTCAAATGGGTACTTTTAGATTGGGAATTAAAAGCTGTTGTACTAGGCACACAATCCCTTAATATGCCTTAGCTACACATACCATTTAAAAAAATTTTTCCAAAGAAAGTTTTTTTTTTTTTTAATATTTCACCTTATGTTGATTAAATGAAAACAAATCTATTCAGTTTTTACAGAAGTATAAAGATAATGTTAAAGCATTGAATATGCTTTATTTAATATCATTATTGTTAATGAATTATTGAATCAGTTAATTTGTTTTAAATTTTCATTCTAGTATTTTAGCCTCCCTTGGCAAACTTAATGAAAGGTCATTTTTGAGGCAAAAAAGGAAGTTCCTATAAATTTAAAGTATTGCAAAAAATTGAAATGTCTATGACAATCTTGCACTAGTATTTAGTTTTAAGCATGTGTTTTTTATGAAAATGCAACTTTTGAAGTGTTTCAAAAAGGGAAAAAATTCAATGTTTTTTAAGCTCATAGCTTTTTTATTTTGAAGATATTTAAGTAAAATTTAGTATTCACACTCGACAAGTACTTTTCAATAAAACAAATACATTAGGTAAATGATATATTTAATGTTTCTACTACCTACATGTGAGACAGATGGCCGAGTGGTGTAGATACTATACTGTCATCCTGAGAGTTCCGGGTTCTTTCCTCGATGACAACCATGGGAATTTATTCCACGTTAAAATTGTTTCCAAGTTCTCCCACAAGTCCACCCAGGTTTAAATGGGTATCTGACTTAAGTTCGGGAAGTAAAGGCGGCTGGGTGTTGTGCTGACCACATAATCCCTTCATATGCAGAGGTTATAGAAACAGATGAATTCTACACTTTATTTGCCCCGATGGCCTGTTTGGGTTAAAGGAACTTTACTACCTTCATAATTCTATTTTACCCATTGTTATTATTTTTTAGGAATTCTTTGAGTTCAAATGGATAGTTTGGGAAAATTACTACTGGCTTTGTGAATTTTATATTTTAAATAAGCCCTTTCTTTTAGTGGACCCTTCATAGAAAAATAAATACTTAAAATCATTTTTCAAAATTGACATTCTATACTTTTCCTGTTTGCAGGTGCTCAAAAAGTGCATTAAATATGGCCACTATATTGATTTCAAGAGAAGTGAAAGAAAAAGGAATTCTGGTATTTGCCCTGCATCCTGGTTGGGTGAAAACTGAAATGGGGACAGAACGGGCACCTTTGTATCCACTGGAAAGTATTGAAAAATGTCTTCATGTAATATCCTGCGCCGGAGAAAATATTTGTGGAAAACTTGTTGATTTAAATGGAGAAGTTATACCTTACTGATATAAACAAATGTAATTATCATTTCACTAAAAGTAAAAAAAAAACTATTTAATAAAAAATATTTCTTAAGTTGGTTGTATATTTAATTTAGCATGTAATACACTCCATATATGAATATGATGTTAGTATTTACATTTAAGTTACACTAAATGTAGACATTCACTATGCTAAACTATACTGACTTATGCTGTATTAACAAACTACTAGGTATATATAAATAAATAATTTATCTTCATGCATCACTCGTTTCAGATTTATGAAAAAAAAAAAAAATAATACATGTATATAACATGATACATTCGGGTCTCGAGCAGAATTAAAAAACTTATCACCCTTAAAAAAAACACTAATGGTTACTCAGCACAAGAAGAAAGGACTCAAATTTTTTTTCACAATGTTTATTTACAGAAAATAAAAATAAAAAAGAAACAATCTATACACTGCTTCGCTATAAATAAATTTAATTCCCAATATATTTATTTCTTTCCTCTTTATATTCCTTCTGGGCATCCACAATGCTCTTGTCACCATTGACCCAGTACCATCCTTTGTAATCCAGTCTGTCCTCCATTAATCTTTGAACTTTCAACTCCAGTTTGCTTTAAAGGAGCATCGAAAATAAATTTGTAATGAAACATTCATTAGAAAATAAATAAATAATACAATTATGTTCCCAAGGTGTATTAAAAATCAGACAAAGTGAAATACTCTGATACATGTAATTTTTTCTCCTAATTTCAATCTTCACTTTTATTTCCATTTTTATTTTTTCGAGTATATCATGTCCATTTCTTCATGCTCTATTTTAACATTTTCAATTTGTGATAGAACAAACCAGTGTTGCATAAGGGATCCATGCAATTTTCTAATCTAAGAGCAAAACTGTGTTGTAAGAGCTTATTTAACTTTTTCAAACAAAAATAAAATCAATAAGACTTATAAATCATTGTGCATATTTACAATTTGATAGGGTATACCAATGTATTACAGTCGAAATGAATATATGTACTAATTCTCTGAGACTTAAACACTGATCTGTCTGAGACTTAAACACTGATATCTGATAAAAGTGCTATCAGAATAAAAAAAATATAGTGAAATATCAGTGCAATGAAATATTCAGTAAAGCGAGATTTTTTTTGGCTCCCCCTTCCCTTTCGCTTACATAACATCTGTTAAAAAGTGTTGATTTATTACTTTCAGTACTGCAATGAAAAAAAAAATGGCTGTTTTAAAGATATTTTATTTACCCCCTTATCAAAAATAAATAAATTTTGAATTACGGCAAATGTCAAGCTCAAGTCAACTTGGGCTCAAGAACTTACACTTTTACTAGATAATGGAAGGGGTGTGGATGGGATAGGAGTTAGACCTTAACCTCTACTGATGAAGACAGATCACGCTGGGTAAAATTTTTTTTCCATCAGGTGCAGTACAGCAGACATGTCTTGACATCAGCAGGGAAGGTTAGGGAGAGGGGCAATGGATGCTATTATGTAACAATTATCTAGCGGAGGGATGAAAGAAATTAAGGGTTGCATTTTACAACCTGCCAACCCAAGCTATGTTCTTTTGAACTTAAACAGTATGGAGCTGCAGTTGACAAGCAATTTCAAAAGTAACTTGATAATTTTAGTAATAAGCAATCTTAATATTGTTTTGGGTAAGGGCTTGTTTGATGTTGAGTCACATTTAGTAAATATTGTTTTGCAAACAGCAATCTTTAATAGATTGAGGTAGGGACTTTATGCCCTGAAGACTACAATCTGCCAAGATGTTAACTACAGGTACCGCTGTTTAAATAGTAAGGGTACTACGGGGTTGTGCAGCAGCACAGTGCGTCTCGCTAGAAAGGGGCTCTGAAAGAACGCTATTTAATAAATGTACACATTTCAGATTGGGTGTAGGGCAACACAATAGCTATTTACGTTTCTATGGATCAAGTTTTTAAACAAAATGTTTTTTTAATGCTCTAATAAATGATACAAGAAGAGTGTGAAAGACGTTTTAGGTACATGCATCATTAGTTTCTATATCCTTATGAATTAAGGCATGTCGAATAACAGTTGAAAAAAAATAAACGAGTTACACCCCTTAGTCAAATAACCGCTAGTAGTAAGTAACGAATACTGATCCAGCAATAAATAATTAGTGAGAAAATATAACATACTGAACTAAATATCTTTGAAAAATAATAAAATAACATAACATCTTTGCATTGTTACGTAAATGAGCCATACCCACATATTAAGTCAGAAAATTACCGTAATGCAAGTTTTCGGCGTTGACCCCCCCCCCCCAATGAATCCGTACAACCATTTAAAATGTTTTTCTGTTCTATTACTCACTTCCAATATCTCTTCTCTGCCCAATAATGAATCCAGTAAAGAGTCTTTTCATATTCTTTCTGTGGCTCTTGATAGATGTACTTTGCAAACCATCTCTTGATGGGACTCTACAATATTTAAAAAAAAAAATAAATTCCACAAAGTAATCTATGGTCAATAAACTTGGGGAAAAAAAATAAACAAACAACAAAAAAAAAAAGGGTTATGATTAAGGAAAAAATATTTGTTAAATGGTAAAAGAAAAAGTTAAACAATTCACTAACTTTGTGGTATTCCCATTCTTTAGGTTCATAGCCTTCTGGGATATCTGACAACTGGGCTGGACCTGAAGTGTAATAAAGGAAAATAAAATGAACTTAATGTGATATAGTAATAGTAACAAAACTATTCATGTAATGATAAACTGAGTATTTTAATGGATTACTTAAGATATACTCACCAACAAATACATTAACATATGTAATTAAGGCAGCCATTGGCAGCAGGCCCAACATTAAAAAGAAATGCTGAAAAAAGAAATTAAAAATTTTATTAGCAGTCAGGAAAACAGTAAAAGTTTCTCAATAAGAAATCAACCGACATTAACACTTTTGTGGGATGGATGGTCGAGTGGTGTAGATACACAACTGTCAACCTGAGAGTCCTGGGTGAGACCCATGAAATTTGGTGCAAAGTCGTACCATGAGTCCACCCAGCTTTAAATGGGCACCTGACTTTAAGTTGGGGAAGTAAAGGCGGCTGGGCGTTGTGCTAACAACACAATCCCTTCATATGAAGAGGTTATAGAAACAGATGAATTCTACACTTCATCTGCCCCAATGGCCTGTTAGGGCTAAGAAGGGAACTTTACTTTACAATTAACATTATTTCTTATAAATGAGATTTATAATTTTTTTTTTTGCTTCTTAAGACTCCCTTATGATAAATAGGATTCTTGAAAGTCCACAGTTTTTTTTGTCATCGAAATTAGAGTTCTAAAACAGTTATTGGATTTTTTTCCTGTAATGACGAGCGCTAGTCTCAAAAGGCTCAGCAGAGCATAATTCATGAAACAATATTCACTATTTTAGGAACTGAACATATGATTAAATACAAGTCCTTTCAAATGGTAAAGGAGGATTCATTTGAGAAAAATGTTCTCACTTTGTGAAGGAACCTATGATACATCTTAATTATGACTGTTTTTATTCTCAAAATTGTAGTATTCATGTATAAAAAAAACCATTTGCAAAATGCAACTTGCGTTGTGCAAGTACGATTGGCTATTTCTCTTTCAGTTCCCAGGAACGAACATCAAAGTCAATGCAATAATATTACTATTTAGCAGTTAACAATAACTTCAATATTTGCCTCTTTCTAGAAAAGTTTTGAAAAACATGTGAAAATGCAAATCATATAAAAAATCTGAATTGAAAGTAAAATAGCTATTTATAAATGAAATTTTGTGATTTTGCTTCACTATTTACAAATATTGTCAGATAATAGTATTCCCAAATAAGAATTAGTTAAACCACAGAAAAACAATTAAGTTTTTTTTTATCTTCTTTTGCAATTGCTGGTAGTTCATTAAAACTAAGCTTAGAAAAATGTAAACTAGCAATAAATGGACCTAAATCATACTTACCAAATCATCTTTAAAGACTGTCCACTCAAATGATGATGGCACAATCACCATTTTTCGTTCATGACCACCATTTCGAATTGATACTAAAAAAAAACAATATAAATATAGCTTTAATACCAGTACATTTAAAGTAAGTCTTATACAAATTGAACAAAATATTCATTGTTAATGAATAGGTATGTGTCCGAAGTTATAAAATGTTCATTAATTATTGTATACAACTTTTTTATATTTATAAAAATGCTTGACATTTAATCTTAAATAAAGGAAAAATCACCATTTTACTATAATTATTTAAGATAAATTTAGACGAATATGCACTCCATAATGCAGGAAGCAATATTTACAGTAATGGCAATCAAAATTTTTAATACTATTGGTTTAATGTAGAATAAACTGTTTACAACTTAATCTCTAAAATTGATTAAAACATTAAATGTATTTAAAATTTAGTTAGGGGAACTTTCGTCAGGGGAAGTAATTGTTCTGTGAAGACTACAACGCTAACAATTAAGATTATTGCTTAAATCTATTTTTATATGCCTTCATATAATGGTATTTATTTTTCTATTTACTGAATTTCTTTAAGATTTTAAATTTTATTCATTCATTTGGGTATGCTTCGAATAGAGTATGCACCCCACTCTGTAGCCATTCCCAGTGCAGGAGGAGAAATAACATGATCATGTTGATTTTTCTAATTACTGAGTAATGTATAAGTGTGTAGTTGTATATTACAAAGCCAGAATTCCGATTGTTGAATAAAGTAACAATTTTGGTTTTAAGTAATGTATGTATTATTTTGTTTATTTTCACATTCTTTACGTTTTTTTTAAATTAAATAAATTTGTATATGCCTTCTTGTTATGGCGCTGGTTCTTTCTATTTACTCTTTCTTAGGAATTTGTGTTAGTTCACCTAACCTAATTAACTATAAGTAAAAAATGGTTAAAATAATTGGGATGGGAATAACATGGCGCCTCAATTTCCTAAGCATCACTGGATATTATATCTGGTCTAAGTAGTCCAATATATTTTTGAGTATTTCTTTAAATAAGAAATCAAATTGTTTACTTAAAGGACTTGTAATTTCATCAGAAACCTAAGATTTCGGTATTGCCTGATCACTATTTAAAAGTAAAATAATTTCGATGTGTTATCTAGTTGATTCATCCGATCACCATTTTGGCATTTACAAATAAATTGTTTTCATAGTATGAGCTAGTTGCAACAAAACTAGTGTTTAAATCTGCTTTTAGCTTATCCTGAGTTATCAGAATAAAAGGTGCTATTTTTATAGGATAAAAGTATCATAACAGAATTGACAAACTGAATTGTAGATATAATAGTATTTGAGTGTCATTTAATGATTTTACAATGGAAATAGTATTCACTTACTTTAAAGTAATTATATTGAATTATGCAATGATAAAGTAATTGCTTTTTAAAAAGTCTTTTATTACATACTGCTATCTCAGCAAATACGCAGAAAAAAATTCAGATTACTTTAACACTGGTATATATACAATAAAAAAAAAACTTCTATGTGAAGGAAACTGAATGAAAATAAAAACCATTGATACATTTTGACTAGTCATTGAATAATAATAATAGGTTAAATTTATTACATAATCTTGCTCTAATTCTAGTTAATATAAATTACAGTTAAAAATTTTCTTTTCAATTCTAATAATTAGTAATACAAAACCATAGATGTGCGCATGTGCGGCAGACGGACTGCATATTATTGCATATTTTTTGTTTTCGGGGCTAGGGTTAGGATTAGGCGCAATATCTATAGCCGGATCCCGAAAAAAAATAATATGGAGTCCGTCTAGTCACGCATACGCAATATCTATAGACAGGCCCCAAAAAAAAAAATAATACAGAGTCCGCCTAGTCGCGCATGCGCAACATCTATAGACGGACCCCGAAAAAAAAAAAATAATAATTCCAGTTGGCTTGTCTGGTAGCCACTGCGTTTAAATAATTCATATGAAAATATTCCATGTATGATGCTGCTTTATCCACCGTACACTTTCTATTAATTTAATAGCCTAAAATAATTCAATAATTAAAATTAAGTAGTAAATCACTAAATATTACTTTCCAAATTTTTTTAATAATTATTATTTTTGTTTTCTTTTTTTTTCATTATTGTAATTGTACATGATGACCATGACATTGTCAATATTCAATATTGTAGTCCACAGGCCGAGGTAGATAAATAATATTACAAAGTCAACAAAGTATTGTAAACATTTAATTTGATTTAAGCAATTAGGAAATGATAGTTTTTATGTGCATAAATATAGTATTCGAAGTTTATTTTAGTATTTAGAATTTAGTTTTTCCTTGGACTTAGCCTAGGCAACTTTAAATTTATAGTTTTATTTTAGTCTGCTTAGTCTTCTAATGCTAACTATGACCCACAAAATTTAAATGAACATAATCTACATGATAATTTAGAAGTAGACGTCTAACTCTAATTTATAAGTGAAGACATTTTAAGATTTTAACGAGCTATGACCGTCTGGCGTCTATGACTGTGTCTGTGTCATGTCGACTATGTAGCCAATGTCGGCTACTATTGTAAACTATCTTATTACTTGGCAACAGTCGCATATGCAAATGACAAGGAAAATCTTAAACAAAACATACAAATACCTTGGCCTTGTGACTGCAAATGTTTCTGAAGGGGATACTTAACTGCTTTACAGTTCAATAATGCAGCACGCAGGCCTTGGGCAACATACGGTCTCAATAAACTCATACCAGCCATGATTTTACAAGAGAGTTACGTTTCTAACCTTGAAAATAACAACACTATTCTATTTGCACAAAAGCTTTTTGATACTACTTTCACATTAAATGTACAAATAAAATTATTTAAAATGAGATAATTGTGCTAGTCCTAGTTTTGTTTGAACTATTTGTTTCAATCGCTTAAAATATTGGAATTAGACTTTGTGACTATATGACGTAATTTTTCCACTCAACAAATTTTTGCCCCCCCCCATCCTTTCCAATCTTGTATATAAGTTTTAACCAAGCTCTGATAAATAAAAACTTGTCAATATCACAACTCCTGTCAAGTCTTGCAAAACGCAAGAGTGATTAGTGTTGCCAAACAGATATACAAACTAATATACAGATAAGTCGGCAGGTGAATTTTTATACTGAACCCATTCTCCTTTGATATTGGTCACTTTGTTGATTTGTGGGAGTAGCTGGAGTAGACACAAACCATTGGTCAGTGAAACTATGTGCCAGCATGAGGCGTGTATTTAAGATATATACTGTCGGTCTTTATAAACTTTGGAAGTGCTTAGAGCATAACGACAATCAGAACTCAAACCTTAAAGAAACACATATTAAAAAAAAAAATGAAAACATATATTTTGAACAAAGTTAATAAACATATCGGAAACAAATAAATAATTATTCAAATATTATTTTAATCAGTTGACAGGGTCGAATAGGCCGGGGTACAACAGTCCCGGGGTCGAAGTTTTGCGGGGTCGAAATAATGGGGTCGAATTGATTGGTACCTGACTTTAAGTTGGGGAGGTATAGGCGGCTGGGCGCTGTGCTAACCACATAATCCTTATATATATACCGAGGATAGAGGAACAAACGAATTCTACACTCCATCTGCCCCGATGACCCGCTTTGGATTTGATTAAAATAAACACAAGTGAGGTCACGACCATGGGCGCAACCGATGTACGGGTCATGCGGGTCCGGACCCTACCAAAAATCAAGCCACTGGTTTTCGACCCGATCAAAATTCGGGGGGTAGACATATCCAATTTTCATCTTACCTAATATTTTGGACCCTACCAACCTCAACATACTGGTTGCGCCCCTGGTCACGACATAGTTTTAATATTTACTAAATACCCCCGCTAGAATGAGATATTAACAATGTCCACCTAAGGCTGACGAAAGAAACCCAGGCCCCAGTGATGATAATAATAATGAAACAAGCAATTAAGCCTGTTCCATTCTGGACACAGGACGTGTTAGCGCATTTTCGTGTTAGTATCAGTACGTTTGTTAGCTTTCAGTAAATATTTGTAAATTTTGGAAATGTTTATAAATTCAATTGTGTAATGCATATATTTGTAAAAAAAAAATTATAAAGACGTTTCTTTATATTTGAAAAAAAAATTATTGTCTCTTAAATCTAACTACAAGTGGTTTGTGGTTACTGAAATAGGACTCATAATTGAAAACATTCTAAATTATAGTCATTTAATCGTCCGAAAACTCCGTCAATTGTTGCATAGCTCTGATACTTTCAATTAAACTCAGAACACAAGCTTACATTTTCATTTGATGAGTTTCTTAATAAATCTTGGTGAAACTACGTGCTGCAGTATTTCTCACCAAACGAACGGGTTATTGAACGTACAAGGTGTATATATAATATATAAGCCCCTTAGGAGCCCTGAAGCCCGGCTCTCAGAGGTCCTATCGCAAAATGAACTTTTGATGTACACATGGCAGGCCAAGACCTACAAAATTATATATACATCATGGGTCTAGGACTTATAGTTGCTGAGATATAGCGCTCCTTTATTAATATAGCTTATATAGTAAAAAACGGTACTAAGGCCCCTTTTACGGCCCTGAGAGGTCAGATCGCGAAATGGAAAAAAGTCATTTCTTGGCAGGCCAAGACCTACAAAATGATATATACATCATGGGTCTAGGACTTATGGTTGTTGAGATCTAGGGTGATGACGGACGGACAGACAAAACGGGGACAATAGAGCATTTTTTTTTTCGAAAATGCTCTAAAAAAAAAGAATACTAATTATTATAGTAAAAAAAAATTGAATAATAAATTTCTATCTACACAGGCCTTGAATTATTGTATCAACAGGTTACTACATTTATTATTGGATTGCAATGTAGGCCTATCTGTGTTTGCTATGAGGCTAATATTAAAGTTAAAACTTGAGTGTTATTCCCATAGATATGAAGAAGTTATTCCCGATAATTTGTGTATGTGTGTTTTTCCCGAAATGTTATTGCTATACAAATTAGTCTTTATGTGTCTTAAAAAAAAGCTTACGACAGAGAAAAAAAAAGGAAGTTTATTTTTTTTTACGTCTGCTTGGCGTCGTTGTAGCCTACATTTTTGTGTCATAAAAAATACAGATGCAGAAAGATCTAACAAGCTTGACGAGAATTTCAAACTTTTAAAGACCAACTTATTTAAAGTTTTATTATTGCTGTGATGTTATAAATATCACGATGCCGTAACTCTCATACGTTTATTACATAGATTTATTCAATTATAAGGATGTCGCGGGGATTCAGTCTCAACCATAGAATATATTTATGCAGTGGTTGTTCCACTGTCTTGTACCTCGTTTGTCATTTTACCTTTCTCGAATTGTGTGTGCCGATCACTGTAGCGAACCCAGTTGGTAAATATTATTTCTTTTTACAAGTCATATTTTTAATTGTTTCTGCTATGATCAATGTAATAATAACTAATAATTATACAATATTTTTGCAACAGTCCCAAATCAAGAACAAGTTACAAACATATATACAAATCATAAGCAGAGTATATTTAAATAAAGTAGCGTTCAAAGACTCCTGATACTGATAAGTCTGTTTCATGGTCGAAAGAGATTTATCACAATTATAAGTTAGATTCTAAAAAAAAATGTATTATTTAAACATTACAAGCTGTATCCTGTAAAACATTTGCATAGAGACAACCCATAGTTCAACTTTGAGGATGTTATTAATAGGTCAAAATAATTTTATGAGTTTATTTATTTTATCCTGTGAACGAAATTGAGAAAGTTATTATTATTATTATTATTTCTCTTTTAAGAACCTAAAAGATAAATATATAAATATTTATATATATCAGGCCCATAGCGTGCGGGGGGGGGGTGAGGCTGGGGGCCGGGCCCCCCCTGCGTTTTTGTCTGGCCCCCCTCTGCTTGTTTACTCTACTTAGTGACATTTTTTTCTGCATCTATTGGGCCTGGCCCCTGCTGTAGAATTTTCACCCTACGGGGCTGATATATATATATATATATATATATATATATATATATATATATATATATATATAGGCCTATATATAATGTTGATTAAATGTTTGACTAAAAAAAAGTACCAGCCATCACTTTTTGAAGTTTTAAAGGCTGTTTTTTTGAATGAGTCGAAAATGGATGAGAAAGACAAAACTCATAGGTCTATGATCAATATAATAAAACTCCGCACTAAATTCAAAATAACTTTAAAGAAGTGGTTTTCATGTGTAAAGCAACAATACTGAATGCGCTCAGTGGGAAGAAAATTAAATTGAAATAAACCCACAACCTTAAAAAGATTGAGATCCCCTGCACTTAAGTCCAGCAACTAGCCAATCCTGACTTGTGCAAGTAATGAACATAATGTAGTTCTTATTCAATTGTATTGCTTTGTTCAATATACTTTTATAGAGAGATGAACCCATAATTGCATTATCGACATGAGTTATTATATTACAGCCCAATCCCCATATATGCATCACTAAAGTGTGACACTGGGCCCTTTTTACAACTGCTCGTCATAGATTTATTTTTGTACCAGCGTTTCCCTAAGTTGGAATTATTCAACCATGGAAACCTTTGAATATCATCATATATAATAATACTCATTTCCAGTGTGCGTTAAATCGAAAGTAAAGAATTAATACATGTACAACAGTATTCCAGTTTAAAATACAACCATGAAAAAAATCGGATCTGCCCGAAACCAAAAAATAACCCAGCCTACCGATCAAGCATAAGGAGATATAACTATGCAAAGGTTTTGCAGGGTACAGCTAGTAAATATATATTTTGTTTTTTTTACATATTTTAATCAAATAAAGTTATTTACGTTTTATAGCGTTAGCTTAAGAAATAACGTACAATTCTTCTCTAGCCCCCCCCCCCCCCTTATTATTCTATCTTTGTGATAATTTATTCACCTTGTTATGATTTATTTAGCGCAAAAGGAAACAGACATACATATAAAGGGCTGTCCCATTAACAATCCGATTTCCTGCCCGCCTTTCGGTGCATGCTGCTCCCTTTTTGAATTTTGTCATGCAGGCTTGTGCGAGTCATGTTTCTTTGACAACTTGTTGGTTGACCTGGAATGGTGTAGGACTAAGGGACAGTATAACGTCTCTTTAATGAGGAGTGAAGCATGTGAGTTTGCTTGTGAGGCCAAATTCACAAAAAAACTGTTACGGAATTCAAAAGGTGTGTACTATTTTATACATAGAATACATTGGCGTACTACAGTTTGCTGATGTTGAAAATACGAAGTTGTTAGCTTAAAATAGTATTTCATACGTTTGTTCCATTAATATAAAATTTCTTAACCAAGGCCTCAAATAGTTCTTGATCTAATTCCTTCACTAGTTCCTTCACAAATTCTCCTTCACTAATTCCTTTACTAGTTCCTGTACAAATTCTACATCACTAATTCCTTTAATAATTCATAAACTAATTCCTAACTAATAATTTCTAATGGTAGTATTTGCTGACCGTTGTCGCAACCCTTCTGTATCCAAGGCTGGCCTTTTTTTTAATTCTACCGATTGCTTCAAATTGGACCCCACGCCTGGCAGGGGGCCCTGCAATTTACATTTAACATATCACTATCAGTCTTGGATCTTATCACAGGCTTTTAAATATTAGAAGTAGGACTTCGCAAGTATCCGTTATATTAGACCCATCAATTCGTTAGGCCGGGACCCTGTCTGTATCATTTCTAAATCATCGGACAAATATATGATTTTTACTGATAAAATGTTTAGTGATAAGTTTACAAAGCTCATACTGGATATCATAGTGAAAAAATGAAAAAAAAAACAATTCATCAATTTTTACCAATGGTTATTGCAAAGATTATTTTATAAACACAAAAAATTGAGTGCAAAGATTTCTAACTGCTATCACGAAGTCCTTTCATGTGTGGGAAGGGCCCTATATCTGTATCTTCCAATCATGCCGCTCATCCCTTGGGCGATCGTCTCTCTATCGACTGCTCACTTCTCGCGTGTTTATACTATACAATCTTACAATCTTAATTATTTACAAAGTATCCTTTTATAATGGACACATTTTAATGAAATTGATTTCATTTCTCAGCAATAAACATATTTGAAAAAGTTTAGACAAGAGATAGAAAATATGCAGAAGACAAAAATGTGTATACATAAATAGGTTTTATATGAGATTATTCACTTGATTCTACATCTAAGTAGTATTTTAGTTCGTAGATTTTTAATAAGTATGATATTTAGCATTAAGGCTATATATATATATATATATATATATATATATATATATATATATATATATATATATATATGCGTGCTTGTGCCAGTCATGTTTCTTTGACAACTTGTTGGTTGACCTGGAATGGTGTAGGACTAAGAGACAGTACAACGTCTCCTTAATGCGGACATATATATACATATATTTGTGTGTGTTTATTATATATATATATGTATATATATATATATATATATATATATATATATATATATATATATATATATGATGTTTAGATGACTCGGACAATGGGAAATCAACGCCAGCAACACAACGGGCTGAAAAATCGTCAAGTCAAAATTTACAGATTGACACAGATATAATGAGTCACCATCATTCACTAGATGGTGAGTTAACATTTCAAAATGAACAAAAAAAATGTTTTACCAGGCGCAAATAGTTTATACCCTCTTACATGCGACTGTAATGAAAGGATTGCAAAAAATGAACTCACGAGTGTCAAATATGCTACAAGATCTGCTCTTATAAATCATTGTTTTTATGAGCCAGACAATATATGCAAAGGGAATAACTTAAATTTAAAATGTAAAATCAAAATAGAGTTTTAGGATAAATAAATGAATGTATTTTACTTAGTTAATTGAGGCTATTTAAATTTTTATCTGAAATATCATCAATTCATTTCCCTTTTAAAAAGTTCTTACAAACTATATTAGTTTTGACTTTGATGTTTGAAATTTCCTCAAATTTTATTTTTTTCAGTCTCCGTGCTGATCATCTTAGTTTTACTGATAATTATAATACTACCTTGCAAAATTTATAAGTATTACAAGTTCTTCAATACTAAGTACAAATCTCTAAAGAAGTCAAACAAGGGAAATTCATCCATTGGTAGGTTGGACATACGTTAGCTAATTGAAATAACATAATGTGTTTATGTGCGTCAGTCAGTGTCAGTACTTCAGGGTTGTCAGAGTCAGTCTATGTCAGTGATTCTCTGTGTCATTGTCAGTCATTGTCTATCCGTGTCAGTGCGTCAGGGTTTGTCAGTTTTAGTCTATATCAGTGTCTGGCAGTGCTTAGCGAGCTTAACTCGCGCCCGGGGCACAATACCTTTTTAAGACCTTTTTAGGTCCCCCACATTCGAAAAACATGTAATATTATATGTAAAATATACCATTCGGCGCCCCTTTGTAAGTAGCGCCCGGGGCATGGTGCCTCCATCCTTGCCCACCCCAAGCTACGCCTCTGCTATCTGTGTCAGTGCGTCAGGGTTTATCAGTGTCAATTTATATCAGTGTCTGTCTGTGTCAGTGTTTGCTATTGTCAGTGTTTTCGGTGTCTGTATCTGTGTTTGTCGCATCATCTCTATCTAAGTACCCCCCCCCCAACCCGGATTTTCAGAAGTATGTATGCGTCTAAAAATATAAGCTCAGCACAATTTTGGAAGGAAGTTAAAATATTTTGTGTGCAGCATTATAATATATGCAAACTGCCACTAAAAATGCAAGACCTGTCATATGCTATAGCCAGTAATAAATAACTTCTAATTAATCGAACAAAATAATAAGTATTCACACGATTCTGATCTTATGTGCAAACTTTAAAGAGCACGTTCTTTCTTTATTTATTTTAATTTCAGTAAGAGGAGCATTGGATCGGAATGGTAAGGGAAATCCCAAATCAGCTGTTCCCCAAAACGAACTTAATGACCCAGAGGAAAATGCAGGAGGGCTGCATAATGAAGAATTAGGTGCTGAGAAAAGAGAGGGGAAAAAAGGACAATCTACTGAAGCTTTAGAAAAAATTCCACCGGGAAAGGGAGAAGCACACCCAAGACCAGCTCCAGAAGTGACTGAAAACGTTTCTGATGCTGAGGATGATCCTAAAACCTCAGGTGATAAGACTAAAGAACCTCTAATAAAACCCATTGCAGGTAATGTATATATAAAAGTTCCGTTTTTACAAAAAACTATGCCTTGAGCTATTTCATTAGATGTGTTAATCATTCTAAGAGTGTCATCTTTCTATCTATCTATCTATCTATCTTTCTATCTATCTATCTATCTATCTATCTATCTATCTATCTATCTATCTATCTATCTATCTATCTATCTATCTATCTATCTATCTATCTATCTATCTATCTATCTATCTATCTATCTATCTATCTATCTATCTATCTATCTATCTATCTATCTATCTATCTATCTATCTATCTATCTATCTATCTATCTATCTATCTATCTATCTATCTGTCTGTCTGTCTGTCTGTTATTCTGTATAATTCTCTGTCTCTGTTGGTCTCTCTCTTCATTTGTTAAGTTTCTTGATTTGTTACTTAGTATGCCTATTTTAAAACTCTCTCTGACAAAAATTGTTTTAATTTTTTTTTTAAGGACATAAGTCTGGAAGATTTAGAAATGTCATTGTCTGTCCGTGTCAGTGTGTCAGGGTTGGTCAGTGTCATTCTATATCAGTGTCTGTCTGTCAGTGCCGTAGTGATATTAACTCGCGCCCTGGGCACAATATCTTTTTTAGATTTTTTAGCGCCCTCACATTCGAAAACCATGTAATATTATATGTAAAATATACCATTCGGCGCCCCTTTGTGAGTAGAACCCGGGGCACGATGCCCCCCCCCTTGCCCATCCCTCGCTACGCCTCTGCTGTCTGTGTAAGTGCGTCAAGGTTTATCAGTGTCAATTTATATCAGTGTCTGTCTGTGTCAGTGTTTGCTATTGTCAGTGTTTTCGGTGTCTGTATCTGTGTTTGTCGCATCATCTCTATCTAAGTACCCCCCCCCCCAACCCGGATTTTCAGAAGTATGTATGCGTCTAAAAATATAAGCTCAGCACAATTTTGGAAGGAAGTTAAAATATTTTGTGTGCAGCATTATAATATATGCAAACTGCCACTAAAAATGCAAGACCTGTCATATGCTATAGCCAGTAATAAATAACTTCTAATTAATCGAACAAAATAATAAGTATTCACACGATTCTGATCTTATGTGCAAACTTTAAAGAGCACGTTCTTTCTTTATTTATTTTAATATCAGTAAGAGGAGCATTGGATCTGAATGGTAAGGGAAATCCCAAATCAGCTGTTCCCCAAAACGAACTTAATGAACCAGAGGAAACTGCAGCAGGGCTGCATAATGAAGAATTAGGGCCTGGGAAAAAGGGAAAAAAAGGAAAATCTACTATAGTTTTAGAAACCACTGCAGGTGAGGTATATATGAGGTATATATGAGTTCCATTTTTACAATGCTTTGTTGTTAATAAAATACTATTAAACTATCACCTAATAAAATGCACAAGTTTTACACGTGCGAACACTAAAAAAATATGCCTTGAGATATTTCATAAGATGTGTTAATCATTCAATGAATTTCCATAACAAACAAAGATGTACTGTTTCTTCTTTTTAAAAGGAACCATTGCTAAGTCACGAAAAATTGAAAGAGTTTCAGTATAATGGAGTAGAATAGAATAAGATGAGGTATTAAATTATCACTGAATTCCCTGTATCTCTACCCATATTTCTTAATCACACACCACGCCATACACAACTATACACAACATAAACACACACCCACACAGACATTATACCCCGGTGTTGGGTAACTGTGGCCTTAAAGACGGCTTGTGACCAGTGCTCGATTTACAAAAAAAAACCAGTGCCGGGGAAGGACAATAATTTCTGCAGAGCCGGGGCTAAATGACTATGGTTTCATCCCCGGCAGGGATATATTAGCTAAAGCAGAGCCGGGGATGACAGTTCTCCGGCATCCCCGGCGGTAAATCGAGCCCTGCTTGTGACCATTTGGAATATAATTGCGGCATTAATAAGAGAGGTGAAAAAAAAAAGTTCGGCATCTAGAACTAATGCTATAAGTCACACTTGTGCTTTGAACCCCTCCCCCCCCACCCCCCACTAAAAGAACAACTACCAATAGCGCCGACATTCAACCAGGGCTGGCCTTACGAATTGCGGGCCCAATTTAACGGATGCTTGCGAGGCCTCTCTACTATTTTTTTGACAATAAAAACTGTTAATATTGATGCTTAATGTAAATTGCGGGGGCCCCTGCCAGGTGCGGGACCCATTTTTGAGCAATCACTCAAATCATGACGATCTACCTTAAAGTGAAGCCCCCCCCCTGTAATTTCTTAAATCTTATAAACCCCTAATGGGAGGATTTTTTACTGTGCCATTCTTTCATCACCACCATGGACAAAAAGTGTAATGTCCATTGAGGCACTACGGGAAATATAAGCGTGGCCTGAAATATCCGTTGGTCCTCACCAGATCGAAACAGGAACCCTCAAGTCGACGGTCGAGCGCTTTTACCAAAAACGACCACCCGTCCCCAAGATATACCTGAGGACTTGAATATTAAATTGAGGCAATATCATGTGACTTCAAGTCTTTAAAATGCTTGCTACTCCAGTTTTACCGCACGCATCAAAGATCACTGCAATCTCCTAACCAATACAGTTTTATTTAAACCATTTTTTTCTTTAACCAAAGTGTTTGCATTTATGATGTATTGCAATCTAATGTTATGCGATCATGCCAAGGAAATATTAACATTTGATTCGTAGCTGAAAGTTCTTGTCTTTTTTATTTCAGGTGTATATCAAAATGCCAATTAAAAAAAAACAACTACAAAAGTTGCCATAGCAACAACAACAACAACATTTCAGTTTGAAGAAGGACTTTGTTTAATTTAATGTGCGAACTGAGAGAATGGCTTTAAGTGTATGAGTATGCAGTATGCAACATAAATATGTTATTAACATGTTAAATGTATCAAATTTATATGTTGATTGCCAAGCCCGGCCTTACACCCAACAGTGGGACCTCGCAATCAGGCCCTCCGACAGAAATTTCGGGCCCCTGGGCAGGGCAGTCACAGGCCAACCGACAGAAATTTCGGGCCCCTGGGCAGGGCTGTCACGGGCCACCCCGTGCTGATAAAACTTTTTTCAAAAGTTGATTGGCCAGCTCAGTCCGGGCCCTTAAAACTCGCCGGGGCCCTGGGCATTGCCCCCCCCCCGTCGGCGGCACTGATCGCAACGTATACCAACCAATTTGCTACTTCCTAATCAAAGTTTAATACATACACATGGGTTTGTATGCACAGCAGTTCTTATTGACAGACAAAATGTGCAACCTCCTTCCTCCACCACCCCACCCCACCCCTCCACCATCCCCCAGAGTAATTATTTCCCTTATTAATTCTTGTAATTCTATGCCAATAAGCCCAAACATGTACTTTTACTTACATTTTCTAAATATGTCTGAAAGTCTCTGCTTAAGACCCCCACACCCCCCTCCTCCCCCCTAAGACACAAGAATGTATCTGAATGTATGCACACATTACATAACCTTTATATGTCTGTCCTCAAATTATTCCCTTCAAAGTTTGTGAAATATTAAAGAAGAACTTATTTTTCAGCTTGTTTAGTTCTTTTTTTTTTAAACGCGATTCTTTCTTCAGCTAAATGCCTCTACATAAATAAACTACATTTACAGTATATGCGCATCATTATAGGCCTATATACACTTAAATATTGATCAAATGACGTAATCAAATATTATTTTTGCTATATTTATTACAAAGTGGGCATGTTAGAATTTTTTTTTTATTTTTGTAATACAAATGTGAATGAACTAATGCACGAGTGAGCCTTGACTGAGTTTATCTGCAAGCTGGGATAAAAATCTCTTAAAGCCCATGAAAACAAACTGGCAGTGTTCATCAGCATGACGAAAACATACAGCAAGCAGCGTACTAAACTGATCCCACATGATCAACTGCTTACTCAACTTCATTACAGAGGCGGCATACAGTTTCGACATTAGGGCATAAACCTACCAAAGTACGCACCAATCGGGCTAGACCCCTGTAGTGTTCTTTTAGTCCCAGGTCATGTTTTAGTTTCAGTTTTTATTTCGTTTCTTCTGTAATAATTTTAGTTTTCGTCTAGTTTTAGTCTTGCTTCTAATTTTAGTTTTAGTTTTAGTTCTCGTTGACGAAAAGTCAACATTTTCGTTAAAGAAGGTTTTAGTTTTAGTTTTCATGAACGAAAGCAACACTATATTTTAGTTTCAGTTTTTATTTCGTTTTTTCTGTAATAATTTTAGTTTTCGTCTAGTTTTAGTCTTGCTGCTAATTTTAGTTTTAGTTTTAGTTCTCGTTGACGAAAAGTCAACATTTTCGTCAACGAAGGTTTTAGTTTTAGTTTTCGTCAACGAAAACAACATTAGACCCCTGCGTGTCTGGGTCATTAGTGCCTGCTCAACTCTCCGCAGCCCCTACAACCATGACGGCTTCAGACTTCTACCTGTCATCCCATATCTCCAACTCTAGCATAACTTATTTCGTTCAAACTCACGGATATTGGCTTTGGCGACTGGAATATGTGACAGCATACAAAAACTGACACTTAGTGACACACACATTTCAAAATTTAATTAGTTCTTGTGTCAAAGTCGTAATGACCAAAAATAGTCCCGTGGACTTTTATTTATATAAAATACACTGTACATTGTACACTAAAATTCATATATATGTTTTAAAACACACCATAGAGCTAATTTTCTAAAAAGAATGACATTGTTGAATTTATAAAATTATCACACCCCTGCTCCACCAAGTCAAACATTATCAGACAGCCCCCCTCCAAGTTTTTGACGTTGTTAATGAACGAGCCCATAAGATATCTATATATATAAATATGTGTTTGTGTGAAATATAAAAAATAGGAAATCCCTATTCTATTTTTACAAGTGGATTTTTTCCATATTACATGTCATTAAAAACGTTCTCGTATATTTACGAAGTCTTATTTATGTCAGAAGTATAATCTTGTCAGCTATTAAAAACATTATTTTAAAAGTTTAACAGAATTTATATTAGAAATAATTATCTTAGTAATACTTCAAATACATATCTTAAGTTCAAAATTATAACCTCAACAAAGAAATGAAGTTACTATTATGCTTTCTGATCGTGGGATTGTGTGTAGTGAGAAATGGCTGCAACCCGATTGGAAATGGTAAGTAGGCCCTACATGTATTAATCAATGTTCTATCTAAAGGGCCAACCTTTGGGGCCCAATTTGGACCAAATCGGCCTAAGGCAATCTCTATCTATCTATCTATCTATCTATCTATCTATCTATCTAATCTATCTATCTATCTATCTATCTATCTATCTAATCTATCTATCTATCTATCTATCTATCTATCTATCTATCTATCTATCTATCTATCTATCTATCTATCTATCTATCTATCTATCTATCTATCTATCTATCTATCTATCTATCTATCTATCTATCTATCTATCTATCTATCTATCTATCTATCTATCTATCTATCTATCTATCTATCTATCTATCTATCTATCTGTTTATATATCTACCTATCTGTTTATATTTCTACCTATCTGTCTATCTATCTATCTATCTATCTATCTATCTATCTATCTATCTATCTATCTATCTATCTATCTATCTATCTATCTATCTATCTATCTATCTATCTATCTATCTATCTATCTATCTATCTATCTATCTATCTATCTATCTATCTATCTATATATCTAATCTATCTATCTATCTATCTATCTATCTATCTATCTATCTATCTATCTATCTATCTATCTATCTATCTATCTATCTATCTATCTATCTATCTATCTATCTATCTATCTATCTATCTATCTATCTGTTTATATATCTACCTATCTGTTTATATATCTACCTATCTGTCTATCTATCTATCTATCTATCTATCTATCTATCTATCTATCTATCTATCTATCTATCTATCTATCTATCTATCTATCTATCTATCTATCTATCTATCTATCTGTTTATATATCTACCTATCTGTTTATATTTCTACCTATCTGTCTATCTATCTATCTATCTATCTATCTATCTATCTATCTATCTATCTATCTATCTATCTATCTATCTATCTATCTATCTATCTATCTATCTATCTGTCTATCTATCTATCTATCTATCTATCTATCTATCTATCTATCTATCTATCTATCTATCTATCTATCTATCTATCTAATCTATCTATCTATCTATCTATCTATCTATCTGTTTATATATCTACCTATCTGTTTATATATCTACCTATCTGTCTATCTATCTATCTATCTATCTATCTATCTATCTATCTATCTATCTATCTATCTATCTATCTATCTATCTATCTATCTATCTATCTGTCTGTTTATATATCTACCTATCTGTCTATCCGTCATTCTGTCTGTCTGTCTATCCGTCTGTGTGTCTGTATGTACATTTGTATGTATGTGTGTCTGATATTCTGTATAATTCACTGTCTCTGTCTCTGTTAGTCTCTCTGTTCATTTGTTGATTAAGTTTCTCTGTTTGTTACTTAGTATGCCTATTTTAAAACTCTGACAAAAATGTTTTAAATATTTTTTTTTAAGGACCAAGTCTGGAAGATTTAGAAAAGAAAGTGTGTCCCCCTCACAAGCCTCTAATCTGTATCCCCTACGGCGCCTGCTGCTCACACTCTGAATTCTGTCACGCTGGACTCTGTGAGTCGTGCTTCTTTGACAGAGTTTTGACCAACTTGTTGGAATGGTGCAGAGAGCATGGACAGTACAACGTTTCACAAATGAGAAGCAGCAGTTGTCGGTTTGCTTGCCAAGACAGATTCACGCAACGAGAATTGATGCCTATTGCAAGTGAGTAAACAACAAGCCTTTGTAGATCATTCTGTTACAAGATTTAATGTTACAAAATTTTTTTCAAATATTACTTTCACTCTGAAATCTTACAAAAGACCAGTTTTAGAAGTTGCCAGAAAACGAAAGAAATAAGGGTAAGGTAACAGTAAAAAAAATCCCTCCTCCCCCTTTTTTTTGGAAGGGAGGCTACCTAGTGCTGGTTATTTAGCGAAGATGTGTGATGAACTATTTCCCTTAAGAATGGTGTTCAGCATTATTTTGTTTTGGTTACCAAGACATTATTTGCCTACATTGGCAAAGTCTTTTTGTTTGTTCTATTTTATTTAGCTAAAATAAGTCACCAAGTTTATATTATCGATCTATGGAAAATATTTAATGCATTCTGAAGTGTTTTATTTTACACATGGCATAGATGTTAAATTTCCTTGGTATATTTTGTGTGATATTCTAAACATCTTTTTTTTTTTTTAATACTCCCAGGACTTCTACAAAAATATGGTAGTGCTACCCCTACCCTGACATTAATTCAGTTTTAATATGTATTCATTAAATTTAGAATGTGTTATCATTCTTATTATTATTACTGAATCCCCATTAGCGTTTATTTTCAAATAATGTCACACACAAAGACTAATGTATCAGTCGCCCGTGCGCCAAAAGTATTTTAAATACTATTTTTAGAACAAAAGTTACGTATGTGCAACTAGCAAATCATTTAAACAGCAAACACAAAAATTTTTTCAATGAGATGGTATTACAAGATGTCAGTGCTTTGCAATTATTCTACAATGGAATGGAAATTCTGTCTTTGTAATCCATCCCCCATATATACATTCCAAAATGCGAAATCGTAACAGTAGCTTCATTTCTATGATGAAGTTTTAATTTTGAACTTTAACTATATATTTTTATGTATTACTTAGATAAATATTTCTAATATAAATAAACTTTGTAAAGAATGTTTTCATTAGCTAACAACATTATTACTTCTGACATAAATAAAGCTTCGTTAAGACGAGAATATTTTTAGGCGACATGCAATAGGAAAATTCCACTGGTTTTACAAATAGAATAGGGACTTTCAATACTTACATTTCACACACACACACTGGGTGGACTTAAGAGACTTAATACGATTTTCAGCGGGAAAAGATTCCCTACGTTCTCACCCCAGGATCGAACCCAGGTCAGAGGCGTAGTGAGGGGTGGGCAAGGGGGTCATCATGCCCCGGACGCCCAAAAGGCACAATATTATATGGTTCTCGAATAAGGAGGGGGTGGGCGCTAAAAAGGTAGTGTGCCCCGGGCGCGAGTTAAGTTCGCTACGGCACTGACCCAAATCTCTCAGGAGACCGACAGCTGAGCTTCTACACCACTCAGCCATATGTTCAACCTTTATTTTTACTACGCAAACATGATTTGTATGCTTTTTATGTTAAAAGTTTTCTTTAATTATAGCATAACTAACTAGCAGGTTATTTTATTTTAATCCAAAAAATTGCATTAAAAAAATCCAAATAACTGTCAAAAGTATTTAAAACTATATGGACATTCGTTTGTAATCGATTGCTTCCCTAATCGATAACTTTACTTCTGTTTATTACATACTGTCCCGGCCGCAAGCCACAATCATTAAGGTATTATTTATAAATCTTTACATGTTTCCAGATTTTTCAGAAACTGTAAGTGAACCAAAATTAAGTGCAACGAAAGTTGAACAGTTTTTACCAAAGACTGATGTCGCGACAATAGGCCTATCAACCTTGACATTAATTGCTGGTGAGTACTAATTGGGAATTAGAGTCTAATAAAATAAAAGCGATATTGGGCTGTGCGTTAAATCTAAAATCAAGAATTAATACAACAGTATTCCAGTTTAAAATACAATCATGAAAAAATTGGATCTGCCCGAAACCAAAAATAACCTAGCCTACCCGATCAAGACTAAGGGGATATAACTCTTTGCAAAGTTTTTGCATGGTACAGTTAGTTACTTAATATTATGCAAATAAATTGTGAATAACATTATAAAAAAACAACAACACTGTTTTTTAAAAATTTCAAAACTATGGCATTGTTTTATTGTATTCTGAATGGGGAATGGTATTTTGTATGTCTCTGAGACATAAAAATATTATTAGGTTTTGCATCACTTACCTGGCAGTTATATAAAACATTTTAACAACAGTAATGGATTTACAGAAACGTATTTGAATTTTATTTCTATAATTTTTATGTAATTATATTCTGAGTTATATTATTATTTCAGTAATTTTCCTGATATTAGTCATAGTGATAACACTGATAATAGCATATAAGCGCCGTGAAGATATCTCAAAATATCTACGAAGGATGCTAAAGATAGACAACGCAACAGTGGAAGGCAAGTATCTAATGAATATCAATATCATCTGTTTATCTCAATGTTGTGTTTTTTTTTCTTTCATTTTATCGGCCGATAAAGGATTTACATCTGTCCTGCTACGAGAGCAGGGGATCAGATATAATCATAAGTCAGTAGTTGAATCCGATGGCGTAGAAGAAACTATTGGGCCCCCTTAAAAAAGAGATATTAAAAGGGTTATTAATTAAAAACTCCGAAGTAGCTCATAATGCAAAGGCCCGGTCCCGTACCCATTGCGCCCGTCCTTAAATCCGCCTCTAGAAGGAGGTAGATTGTCACGTCCCTGAACCTTTTGGAGTCCAGCCATTTACCTTAAACTGCTATAAATTCATTGGCAGTTGATGGGTGGGGGGGACGGGGACCCTTCTTTCAGGTATTGTTAGATGCCCTGTTTTCAATATTGCTGCCGAGCCCTCCGGCTCCCAAGGGAAGGTGGGGAGGGGGAGGTTGCATTAATGCTTTATAATTAAGTGTGTGAATATTAGCTTTTGTTATTTTCTTAAGGTTACACGGTCGACCTCAGCTGTAATATTAATACATGGCTGCTTTTCCAATTCTAATAAAATAGACTTTTTCTTTAATTTCTTTTTTTTACATTTTAAAGGTTTTTACATCTCCACAGCCCCGTAGCCAAGGGGGGTGGGGCGCTGGGGGGCCGTGCCCCCATAATAGGTGTAGAGTGCCCCCCCCCCGCTTAAAAAAGAAGAAAAAGAGGAAAAAATAAAGAAAAAGTAAAGGTGCCCCCTTGCTGGGTATTGGTGCCTCCCTGTTTACTTTGACCTGGCTACGGGCCTGCATCTCCATATGAATTTTTTTTTTACCGTTTAAACTGATTCGTTTATATTTTCTTCCATCTACAGAAACCCCAGTTGCTCCAGATGGAAAAACCCCCACTACTGAAAACCTCAAGCCAAACCCTAGCCAAGTGAGATTAGAAATTCACGAAAATGGAGAAACGAGAAGTTCTGATAATGCAGCGTTAATTGGTACCGCGTTGTCAAACGGGACAACTCTTCCTATAGGGACACCGACACTGAAGGGCAGCGCTGTTAGTACAAGTTTGAGACATGAGGGTACGCGGAAGGAAACTGAAGAAATATCTGTTGGCTTGAGTGGAAATAATACGAGCCGAGGAGAAAGTGAAGGCTTTGCTCGTGGTCTTGAATCCTTAGGTGCTGATGAAATTGATGAAAAAATAACGCCATCTTATGCTGCACAGACTATTGCATCACATGAGCCCCTGAAAGGTAATATTTATTCACAAATTGTTTAACAGTCGTCAAAGGTTAATTAATTTACTTAAGATCTTCCCCGGATATGTGTTTACCATATCAAGAAAAACACCAAAAGGCGAAATTTCTGCCAAAGCTCTGAATTCCAAGTCATGAGGCCTGGAAGGCAGTATCGAAAACGAGTCTGACGGTTTCGACCTTTGGAGTCGTATGATAGGGCGAATAAGCTGTAACAAAGCTTAATTCTCGCCCAAGGCAACGCGCACCCCCCCACCCAACCTCCCCAAAAGGCTACTTCTGCTTATAGGAGCAATCAAAAGACCAAAACTTCTACCCAATTGAAGTTTAGAGAAAAGACATAAAAAAAACTCTTTCACATGGACGAGAGGGGTGCAATGTGGTAGAGCGCATGACTGCTAGCCGAACGGTCTCGAGTTCAAACCTCGAGGCTCGAGGGGGAGGGGGTAGGGTCGGAAGGGAGGGTTTCGATCGACATCCAGGTTACAAAATGGGTACCTGACAATTGTTGGCGAAAGTAATGGCGGCTGGGCATTGTGTTCGCCACAAAATTCCATAGAATAGATGTGGACTACAGAAACAGATGACACTCTACTTCAAATGAACTTTGTGGTCTGGATAGGCGTCAAAAGAGATTTAGTATTTTTTTTTAAATGCTACATTCAACCAACAAAAATAAAAAAGTTAGAAAAGTGAACAAACAGCCATCAGTTCACAAAAATGTATCAGTCACAAGTTGAGTGTGAGTGGGCCACCAATTGTGTGTGGGCGTACCACCAAACTGTGTGCTCGGGTCTCCAAACTTTGTGTGTGTTTCCCAATAGTTTGTGTGTGCGTCAAAAATTGTGTGTGTGGGGGGGGGGCTAAAAAGCTCTTACTGCCGTGGGTTGCACCTGGAAAGAGAGAACGAGACCACGCGGGTGAAAGAGACGAGAGGGCGAGAACACTGATCAGTTGAGTAAGACGTGGTTGCAGCGAAACGTGTTTTTGGAAGTTAAATGGGCAGCGCCCCACTATGGGACTGTATGTTTTTTTGTCGTAACTGCTGTACGATTGTTTCTATTGATTGCTGGCTTGTACGGTAGCCGTAAACGCCTCCCGTCATTTTCAGCACGACAGCCAGTGAGTGTTTCATTCTAATCAAACTGGATTGTGTTTAATCGTAACTGTTATCGTTGATGATTGTTTGTTTCCTGGTTGTTGAGTTACACAGCTCAGTAAGGGAACATACACAATGACAGCCCGTGTTGCACAGCCATACTCCTAGGCTGCGACCGGTCCAACGAATGACTAAATCATTCTTGAGATTCATATACATGCAACCAGAGGTGTTTTAAACGATAGATAAACTCAGCCAGAGGGTTCTATAGGTCCCCCATCGGACTTTGTTTAGCCACCGCCACAATGAAAGGCCTTCTTATAAATTATCAGTTTGACATGTTTCATGAGAGGCGGCCCATGTTTTCTAATATTCGCAAAGTGTGTGTGTATGTGTGTGACGCCCCTGTAAGTATGAGATGAAATCTCTTAGTTCATATAAACCACTGATGGGACGATTTTTATGGTGCCCTTCTTTCATCCCCCACCATAGCCGATAGTGCAATGGCCATGGAGGCACCACGGGAGCTATATCGGAAACTTGAGCCAAGACTAAAACATTTCCTTGGTCGAACCAGGTGCCTCCAGGTCGACAGCCGAACGTTTACTGCAAGACCATCCATCCCCTTAGAATATTCGTAAGTAGCGACCTTGATATAATTTTTCCCTAGGACAACCAAATGACACTTTCCTAGTGCTCCACTTTTACCTTTGCCTAGGTCCACCAAAAAACGAAAAAAAAAAAAATAGGAATAATTGTGATTCCACATAATACTGATACTGCTTTCTTAGTCTGTTAACTGATCTTGAACTAATAACACGATTACAACATTTTTCTTTTTTTTTTAGTAGAAGGCCGTTATACTGACGATGTCAAACTGGATGACAAAACTGCGTCTAGACAGAACATGCCGGAAATGCAGCCATTGCTGGATGATACGGTACAGCAGCCTGACCCTGACTAGTTATAAACAACGTATACATGTGGCACGTGAAATAAGCATGTATAACGGGTGGAGGATGGCACCTGTGCTTAAGAATACCAAAAGAGCACCATATATATTATAATTATTATTTGTCATAGTTTAAATTTGTTTCTACACTTCATCTGCCCCGATGGCACGTTTTGGGCTAAGGGAACTTAGCTTTACTTTTATTTTCATTAAATATATATTTCTATTTATTTAACAGACCTAAGTTAAGCTCACTTCAAAGCTATTTTTTTTTTGGGAGAAAGAGCTCTCCTCAACATTTTTCATCTTTTTGAACATTTATTCCTTGAATACAGTTAATTTTATTTTTTATTTTAACTAGACAAGTGAATACAATTTTTTGTATAAGTTAATACAACAGATTTTTAAAAAAATGCAATAGAAATTTTTTTTTTTTCTAAACGATCACTTGCTCAGGCTATTTCAGTAATAAATGCCACTATGATCGTATATGCTTATACATTCCTTAACTTTTTTTACGCGTACTTATCTTAAAGTATGAATTGTGATAATATTTTAATATAAATGAATAAGAATCTGCATTTTCCAATGTAAGAACGTACACAATTCTTTGTATAAGGATCCATGTTATTTTTCTTTGTATATGGACCCATACGCATTCTTTATAAAAGATACATTTTTTGATAAACGGACCCGGATTTTCTTTCAGCTGGTTGAGATGGAAAAATGACCATTATAGCCAAAGTCCTGTTTATTCGTTTAAGTAATTAACACATTTGCACTCGAACTTAGCTTCTCATTTGTAATTAATCATTGTGTTAAGTATTAATGATTTATTTAGATAATTTCGTGTGAAGCACATTATCGTGCTACTTTACATCATATGTCCAGATGTTACCTTTCTCATTATGTGTTTATGAAATTTAAAGGCAGCGCAAAACAAATTTAAAGGCAGCGCAAAACAAATTTAAAGGCAGCGCAAAACAAATTTAAAGGCAGCGCAAAACAAATTACCTCCATAAAATCACCATGAGTTTTAACATAAGTATTTATGAATCTTTCGTCTTCAACCTGATCCGCTCTTGAAGATACTTGGAGAAAGAGGCAGGAGGTCCTGGGGAAAGTACATGTCAGGTGTCCCTACGTTGTCAGATTTAAAAGACATTTTTACTAAGAGTGGGGGGGGGGGGGTTGTAAGTTTATTAGTTGGGGGGGGGGGGGCTTGTTGGCCAATGCCTAAATTTCCATATCTGCAAAAAAAAAAAACAACACAACAAAATACCACTACTACCACTACTGCACGTAGAAGTGACAAAACTATACAATGCAGAGGTGGGCTTACAGGGAGGCCGATAAAAGATACATTAGTGGGTTTTTTTTTTTAAATATAAGAATAAAATAAACAACATTTTCAAGAGCCACGCCATAGTAATTAGATAAATACTGGATATCGCTAACTTGGAGTCGCACACACCTCTTCTAAGAACCAAATAATGCGGGTAAACGGGTCGTATTTTGTCCCATTGGAAAAATGTTCTAACTCTATTTTTTATTGATAATACGTAAAAAAGATTCTGAACTGACATTTAAGAGTATCCTTGGTAATTACGCATTATATATATATATATATATATATATATATATATATGTGTGTGTGTGTGTGTGTGTGTGTGTGTGTGTGTGTTTGTGTGTGTGTGTGTGGTGTTTAAACAAATGTTACCTTAAATTAATCAAAAGCTATGTAGTGCTGAAGGTTATGATTGAAAATATTGAAGGAAATTGTTTTTTTTTTGTGCGCACAAAACGGTAAATATGCCCCAGTTAACAAAACATGAGTACGCTCTGATTAAATGATTTAGCTCGCGTCTAGCAAGTCATGTGTGCGATGGAATCGTCCACAGATTTAGAGTGAATATTGGCTGTAATTTAAAAAAATAAATAAATCCAATCAAATATTTTTTACTTTTACATTCCAAAATCTCAGTCTTTCAACATTGCTTATGATCTGGTGTTATATTTATATTCAACGAAAAGCAACCAGACTATTAAAATATGTATGTCAATATATACCAATGTATTTATTAGTAGTTAAAATATATATAAATATATATGTGTGTAATTGAACGAAGGTCAGTATTTATTTGCTCCTCGTGTTAACCTTGTTCCTTTATAAAATAAAAATCATTGACGTATTGTCGATACTATGACGTAGTTGAGCTTGTTTCAATAAAGAAAGCTTTGATTAAAAAGAAAAAAATGTTGTTTCTTATGTGTTTATACTTTTTACATTTTTTGTATCACACAACCTGAAAACAGTTAGCCTTTAGTCAGTAGCGTAGTGAAGGGATGGCAAGGGGGGGTGGCATCATGCCCCGGGCGCTATTCACAAAGGGGTTTCAAATGGTATATTTTACATATATTATCAGGGGGGGGGGCGCTAAAAAGGTATTGTGCCCCGGGCGCGAGATAAGCTCACTACGCCACTGCATACCGTTGTGTGATGCAATACAAATAAAAATGGAAGTTGAACGTGAAATATTTCATGCTTGTGGGTGCAGTGGCTGATAAAGTCTGAGCGAAATTTCTAGATTTGACGAGAAGAACATTTTTTTTTCTTCATTAAATGAAATTTCGGACTTTTAATATGGAATGGAAAAGAGCTTGGCTTGATTGAACCAAATTTTTCTTTGTAGGTATTCACTAGGGAGCGACCGATATGCCTTTTTACCGACAGTCCGAAACCGATATTTCCCCCCCCCCCCCCCCCCCCCCAGCATTTTTGCCGATACCGATATTTTGCTATTAATGAAAGGGTGTCCTGCAGATGAAGATTAGAAGAACAAAAGATTTGAAAAGACCGACCGGAAGACCGAAGTCAGAAACAAAAACCATGCCTGCATAATCTCAGAAATCTGCATGTTTATTGTTTAAAATTAAACTTATCACAAACAATTTGTTGTTTTTACATTTTACTTGCACATAAACAGAAAAGTAAGATAAAGTTGTAAATAATTAATGTCAAACTTAAAAAGTGAATATGTATTAATTGTTAATTGTAACTTCACTAACTTGTGAAAGTTGTGATGAAATTAAAATAATTTTCTTCGTTAATCTTGTAGCAGATTTTTTTTAAAGTTTGAAAAATTATAAACACTTAATTATATCAGTAAATCACTTCACTCAGGTGAACAGTTAACTGGAAGTATATAAGTAAACTTTAACTCTGTAAACCAAAACCAGTTTAGAGTTACTAGATTTGTGAAAAAAAACAACTATGTATCGGCAGCCAAAAAATGGTCGGTCCGATAGTTCACCCATAGTGCCAATATCGGTTCGATTATCGATCGCTCCCTACAAAAAACGGCCGGTCCGATAATTAATCGATAGTGCCAATATCGGTTCGATTATCGCTCGCTCCCTACAAAAATTGGCCGATCCGATATTAACCGATAGTGCCAATATCGGTTCGATACCGATCCGATTATCGGTCGCTCCCTAGTATTCACCCAATTCATTATGTGATGAAGTTAGAAGTTTCACCAAATACTAATAGACGAGTACTGTTCAAAGCTACTCGGAACAATCTAAAGTTATTTGGAAAAATTTCTAAGAAAAAAAGAAATGCATGTGGTCACGTGTTTTCATGAAAATGGAGACGTAGTTTACAAAATCAGTTTAGTCAAAGTAATACACATCTTTCTGAAATAAGTCAGTTATACTATCGGTTTTATCTCCGAAGTATTTTAAAGTAAATTCTCTCAGGTCTAGTGCAGGAAAATTTGAAATAGGTACTATTGCTCATGGAGGAAGACTTGGGGGAGGGAGGGGGGGGTGACACACTGAATTTTCCGCACCGGGTGACACCAACCATAGTGACGCCACTGATTCTGTAGTGTGTTAAGTGGATGAACTAGAATTAATTAGATATATTATGTTACCACTTAATAGTCCTCTTGAAGTTTTAGGATATATCTTTACCATATTTATTCGGTCGCGTTTACAGACGAATTTTATAAATCGTACGAACTAGCTGCTTTGAGATGGTGTGAGCCGTAACTTACGAACTAGCCGCTTTGAGATGGTGGGAGCCGTAACTTACGAACTAGCCGCTTTGAGATGGTGGGAGCCGCAAATTACGAACTAGCCGCTTTGAGATGGTGGGAGCCGCAAATTACGAACTAGCCGCTTTGAGATGGTGGAAGCCGTAACGTACGAACTAGCCGCTTTGAGATGGTGAGCCGTAACTTACGAACTAGCCGCTTTGAGATGGTGGGAGTCGTAACGTACGAACTAGCCGCTTTGAGATGGTTGGAGCCGCAACGTACGAACTAGCCACTTTGAGATGGTGGGAGCCGTAACGTACGAACTAGCCGCTTTGAGATAATGGGAGCCGTAACTTACGAACTAGCCGCTTTGAGATGGTGGGAGCCGTAACTTACGAACTAGCCGCTTTGAGATGCTGGGAGCTGATGAGCTTTTTCAAAATGTGCTATGAAATGATTAGGAACTTACTGGAGGTAACCCATTATATAGAGTCCCCAAAGATCAAAGACTTTTTGATTGCGGCCCCGCTGCCAATAATTTAAATGATCTAAATCTGAATGACTACGCCACTGTCGCCCCCCCCACCCCCCACTATTTGAAAACCATAAAATATTATACGTAAAATATACCATTTGGCGCCCCTTTGTGAGTAGTGCCGGGGCATGATGCCCCCATTAAATCATTCATTCTGGAAAAAAAAAATCATTTTCCTTAAAATATCCGTTTACCGCGATGCAGACCGAATGTAAGGAATGTTTATAATTAGTAAAAATAGAAATCTCTTAACATAAAGTTAAACATGACGTAAAGAGGAACATTAAAAATGGTAAAAAATGCGTAAAATCCGAAATCTATTTTTTACGCCATCGGATTTTACCGAACTTATTGTGAAATATATTTATTACAATCAAATGATTAATTAAGACTGCTTTGAAACAACAATGAATTTTATATTCTATTTCATTACATTTGGCTTGTGTCTATGGATCAGTCCCTCTTACTCAACGGGTAAGTATTCCTTTGGTTCATTTAACACTTTACAGTGGAAAGTATTTTACAGATAATAATAATAAAGAAAGTATTCATAAAAAAAACAAAAAAAAAAAAACAGAGGTTATGGAGCACTTATAGAGTCGTTCTTACATTTTTGGGAGCCGTAGACTAAATTACACTGAGAGGCTCCTGACGAAAAACGCTGAAAAAGAAGCCTTTAACAAATGTTTGAGCCCTGGTAGTCTTTGAACATAAAGGCTTCGTCTTCTAATCCCAAACTGTCAAGTCATTTATGCTCTAGGCTCATGCCAATTGTTCATATTGGCCTTCTATGAGGCTGGCAAACTGAAAGTCTTGATTGGGGGGGGGGCTTCTTAACAGTGGGGTCCCTAGGCAGCATCCTAGTTTGCCTCTCTATTAGGACGACCATGACAAAGAACGAAAAAAAATATTTAAAATATGCTCGCCCACTGTGTGCTGGTCCCATTTGTTTAATGACCCACAGCGTGTTGGCGCAACAATCACTGACCAAAAGGATTTCTGGTCCACAAATAGCTGGCCCACAGCGTACTAGTTCACGAATATTTGGCAGACGGCGTGCTGGTCCACAAATAGCTGGTCGACAGCGTACTAGGCCACAAATAGCTGGCCCACAGTGTACTAGTTCACAAATAGCTGGCCCACAGCGTACTAGTTCACGAATAACTGGCCCACAGCGTACTAGTTCACGAATAGCTGGCAGACGGCGTGCTGGTCCACAAATAGCTGGTCCACAGCGTACTAGTTCGCGAATAGCTGGCCCACAGCATACTAGTTCACGAATAGCTGGCCCACAGCGTACTAGTTCACGAATAGCTGGCAGACGGCGTGCTAGTCCACAAATAGCTGGTCCACAGCGTACTAGTTTACGAATAGCTGGCCCACAGCGTACTAATTTACGAATAGCTGGCCCACAGTGTACTAGTTTACGAATAGCTGTCCCGCAGCGTACTAATTTACGAATAGCTGGCCCACAGCGTACTAATTTACGAATAGCTGGCCCACAGCGTACTAATTTACGAATAGCTGGCCCACAGCGTACTAGTTTACGAATAGCTGTCCCGCAGCGTACTAATTTACGAATAGCTGGCCCACAGTGTACTAGTTTACGAATAGCTGGCAGACGGCCTGCTGGCCCACAAATAGCTGGCCCATAGCCTCCTGGTTCACAAATACCTGACATACACATTACCGGCCCACAAATAACCGTTTCACGGCTAACTTTTGTCATGACTTTTTCTGTGGAAAAAAAAATTACATTAATAAATAAATGCCATTAAGGAAGTTATTAAATGCACTTTGTACGCAAAACTGTTAATTAACATTATTTAAACATTATTTCTTCATTTAGATCCGTTTTAAGAGCAGCGTTTTAAAAAAAATAATAATAATAAAGGAGAGCAACATGAAACCTTGGCAATCCTCGGGGGAGGAGAATATGTACCATATGGGGGCCCATAGGCCTTAATTATACGTTGCTTGTTTGCTTAAGTGCCACTCCTACTGTGTTTTAGTATATTGTCTGTCTAGGATTCTTTCACTCTGTAGCCACTCGTTCTATTATAGATATGCCTCCATACAGACGCCATCAAACTCCGTACATACAGTAGTATTGATAACAGAGGCACATGGGTTGCGTGTATATGGTGATATTTATTGTAAAACATAAGTACTTAACATGCAATATAGTCCAACATCAATTTTACTAAGTCCAATAACTTCACTACAAATTTATAATCTACTTGTGACCACTCTCAGCTCTATCTAGCATTTACTGCCCCCCCCCATCTCTCTACGCTCTTCCACGCATCCTTTCTTCAGTTGTACCATCAGGCTTAAGGCACCCACTTGTTGGATTCGCTGATTAAAAAAAAAACAATTCAAAGGTTAGCGCCCTTTGCTACAATCGTGTACCACTGGAATGAGAGTGTGTGAGTGACTTCAATAGAGAGAGAAAGAGGGAGAAAGAGAAAGAGAGAGAGAGAGAGAGAGAGAGAGAGAGAGAGAGATAGAGAGAGAGAAATCAAAGACTGTTAATACTAATATTCTTTTGAGAACTAATCACTATAAACGTATATTTGTTGATATTTCAAATTGAAAAATGAAATGTTTAAATGAATTTTTCTCGTCTTTTCTTTGTATAGGACCAAGTCTGGATGATTTAGAAAAGAAAGTGTGTCCCCCTCACAAGCCTCTAATCTGTATCCCCTACGGCGCCTGCTGCTCACACTCTGAATTCTGTCACGCTGGACTCTGTGAGTCGTGCTTCTATGACAGAGTTTTGACCAACTTGTTGGAATGGTGCAGAGAGCATGGACAGTACAACGTTTCACAAATGAGAAGCAGCAGTTGTCGGTTTGCTTGTCATGACAGATTCACATCACAAGAGCTCTCTCACACAAAGAGTATTCACTAGTTTATTATCAAAATAATGTGTTAGATTAACGTTTATTAGATGCTTTCTGCAAGTGTGGCAGCCCAAGTCCTCTGATCGGGGCTTCACACAGAGTGGGTGTAAGGGCTCCGCTGGCGCTTCGCTGTGGGGCTGAAATTGTCTCAGAAGTCGGGTCGTTTGGGAAATGCAGCCCAAAGCGGGTGGTAAACTCTATCTAGGGCGACCAAAAAAAAAAAAGGTTCATATGTACAGTTGTAAAAAAAAATAATGTTATCAGAGAGCTGTTATCAAACTTGTTCGCGGCTGTACCCTAAATGGTCCGAAAGTAAGTCCGCTGTCAATTTTATTTTATTTGTTTTTTTTTTATTATTTTAATCTAGGCTAGCAATTTTTAACAAGCATCAATCACGTTTAAATTATAGATAAACCCAAGAGTACTTGTAAGGAAGTGTCTTTTGTCGACTTAGAATTGATCAGAACCGTGTTTAAGGATAGTAAAAACTAGGTAATATCCTAGGGTCCTTTTCTTCTAAAGGCCTCATTCCAATATTATGTTTAAAATCTGGTGCTAAGAAGCCCCCAATATTTTTTTTTTCCCATGGGCTATCAAACGTCTCTGTAACTATCCAAATAAATAATCTGGACTTGATAACCTAAGGTTTTATTTACTAGTCCCAATAGATTGAAATGACACAGCAAATGTACTAAAATATGCTCTTTATCTATCTATCTATCTATCTATCTATCTATCTATCTATCTATCTATCTATCTATCTATCTATCTATCTATCTATCTATCTATCTATCTATCTATCTATCTATCTATCTATCTATCTATCTATCTATCTAATCATATGTACTAAAATATGCTCTTTATCTATCTATCTATCTAATACATAATCGGCTAGACTGAGCGTACGTTCGACCGTACGTGTGTATCCCGGCTAAAAATAGTCTGGGAAATTCCAAAATTTTCGTCTCACTCAGTCTAATGGACGGGGTGGGGGGGGGGGGACAACTACGCAACTACAAACGGGGATAATGGATTGTTTTACGTCACCCGTTTTCGGAGTTAAAAAAAACATCAATAAACCAGTGTTACGTTTGTGTTGGGGGACTGTGCGCGTGTTGCTATTTCTTGAACATGATAAAACAAAATGAAGATCTGTTTGGAAATGAATTCTTTTAAAAATAATATTAATGAATTAAGATTTTTAAATGATATGGAGTAGTGTGCGCAAATTATGTAAAGTTGGATGTTAGATTCAAAGTCTAATAGCCGGGGGTTGTTTTTGTTAAGCTTCTGTACCTATAATGAGGATTATATTCTTTGGGATGAACTTTATTTGATGTGTTATTAAGTATCCCTTAAATGTGTTTTAGCTACAATAATCTGTTAAAAAATTATGAAGGAATTAAGATTTTAAGAGTTTAATCATCGGGGGTTGTTTATGTTAAGAGTGTGTACCCATAGTGAGGATTATTTTCTTTGGGATGAACTATTTAACATATGAACTTTATTTGATGTACTATTAGGTGTCCCTATTCTCAGATGTATTTTGGCTACAATAATCTCTTCATGTCCTTGGGGCCACTGCGAGTATATAGATTGATTGTTAACGCACTCAAATATATTTTTCACTATTTTCAATTAAAACTCGCGGATCAGGGTACCGCGTCTTTGATCTAGTATATATACGTATATATATATATATATATATATATATATATATATATATATATATATATATATATAAATTATATATATATCTGAATTTCGAAGCTAATCATTTGTGTTATAGTCTGTGTGTGTGAGCGTGCGTGGCTGGTTAAAGTTTTTTTGTTTCATTATTTAATAACTGACCTACATTTATCCTAGACGTGCCTGTTGATGTCCAACAATTAAAAGAAGAAAGAGAACTCAAATCACTGGATAAATGCGATACATCCACATTCAATGATGCTTTCATTGTACCTAGTGAGTTAGTTTTAGCCTAATAGCAAAATAAACGTAGCCGCGAAAGAAAGAAAAAAATGTAAACAGAACGGTGTTAAATTGTGTACATTTTTTATTTATTTATTTAAATTGATTATGCTATAAGACGTCTCGTCTAGCCTAAGTACATTCGCTAGTGTTATATATTAAACCAAATATTTGTTTATCAAAACCATTTCGCACTGATGTCATTTAAACTTTTCAATTTCAAGACGCCTCTAATGTGTTGTTGAAAATTTCAATTTTCTTGTGAACTTTCTTTTCCCACGCCCAACTTTTGGGAAGGTTTAGCATGGCAGTGGGTTATTTTGTAGATGTGTTAATTACCTTGTGTTTGCACATAGAATTGTTGATACAAACTGTTTAATGTCTCCTCGGAGCTTTATTAAATAATTTGCTTGAATGCTTGTACCGGTTCTTTAGGTTCTTCACGATATGTGTGAAACATTACACAATCCGTATAATTGACTCAGTAAGATGCTGTATAACATGCATTTATAGACATTATTAGAATCAAATGTTGATAAATACTCATGCTTATATAATAAATATATGAACACAATTTACTCTTGTAAAAAAAAAATAATTACTCTTGTACACAATTTACTATTGCACACGATTTACGCTTGTTCGCAATTTACTTTTGTACAAAATTTACTATTACACTCGATTTACGCTTGTTCGCAAATTACTCTTGTACACAATTTACTATTGTACTCGATTTACGCTTGTTCGCAATTTATTTTTGTACACAATTCTCTATTACAATCGATTTACGCTTGTTCACAATTTACTTTTGTACACAATTTACTCTTGTATTATCACGTTACAGTGGCATGATGGGTATCATAATTAATAAGAGTTTTGATCCACATAAAAAGCTGCTAATAATAATACACAACATTCCCTTCTTAAATTTTAACGTACGATTGATGGAGGTTAATAATGTCAAGTATTAGTGAAAACTTTTGAAAATAATATAAAAAACATGAACTTTTCTTTTTTTTTTTTTAAGCATTTGCATTAGTCCTTATAATCGCTGTACTCCTGATTCTAATGATCGGTCTCAAAGTACTGCATCGCCTGCCAAACAAGTTAAAAGGCAAATTAAAAAGACGTATCAGTGGTAAGTACTATACATGTCAATATCCAATCCATATAATGATCTGTCTATCTTCCTAGTTTATCTGTATGTATACATATCTACTTACCCCCTATCTTACTGCCTTCCTGCATATCTATCTATCTATCTATCTATCTATCTATCTATCTATCTATCTATCTATCTATCTATCTATCTATCTATCTATCTATCTATCTATCTATCTATCTATCTATCTATCTATCTATCTATCTATCTATCTATCTATCTATCTATCTATCTATCTATCTATCTATCTATCTATCTATCTAATCATATGTACTAAAATATGCTCTTTATCTATCTATCTATCTATCTATCTATCTATCTATCTATCTATCTATCTATCTATCTATCTATCTATCTATCTATCTATCTATCTATCTATCTATCTATCTGTCTGTCTGTCTGTCTGTCTGTCTGTCTGTCTATCTATCTATCCATCTGTATGTCTGTCTGTCTGTCTGTCTGTCTGTCTATCTATCTATCTATCTATATCTATCTATCTATCTATCTATCTATCTATCTATCTATCTATCTATCTATCTATCTATCTATCTATCTATCTATCTATCTATCTATCTATCTATCTATCTAGTATGTCCTTCTATCCATCTATCTATATATCTATCTATCTATTACTCTGTCTGTCAATCTGTCATTTACATCTTCGTCTGTTGATCGGGCTCAGTTCTTAATTATATATTTTCATTTGGTTCGTTTCAAATTGAGTCTGCCAGAGAGAGACCTTCTAAACTCTGGCCATCATCTCAGTGCTAATAATAATTTTTTTTTACCTAGATACCCCCCGTTCTACCACAACTCCATCATCGCACGCCGGCACAGCACAAAATAAAACGTCTGATAATCTGCAAGTCGTAGAGGTGGACACTCCGATTTTAACATTTAACAAGAATAAGAACCCTAAGGGCGTTAGATTTGTCAGTGCTCCAGTGGTCGGTGCAAAAAGTTATTCCACCTTGCCCAACATTGGCATCGTAGAGATAAATAAAAATATTAGCAACAGCATTCTCGCTGAAGTTGGTATTGAAGGCAAATTCGTGAACTTGAACAAACAAGCAAGAGGTGGCGATGACCTGCACACCAAAGATCAAAAGGTGTGTTTCGGTGATGGAACTTTTGAAAAACTTCAAGTAGCAGGATGTGAAGCGGAAGAAGGGGATCCACTACTGCAGAAAAAATCCGAAGGCAAGCTCAGTATTCCGACAATTAACATTATTATGCATACAAGTGCGTTAGTCAGTGGTGTAGCGAGCTTAACTCGCGCCCGGGGTACAACACCTTTTTGGCGCCCCCCCCCATTTCATTCGAAAACCATATAATTTTACAATGTAAAATAGACCGTTTGGCGCCCCTTTGTTAGATTTGGCGCCCCTTTGTTAGATTTGGCGCCCCTTTGTTAGTAGCGCCCGGGCATGACGCCCCCTTGCCCGCCCCCCCACTACACCACTGGTGTTAGCTAATTAACATAAGTGCTTTATTTGTAAGCCCTTGACTTAATTATTGGTGCATTCTTTTTTTTTAAGGGGGGAGGGGTAGTAAGTGGGTTGGGGGTGGGGCTTTATGTCTTGTATACAGTACAATCTTGTTAGGGATCATCTTTTTCCAAGCTATGCCTTATCGGAAAGTGATGTAAACCCTAGATGTATTCCAAACACACAAGAACATGAATACACACAAAATAATCACTCCACAATATATCACTATATAAATACAAACTGTACCCTGAAAAACCTTTGCATAGAGTTATATCCCATTAGGCTTGATCAGTAGGCTAGGTTATTTTTTGGTTTCGGGCAGATCCGATTTTTTTCATGATTGTATTTTAAACTTGAATACTGATGTATTAATTCTTTACTTTCAATTTAACGCAGAATCCAAATCGCTTTTATATTATTAGATTTTTAGAAATAAGAAACGAAGATGATCAGTTAGTAGTCTATAAATGCTTAAATAATAATATTCTTTTTTAAACCTTCATAACTTTTTGTTTGAGTTTAGCATAATGGGTGCTTGTTATTTATCTCAAGGTGGTGCTAACACAAAGAAGCCTATACCAAAACAGGAAGAATATAAAGTAATCGTGCCTATCCCAGACTTGAGCTCAACGGATATGACAACAGAAGCATTGGCTGTGGAGGAAAGACTTTCAAATTCTGAACTAGATTTTTCGGTGGCCCTACCCAACAAATTAAGCCAGCCTACCAATAGAAGAGCTTCCTTGGGCCCCCCTTTCAGTGAGTTACCTCGCAATAGAACCAACATAAAAGAGGATGATTTTATCCACGTCAACCGTAGATTCAATGAAGAAATGGAGGGAAACACACGGGACCCTAACGCACATGTCCTTATGAACATAGATCAGGACGCCCCTGAAAGTAATTTTGAGGACGAGATAGGCTCGTTAGACATCTCATCCAAGGGTAAGTCAACTGGGGAAAATTTTATTCTCGTCAATTATTTTCATCATTTTTGTTTGTGTTTTTTTTAAATGTGATTGTTATTTTTCAATTATAAATGGCTTATTACGTAACGCTTTTTACTATGATTTGGACAACCCTATCCTTCTCTCTCTCTCTCTCTCTCTCTCTCTCTCTCTCTTTGAACTCTCTCAGTGAAACTGCGGGCTGAGACTTAGTCTCTTAGGGCCCGTGAGATCAGTCTTGCTGTGTCTCTCAACATCTGGAGACTGTCATTAAGCCCATCGGCCAGCAAGCTTCCGGACTGGTCCACCCTGTGGTCCGCCAGTCCGGGGCACTCGAAAAGCACATGATCCACGGTTTCCTCCACCTCCCTGCAGTGCCTGCAAATGATGTCAACAGTGGGACTCAACCTCCCAAAGTACGCGCCAATAGGACAGTGCCCAGTACGGAACTTGGCAATTAACGCCTGCTCGACTCTCCTAAGCTGCCACCACGGGTCGCCTTTGGACGGCCGCTCCATTGACTTTCCATTCGCGCAACCCTTTTTTTTTTTTGTCATTGTTTATTATTATTATTATTAGCGTGTCACACTTTGGCCAAAACCCTTCGACCCCCAAAGGCGTTAAGTATTACGTATTACCTATTAGGTGAAAAGTCATTTGATTTTTTTCTCTACGCATTTTAAAAAAAAAAAGTTACTTTCATTAACATAGTCAGACTAGTTCTTAAAAATAAGTCAGAAGCTTCCCAATTATTTATTTTTATAAATAAAAAAAAATGTACAAGATCAGTTATCGTAATAGTCATAAATTAAATAAAAATCACCTCGAAAATTAGAGTGTTTTAAATTCGGAATGCAGCCGCGAGCAGCAAGGTAGACAGAAATACGTTACCTGGCGCGTTGTAAACGTATTCACTTTACAATATACTTTACAGATATTTGTTTTTTTTAATTTGAACAGGTTTTTATGACGACTGTCCGACAATCGACAAGTCGAAAACAAATCAAGACAAAGGTCTGCAAATGATCCCATCTTTAACCTAAGAAGAAACGAAAAATGAAAAGTAACAAAAAAAAAAGCATAGGCTACATGAGTTACTTTACAATGTTGATTATTTAATCTTGACTGTGGAGCGAAAAACAGAACTGCAAGACAATTGAGAGTTATTATTACTATTTTTTTACTTCTGTATATGATAAAGCATGCAATATATATTCAAAAGGCAGAAAACAACACATGTTATTATCTTTATTACGGATATAGTGAATATCATGAACGATATACACTTTTTTTTATTCTGTTTAAACCTTTTTAAACCTACTGTGTTATTATTGTTATTATGGCTATATAAATATGTTATGAACGATATATTTTTTTATGTTTAATATATCCTATTAAAATAACAGTGTTATTACAAATTATTTGTTATTGTTATAAGGAGTTGTGTCGTGTTATAATATTAGGGACGCAAGTGTGATACATTCAGTGATTAACGTGTATACAGTTGTATGATTTTATTTATTATGTCTGCTTGTTGAACAAGCTTTTATTATTTTTGCGTTCTCTTATAAATATATTTTGTACCATGAAATGTTTATATGTTTAGATCTGATTAGTTGTTGTACAAAAATTGTAACATACCAAACAGAACTAGAAGTATAAGTAAGAAAAGGTTTTATTGTTGGTTTCATTTTTTTTAATTGCTTTCGAATTATATTTACATTAAAAAAAATTCCAGGCATGGTGGCCTTTATCTAACGGTGCCGTCAATGAATATACAATAAAAGAAACCTGTCTAAACTTCAATATATTTTCTGAATGTTTAATAAATTCTTCTAATTTATAAAAACCTACGGGATCCATCATCCAATGTTGAGATCACAGGCGGCGGATTTAACGGCGGGCACCTTGTGAGCCCTTGCCCCCCCCCCCCGTCTTGGTAAGGTGCCCAGTAAAGCTTCAACTATGGCAATTACAAACGAGGGGGGTGGGGGGCAACCTGAACAGTTATAATTATAATTATCAGGGGCCATAACCCTGAGGGGGGGGTTCGTCACTTTCAAAATTTATTTTTATTTATTTATTCGTCTGCAAAATTAAGGAGAAGAGGGGGGCACGATTGTTACAGATCGTCTGGGGCCCCAGAATTTCTGGCTACGTCCCTGCACGGACTTTACACTTGCATTATAATATGCCCGTTTAAACTTGTTTTTTTTTAACTACGAAAAATTATTGTGCGCGCGGAGATTCAACAGCCCCTAAACCTGGCTCCGTATTAGATGTACGGTAGCCTATTATAAGCCTATATATACTGTTTTTGTAGCGCTCTCATTACAATCCTCTTTAATGGTAACTCGTGTGGCCCAAGGCTCGAATACATGGCATTCACCATACTAGTCCGACTCGTAAGCAATACTCCACCGAGCCATCCTCATAATGTACAGGGGTGTAAGAGACTTTGTAGACTGCAAAATTCGCCCTGATGTAAAATCTTCAAGGGAAAGAATATGTGAGATTAGAATGTGTTATTTAATTATGATTGGTTAAATATCATTTAGCTAGATATTTAATAAGCACCACATTTTCTTTACTAAAGAAACAAACAACAGCCAAAACATAACAAAACTAAACCAACTATGTTTCGTCTTCAAATATTTTATTACAAAATAACGGCTTTTGTTAAAGGGATTGTAAAAGGAAGTATTGCTGCATTTTATAATCTTTTAATTATTTGTTTCACCTCACATGTGTTCGTGGGTTTACGCGTTTTTCGTGTCTGGCCTTAAAGCCTGTAACTGACTTTTGGACCTGTTATAATTTATTGATACGTTGGCACACATGTAGATTCTACACGGCAATACATGATTTTTAAGAATGTTAGGTCCATGAATTAACATTTGAGTTCATTTTTTTAGAAGTTTTTCGTCTGCATCTGCTTTTTCGTCTGCGTCGGCTTTTTCGTCTGCATCTTGATAAGATATAGAGGTAGACATAAGTTTTGAATCCATTTTGACTGTCACCTTTGGAGAAACAGCTGAAGCACTTTTTCTGTTTTCTCCGCTGCTTGAACTGGCCTTCATTTCTTCTGTAGAAGAAGAAACACACAACACATTGACGTACGTACTTTGTACAAACACCATTCTGTCTGTATGTATGTTTGTGTGTCTATCTGTATGTATGTACGTATTTATGTATTTATGTATGTATGTACGTCTGTTTGTATGTATGTATGTCTAACTATCTGTATAGCAGTTTTTATGTATGCATGTATTCATGTGTGTATATATGTATGCATGTCTTTTATGACACATATCATTTGCATAAAAACCCTAAAAACACTTCATGTGTGTATCACTTCTAGTCTATTCTATCATGATTATTGTCTTTTTTTAAAAAAAACAGTCTTCTCTACTCGTATTGTATCATGGTGACGGGTGGTCGTGCGGTAAAGCGCTCGACTGTCGACATGAGGGTCCATGGTTTGATCTCTGGTAAGGACCAAGGAAATTTCATGTTAAAGTCCCCGCTATATCTCCCGTGTTATTTCTACGACCATTGCACTATCATCGGCTCTGGTGAGGATGAAGGAAGGGCGCCATAAAAACCGTCCCATTAGTGGTTTATACGATACAGGATATAAGATATTTCATCTCATCCTTACGGGGACTTCACTCACTAGTATTGTATGCGACTTTTACATTTGATTTTATAAGTCAAATACTCCCATTGCGACAGCCTACATGCCAATTGAATTAAATTAAGTCTATTTCTCTTCCTGCTACAGATGTAATATCTCTTTTATTTGTTAAAATAAATAAATTATTTCATGATGGTATTGTGAACTACTAGTAGCAGAGTAGAGAGAGGGGGCAGGGGGGGTCATTGCCAGGGGCCCGCATCTGTAAGGGGGCCCGGCCGCCCCGACCATGTCAATTTTTTCCACGACTTTTTGTTTATTAAGGGGCCCGCAATGATGTCCTGGCTCTCGGCGCCACTGTCTCTCCCACTACACAGCAGGCTTCTAATCATGAACTTATTTATTTTTGCAGAATCTATATAAAGTTTCCGTCTGAAGACTCTACTCTGCTGTAGATCAAAAACTAAAAATACTTTTTCCTGTTTAAAGTATTAATGACCTATCGCCTGCAACTCGATTGAAAAAGTTTTTTTTTTTTTAAAATAAATATTCTCAAGCATGTTTACCATAGGCCCATATAATTACATTTGCCTACGTATGATAGCATTGAAGTTGAACTATTATGTATCTCTATTTAAAGATTTTGCAGGGTTCAGCTAGTATAGAAATACGTTGTGCATAAGACTAGAGAAACAAAAATTTTACCGTGAGATGTTTTTTCGATATGTACTGAGCTACTTCCGTTTGATGGTGTATTTCGTTTCTTTGTGTCCTTTTCCTCAATGCCATGCGTTCTTTGTCGTTTAAGAGCATTTACTGAGGATGAATTTTAAAGTTTTTAGAAGGGAAACACATCTGATATTTGAATAATAATGTTTTTTTTTTCATAATAATAGCACATTTCCCCCCGCAATAGAATTATAAAGGAATTAAGTTTAAATTATCAATAATTACATACAAAATAAAGAAGATAAATGATCTAACTGAAAAAAAAGTATCTAGTTTTATTATTTTCTTTTAGTAATAATTATCATTTAAGAATCGCTCTAATTATTTAATGACACGAATTTATTCCTAGTTGGCGTGGCATTTACTCTGCATGAGAAAGAAATGGCGAAACTCCGCTCTGTTTACTGGTTGCCATTCAAACAACTTAATATATGCATGTACTAAAGTTCGACTTGCTCACGTTTGGTAATATCATGATTTTGTTGTAGTAAGTTGGTATTTTTTTTTTTTTAAACTTAGCGCATTTTTTTTTTCAAAAGAAAGAAACAACAATTGCCTGTTTCCTTAACTGGACCCACCCCCCTTTTTTTTCTAATGTCGTCCAATTAGAATTCCTTAAAGCACGCTGTGACCAGTGGCGTAGGAAAGGTATCGCGGGTTTAGAGGAGAGCGCCAAAAATGTAACTCACCCAGGGCACGGCTCTGGCTTCGACATATCATTTTTCTATTCAAAGAAATATCCCCTTGAAAAAGATTCACTTTCTTCGGGACTGAGAGCTAATTTTCTATAGACTCAATGGCGTAATTTTTGGAGGAGCGTAGGGTGGCTATTTGCCCACTGTGTCAACATAGCTAGATACTGTCACTGAATACACTTACATTTTCTTCGTCGTCTGTTCCACTTGTAAGCAAGGGACGCAATGCAAACACCGATCAGTAATGCCAAGGCTAATGAAGACAATGTAACGGCTGAAAGATACAAAAGGAAAATGAATAACAAATTATATTTAGGCTAATATAAAATTAAAATAACACTATGCACTAAAAAAGTAAAATAAAATATATCCTTAAGCTTAGATCACACACATAGCTATATCACATTTTTTATCACATATTTATATCACAACTCGTAACTTTTCTAGTGTTTACAGTCTGACCACCACATCTATGACATCACTCTCTTTGATACACGCGACGATGTGTTTATAAATAGATTTCTTTCATTGGTCATTACCATGACAGGTCTGTTTTTAATTTTCTTCTGATATTTACACTCCTGCGCATTTGTCTTCTTTCTGTTTGAATTGTCACTAGTCGCCTATACATAACAAAAATTAACCATAAATATCTTTTTTCTTGTCATTACATTTACAGCAGCTCAACTAAAACGTCTATGTGGACGGATGGTCGTGTAGTAAAGCGCTCGACTGTCGACCTGAGGGTCACTGGTTCGATCTTCAGTGAGGACCAATGAATATTTCAGGTCTCCCGTGGTGCCTCCATGGCCATCGCACTTTCCGGCTATGGTGGGGATGAAAGAAGGGCACTGCAAAACCGTCCCATTAGTGGTTTATAGGATTTAAGAGATTTCATCTCATCTTTACATGGATCTCACACACTAAAACGTCTTACCTACATTGCTGAGCCTCAAGTCCTGGTCGTCACAGATAACAGCATTCGTGTCTGCGGAGCCTGGCACGGTGTTCGAAGTGGGGCTCTTCTCTGAAGAAGAAAGACAAATAAAAAAACAAGCTTTCGGAATGGATCGAAGTGTAATGAATAAAAAAACAGAATTGGAAGTAGTTTTATAGTACATTTATGATTGAAAACATGTCGTACGTTTAAAAAAGCCACCTAGAATAAAATAAAATTAGAGGTATTATCAAGCCACCCATTCCAATATTTTTTTTTCACATTTCATAAAATCGAATACAATGATTATCGTGCATTCATAAGGAGATAAACATTAAAGCCCCCGCCTCTCTCGCCTTCACCTTTTACCTTCTTCCATGCATCCCCCCCCCTCCAATTCAAGAATAAATCTTCGGAAGGAAAATGTCCTTAAGCTAGTTTTACATGAGATATGCCTATTTCATTGCCAAGTCTTACATCGAGCATTCCTCATGGCTACTTTTATATTGACTAATTCCTAAAGCCATTCGAATATAAATATAAAATGTTTATTTGATCCAGTCTAACATGAAATATTTCCTAAATCTAGTTTTATATGAATTACATCACAAATCCAATCTTACACTAAGCACATGTATGTCCGTAAAACACAAGCTCACCTTTCAACATCTCTTCCGGTGTAAATAGGTCGTAGCAGGCCAGACGACAGGTGACGCTGGTCATCAAGGAAACATTCCTCTGCCCGTGGTCTCTGCACCAGGTCAACTGCTGCACACGAGGAAGTGACCCAACGTCAACAGGTAGACAAGACTCACAGATACCTGCGCGACAGTGCTCGGAAATTCTGCAACACGCTCCGTTCGGAGAGCAGAACTTCGGGCGTTCATTAGAGCAAGATGTGTTCTGGGGTTGATCTAGTGGAGGAATATCTGGAAACCAAACAACCCAAAGCGGTGATTAAAAAATTGTGTTATTTCTTACAATGTACAAGACTCAAATAATCTATTAAGGCCTACATATGCTATTCTAATTTAACTATTTAGATGGGTGGTAATAAACAGGTCACAATTAACTTAGACCTGAAAGCTAATAGCTTTTACCAAGTTTTTCTTTTTATAATGATATATGAATTAAAAATATGAAAAAAAAAAAAACTGTTCGGACCCTTACTTCAGTGGTCCCCAACCCCCGGGCAGCGGACTGGTACCGGTCCGTGGAACGAATGTTACTGGTCGCCCAAGAAACATTAAATTATTCACTTTTTTATTAATTTCTGTCGTGATTGAGCTACTTTACATGGACGAGAAATAATCAACGCCCCCTCCCCCCCCCCTCCAGTGGACCGAGGTGAAATTACCAAACGCTGAACCGGTCTGTGGCGAGAAAAAAGTTGTGGACCACTGCCTTACATGGATGTGTGGGTGGGTGGGTGTGGGTGGGTGGGGTGACCAATGCTTTGCGTGCCTCATTACGCCGGTCCTGGTAACTAACACATATAGCCTATTCACATTCTTACCTGAAGAGTTTAATAATGGGACAGCCGTATATGAGATGAAGAAGTTTGTCAGCATTAGCACGGTTATTGATTGTGACCGGAACAGAAGATTTGCATACATAGTTGTAGCCTAGGGATGTAACTCTGAAAATAATATATGTCAACATAAGTATACACAATTTAAAAAAAAAAAGAGAAATAGTCATACCGATAGTGATGTCAGCATATACATTTGATGTCATTTTGCAAAGATGGAGGTAGTGGATGAGCTTTAAGCGGGTGTATTTTAGGGTTACGGTATTCTTAAGGGCTGCTAAATATAGACGCTCTCGCAGTCGCAGTCGCTGTTGTTGATGTCCTGTATTGCCAGATGGGGCGTGTTGGTACATACTTGTATGTGTATGTTGGTGTGCCTGTGTACGTGATCAAATGATTTAGCTAAAAATAGATGCGATGAACGTATTTGACATACATTAACATAAGAAGGTGGTGATGGGTTGGGGAGAGGGGGGGTGTTCGCTGTCTTGACGTCCGTATACCAGATTACCCCCCCCCCCCCCAAATTAATTATAAAAATCAAATTGTATTATAAAATAAACTTCTTTATCATTGCGTTCCAATTTTTTCTTATATAAAACTCTCCGCACAGCCCCCCCCCCCCACAAGCCGCACAGTCCCCCCCCCAAAACATAATCCTGGGTACGGCCTTGACTAGGGTACTCGAGTGTCTTTTTTTTACCAGTGTGATTCCATGAGCCCAATGCGTGATAGAACTTATAAACATTTTAAGTGACACCAGAGCCGTTAATAAATGGGTTTATGTGTTGGTGGGTGGGTGGGTGGCGGGGGGTGGTCGATGAAAAGGTATATTTGGGTATTCTATGCAAATTTGTATATTTGGGAAAGTGGAGGGCGGGGAGGAGTGGGGGACAGTTTTGTCAAAAAATAAAATGTCTTCAGGGTCGAAACTTGTGCCCCCCCCCAATAATAAGACATGTTAAAAACAAAATTTTAGGTAATTGCATTCCTAGTCAGTCGCCTAATTTTCTATTCATATGTACGGCTGGCTCTAAGTTCAATAACATTGAAGTGACAATAATAGTATTATAACAACAACAACAATAGCAATACCGTACCACTTATTTGATTTTATAACTTTATCTCTTTAAAAAAAATATTATATTCACAGGTTCAAATCACTAAAATAAGATTAATGCCAGCATTTTATAAAAAAAATATGCACGCATTTATGATGCTTTTTAAAAAAAATTATATTTTCTAAATTATTCCTATTCTCTGTCAATAAAATATTTACATTCACCTGGATGTTCTCTTGAGACGACTAGATGCACAAATATAGTAACACAGGAAATATCCGATAGAGGTGGGTTGGCCCGTCGGACAGATATAGTTATCGGGAAAGGCCGAAGTCTTTGGTCACTGTTTACTAAGAAGACTCGGGATTACTTCACCTGACCTTTCACGTAAAATCCATAAACAAATGTCAAATCACTCAATTTAAATAAAATATGAAAATGTAATAAAAGTTTTCACATTTTATCCTTTTTTTATATTTTATTTTACTAAATCAATCCAAATCTTTGTCAATAAAATGTCCACGTTCACCTGGTTGCCTTCTTGTTCAACTAAAACCACAAGATGGCGTGTTTTTTTTTTCTATTCAATTGAAACTAAGTAAGCTACTTCAAGAAAATGTAAATTTTATGTGAACTCACTTTCGTCTCAAAACAAAAAGTTCCATGTCTGTGTTTTTTCTGGTAAACAACAGTTAACCCTAAGGTATAATTATAGTAACACAGTTGACAGTAATACAGATTACAGACCAAACCAGCAGCGGTTGGTCTGTAGGAAGGATATCATTATCGGGAAATTCCTGAACACTTTGACGTTTCCCCTCTCCCCCTCCCCAATAGGGATACCTTTTGTCCCCCCCCCAAGGTTGAAGGTCCTGTGTTGTTTGAAATTTTAGATATAACAAATTCTTTTGTAAGGATTTTTTTTTCTTTAAAAGATACACTTTTATCAGTTGTAATACTATGCTACCCATTTTTTTTTTCAAAAAATAAAATTATGTTTATTAAAAAAAAAACATCAGACCTGATATAATGATATAAGTCTATGTGAATTTGATGATCATTTTTGTCATTCATTATGATATTTCATTTTTGACATGATTATTCACTTTTACCATCACTATATTTCTTTTTTTTTTTAAATGGCACTATATCATTTACCTTATGACTCACTGTGTCACATAAAGAAATCAACTGACATTGAATGATGCAACTTACAATTACACCACTCATCACCTTTATAAACATTCTCCCTTACCCCCATTAGCCATTATCTAAACATGCAAATAAAAGTAAAGCATAGACTATGGCTAACTTAGAGGATGAAATGATAAATGACACAAATTGAAGATTAAAAAACATTAAGGAGGAAATGATAATGATATGTTAACTGATGATAAATAAGAAGCTAGACGTTGGGGTATGATATATACTTTGTATATCTAAGTAATAGTCAGCCAGAAACCCCACTTTAATACCAGCAATATATTTTATTATACTCAAAAATTTAATTTTTGCTTAAAGATTTTTTTTCCTTTTTTAATTGTCATACAGTTGGCCCAATTTTAGCCCAAAAACTTGACCAAAGAAATTATATCTTTTTTTTTGGACTATTTTAATACATACCATCTTGTTGCCCTTTCAATTATCTTTCTTCTGATACCAAGTTTAACAAAATTGGTTCAGATTTAACAAAACTGTATAAGTTTATGTTTCAAAATGTGGAAAATTCTGACACAGTATTTCCTCTTTGCCTATTGTAACAGATTTGAGTGACTTGAGGTTCTGTAACTTTTACAATAATGATCATATCCTAAAGTGTTTTATACATTGGATAGCTCTTGTTATGCTCTTTCAGATGATGTATAATACATGGATATTAGATGAATTTGAAATTTTCATGTAAATACCTAGATATAGGCTATTAAATAAATATATAAGGTAATTGTTAGCAACTGTCCGCCAAGGAAATAAATGGTTCTTTCATATTCTAAGATGTCTTAGTAATAGTAAGTAAAATGCAAAGATAAATAGTGATAAATAATACAGTATTGTGAGTTACTTTAAAAAAAATTACCATATATTTTCAACCGCTTATTAATTAAATTTTTTTTCTTCTCACCATTTTGGCATTTTCCTCACTCAACTTACAGTTGATTATTGTAATCCTGACTTTACTTTTAACTTTAACAACTTTTCCTGCTGCACCCCAATTAAATCCAGGTCTAGTGTCATATTTTAAGTTTTAACAGGTATGCCCACCACTAAATAGGTTTTCATTTGTCCACTTTTAAAGAAATTACCTTTACCATGATTTGATCATTAGTGAAAATAAAACTAATATTTTATATATTTATTATAACAAAATTATTTTAAGTTTTAACCGGTATGCCCACCACTAAATAGGTTTTCATTTATCCACTTTTAAAGAAATTAATTATCTTCACCATATTTTGATCATTAGTGAAAATAAAACTAATATTTTATATAATTATTATAACAAAATAAACTCAGGTTTAGTAAGCTGTGTTGTGCCAGAAAATGGGATAAATGAAATTAAACCTTAAGCAATAATTTTTAGATCAATTACATATTTAAACTGTGAATGATTCTTACTAAAAGTTAAAATTTCACATGAAGAATGAGAAATAAAAATGTTATGACAAGACTATAACCATTCAGTGGGTAGCTTGAACAAATGAAGCCAAAAAATAGAATATTACAATCTCTCTTTGTATAAATATTTTTAGTAATTAAATGATAGCACAGGGTATTCTTTATTTGAAAATGGTAACTCAACATCATTCTTATTTACATTTAAATCTTTATTTTTCTTCCTTAATCTTTCCCGTATGACATGACACTTTTTTTTCAACATTCTCTAGCAGTGTTTCACAATTAAACACCACCACCACCCCTCCTCCATGGCATTAAGAAGTAACTGAATGATTCCATCTGAAATGTAAAAAAAATGTATTTCACTGTCTGAAGTGAAAAGAAAAAAAAAGGCTTAATATTTTCCTTCGAATAAAACCTTGAGTGTCCTCTGGCTTTTTTTTATATCCCTGTCTTCCATCAGTTAGGATCGGTAATATATTCAGATAATTGGAAACATTAAACTTGAGTATTGTAAAAAAATAAAAGAAAAACTTCCTAAAAAAAACATACTAAAATCATATAGCCAAAAATAAAAAAAAACAATTTACTACAAAAAATAAAAGGAAGACAAACAAATTTGCTACTTGGAAATCACCACATCCACATCGGGGATCGATGGTTGTGCGGTAAAGGGCTCTACTGTAGACCTGAGGTGTCCTTGGTTAGATCTCAGATACGAACCAACGGATATTTCAGGTCGTGGCTTAAGTCCCCTTGGCCATTGCCCTATCTGCTATGGTCGAGATGAAAGAAGGGCACCATGAAAACAGTCCCATTTGTGGTTTATAGGTAATAAGAGATTTCATCTCATTGTAACAGGGACTTCACACACATTGTCACTGGCCAATGATGACTAATCACCATATTACCACATCCACATTGCCACTGACCATACCATTGTTGGCTAACCCCTAAATCATTATTTATTTTTTTATGTTTTTTTTTTAATAATATGTTCTGAAGAGTATGAGCACCATCATCACAGATAATGTTTATTTATTTATTTATTGACATAGTAAACCAATCTTTTTAAACATAACTATTTCATGACTCTTTTTAAACTTGTATATTTCTTCAAAGGAAACTAAAGCAGTTTTAGGCGACCGAGGACTCAGCCTGCTAATTAACAATGCTGGTATCTATGATAAAAGCATTGTCGGAAACCTTGGTGACATTTCAAGAGATGTTTTGCAACAGCATTTTAATGTTAATGTCTCAGGTAATACAAAAATGTAACTGGTTTAAATGAAAAATTAATTTGTAGATGTTCTTTTGGCTATTATGACAGTTTTAATTGGCCTGTTTTAATTATTATCTGCAATCCTTTTTTTTTTGTTTTTTCAATACGTAAATTTAAAAAAATCATCAGAAAGCTGGATTTTTTCTCTATAAAACTTTTATAAATATAAACTATTAGCCCATTCAATGCCCCGGTAAAGCACTCTGTAAGTATACATTTTTCCCAAGCACTTAGGATGGATTTTCTGTCAGACCACTCATAGTGCTTTAGAAAAAAAAATGATTTTTAAGCTCCAAAGTAAATAAAACCAATACAAAATGAAATAAAAAAATAGAATAGATATCAATACGTTATAAAAATATATTATCTATTTGATGATATCTTGGTCTAAGATTATCCTCATTGACCACAGTTCCACCACATCTCAATTAGGTTTTTTTTTTTAATTCCCAACCAGGAGATTCCAATGATCTATTCCCCACAGATCGTGGTATGTCTCCTCGACCAGGTTTGCCGAAAGGCTAAGATCCATTATAGTGCAGATACTACGCTTTAATCTTAGGCAAATTGTGATCGCCACTCTGCCTCTCACAGAGTGTGTGTGAAATCCCTGTAAGGATGAGATTAAATCTCTTAGATTCTATAAACCAATAATGGGACGGTTTTTATGGAACCCTTCTTTCATCCCCACCATAGCCGACTTGAACATTTTCCTTGGTCCTCACCGGAGATTGAACCAGGTACCTTCAAGCCGACAGTAGAGCGCTTAACCGCATGACCACCCGTCTTCTTACAGAGTAGCGATAACAATTTTCCTCACTTTGACATCAAGTAACTGATTTTAAAGATATATTTCGATTTTTTATTATTATTTTTTTAATGGTGCTACATTGCTTTTTTTAGATAATCATGCTTGTCTAACCTATTGCTTATTTTTTTTTCAGGTATATTTTCAGTTGATTAAATTGTTCACATCTTAACCCTTTTAAAATGAAATAAATATAATTCATGTATATCTCATAGGCTTTAGAATATATGCATTTAAATGTTGCCGATTTTAATACTTTTACCTCCCTTAATAAATTTTACAAAATTTTGTGTTGAACCTTTCTGGACCTGATAGAACATATCTTTATCATTTTCACATATCTTGAAAAAAAAAATTGAGCTTGCTATGTGCAAACTCTTGCTATACTTTCTTGAAAATTGTGCTTTAAAGAGTAAAACTTCATTAAATATATACTTATAAATTGGACACTTTTACATGTTACAAAAAGAAATTTAAAAATTAAAAAAATTCAAAACTTGGTTAAATTTTGGCATCTGTAGACAAATTTGGTACCAATGCTCTTAGAATGGCCCACATTTTTGTAGAAAATTTATAATAAAGTTAATTATTATTATATTTATTATTATTATTATTAAATCATTTTTGGTTATCTAATACAGATATAAGTTAACAATTGTATAAAATACCAATATTTAAATATACCTATTACTTAAACTTTTGTTAATGTCCTTTCACAGGTCCAATCATTGTGTCACAAAAGTTTCTTCCGCTTATTAAACAGGCAGCATTGTTAAGTAGTGCAAGGGAACTGACTCCTTGCAGAGCTGGAATAATTATGGTCTCATCTCTGATGGGATCACAACAGCTAACTTACAGTGACGGAAATGGGGTGTGTCTACATTACAAGTACGTTGATGACCATTTGTATTCTTTCTATGCTAGTGTTTAAACTAATTACCATATTTCTCCATGTTTAAGACATGCCTTTTCTTCAAAATTTCTTGTACCCTAAAATCAAGGTATGTCTTATAGCACAATGAAAAAATTGTTATGAATAAAAAAGAAAAATAATATTTTGCTTTTAATCAGCTACATCCCTTTGATTTAAAAAAAATATTTTTGATACATTTTTATGAGATTCAATCGTAATTAAAGAGACACAGTGTCTGAAATGCTGATGCTGGTAGTATCTGAAATGCTGATGCTGGTAGTATCTGAAATGCTGATGCTGGTAGTATCTGAAATGCTGATGCTGGTGGTTTTAATAAATACCATTGGATATTGAGGTGTTTTTTTATTACACTAAAGATTTTTTTTAAGGCTAGCTACCCTCCCTTTCTCATGGAGTAGTTACATTACAGAAGTTTACCAAAGGCTAAGACATGAGTGCCAACAAATGCCCTCAGTGGTAGGAAATTTTACTTGAATTTTAAAAAAAATGGTATGCAAAGTTGTGCTAACGTGAAAAATTATCTCTCAGATTAATTTTAATTGGTATGGTATTATATAAACTATTAATAATTAACACTATAGAGTATTTTTAAGTACCCAGTAATGTGGGTCTAGCATTCACCCAGTAAGCTAGGTTCCTTGTATCTTCATTCTTCTCATAGTTACATAAAATACTGGCACAAGAATTTAAAGTGCATTCACTATTTACTAATGTTGCCCAGATTTTAATACTTTAATCCTTAAGGGGGAATCGGCAAATATTTAGCACCTATATTATATGATTACATTAGTTGAATGAAAAATATTCTATAATATTTCTCTATGAATGAAACACATTTATTTTAAAGCAATACTGTGATTAGTTTATTGTTTTGTTTTGTTGCGGTTTTTTTTTCTTCTTTCAATGTAGTGTATTTAGCATGTTTTGAATTACTTTTTTCTCTCTTAGATGCTCAAAGACAGCTCAAACTATGGCAAGTATTTTGATGGCACGAGAACTCAAGGAAGATGGTATATTTGTAGCTGCTCTACACCCTGGATGGGTTCGTACAGATATGGGCACCTCTCAAGCTCCGTTGTCACCTGAAGAGAGCATAGAAGCTTGTCTTGGTGTCATAGCGAAGGCTGGTGAAGAATTAAATGGAAAGTTAATTTCATTTAATGGAGATATTATTCCATACTGAACACTTTTGTGTAGTATAAAAAAGAATTTATTTCAGTTACTTAAATTTTTTCAGTTATATTTACTGTTATTTTTCTATTTACTCACAAAGATATGAATGCATATGAAGTTTTTAATTTTTTCCACAATCTTAGCAGAATTTTTAAAACTAGTCCTTTTTATTGTCAACAACCAAGCATTTTCGCTTATAGTGTGGGTTTTATTTCTACTGTATTTCTACTAACCCTACAAATCAAGAGCTGTTACTTGTACATGTATTATTCAGACTGGTATACTGAGGTCAGAGAAACTTATTTCATTCTGTGAAATTTAATTGTGGACCTACTACTGATTTGTTAATCTATCTTTCATTTTACAAGTATTATTTTGCTTTATGCTAATTACCCAAGCACTTAATTATTTGTCATTTAATTGGATGTATTGAATATTTAATTGCTAAATAACCTAAAAATATAACATATTTTCAACCAACTTCTTGTACAATTGAAGTTTCAATATTTCTCAGTACATGATGGCTGGCCCTTTGGCAACTGACTCAGGCCCTCTGCCTGAGAGGGGGGGGGGCACTTGATAATATATTCTCCATTGCAGTACATGTATTAGGCATACGTTTCTTAGCCAAGCAAATGGCACTCATCCCAGGCTCTATATACTGGGACATACTATTATTATAACCATCTCTTATCAGTCTAATTTCCATTTACTATGCAGCTATCTTGAATATTTTCATTTGCATAACAGAAAACGAATTTTGATTGATTAATGTGTTTTATTTAAGATTAATTAAATTGGCAGGGAAGATGTGTTTTTTAATATATGCTAAAACCTAATGTCTCTTTGAATAATATTTTATAAAAATAAGTGTGTCATTGCATTATTTTCCCTCTTATCAAGTCTTGTCATTTTGGGAACTTAAGGGATACTGGTAGATAGTTTTGTCATTTTGGGAACTTAAGGGATACTGGTAGATAGTTTTGTCATTTTGGGAACTTAAGGGATACTGGTAGATAGTTTTGTCATTTTGGGAACTTAAGGGATACTGGTAGATAGTTTTGTCATTTTGGGAACTTAAGGGATACTGGTAGATAGTTTTGTCATTTTGGGAACTTAAGGGATACTGGTAGATAGTTTTGTCATTTTGGGAACTTAAGGGATACTGGTAGATAGTTGTGTCATTTTGGGAACTTAAGGGATACTGGTAGATAGTTTTGTCATTTTGGGAACTTAAGGGATACTGGTAGATAGTTTTGTCATTTTGGGAACTTAAGGGACACTGGTAGATAGTTTTGTCATTTTGGGAACTTAAGGGACACTGGTAGATAGTTTTGTCATTTTCGGAACTTAAGGGACACTGGTAGATAGTTTTGTCATTTTGGGAACTTAAGGGACACTGGTAGATAGTTTTGTCATTTTGGGAACTTAAGGGACACTGGTAGATAGTTTTGTCATTTTGGGAACTTAAGGGACACTGGTAGATAGTTTTGTCATTTTGGGAGCTTAAGGGACGCTGGTAGATATGCCTTTCTATGCCTCTCTTTTTCTGTTGCTTATTGGGTCATTATATTTTGGCCTATGCATATCTTAATGTTGCCTATCCAGTTCTTTCTTGTATTAGTTAATTATGTTATAAATTGAATACACTGCATTCGATGTGTTTCAAAACATTTGAATATTACAATGCAGATAGTGTTGATGCATATAACAAAATTATGCCTATGTGTTATTTTTTTTAGAAATGATGATACATATCCTAAGATAATGTGTTTAGTGTACAGCTTTTGAACAGTTCAATTTGCTTCTCTATATACTGTAACTTAAAGATGTTATGAGTCATTTTTGTGAGCCGTCTTCCATCATCTTAAAACAGAAAAAAGTGATTACAAAATTAATATTAAGTAAATTAGTTTGAACATTCTCGTTTTTTTGTGTGTGGGAATGTTCAGCTTTTTTTTTTAATTTGTTAACCAGACAAGACATGTTTGTATTTTATTTTGAAATTAAAACTTTATCAAGTATATTTTCTGCATTTAATTTAATATTACAAAGGCTAGTGTTGTGCTTCACTGAATAGAGAGGGCAGGCCGTAGTTTACCCAATGACTGATATAGGTGGTTTATTTTATTACCAAAAAAAGAGGAAAATTAATCACTCTTCGACATTATCTGTTCATAAATGAGTTTGTCAAAATTAATTTATGTCATCATGAATACAATTCTTATTGGTGACTGTGAGCCCAATCAGTGTACAGAAGGGTACAGGCAAGAATCCCTAGCAGCCCACAGTACCTTTGTTGTTCCAGTCCCCGTCAGTTACATGGTAGAAAGGGGTTTACAAATAAACAACTATAGTGGTAATGGACAACACTAATTTAAGTCTCAGGAAAGGATTGCAAGCAGTTCAAAACAAACGAACTGTCAACATATGGGGGACCATGTTCTAGGAGTTTATAATAGTGAAAGCTCCTTCAATGTTCCTCAAAGTGAATCCATGGTCATTGCACTATAGGCAATGCTGGAGATAAAAGAAGGACTCAACAAAGTAGTCACATTAATAGTTTATAGGTTCTAAGAGAAAATCTACGGTGTGTTCTGATGGTTAGCATGTTATCTCGTTCTTTGGGGGGTGGCAGCTGGAACCTGTCATGACTAACATCTGGACACTTGTCTAAGGGCTGCCGCAAGAGAGATAACTTGAACACCTGTTAGGGGCCATAAGCCTTAAGGTCCCTGCCTTCAATTTTTTTTTTACTGCGAAATAGAGGGAAGGGGTCAAAGTTTGTCAGGGACCCTTGAATTTCTGGCTGTGGCCCTGTGCCACACGACTACAGTGGTCCCCCCCATGTATGGCAACGGTTTACAACTTGTTTGTGGTTAGTTTTGGCCATAAGCAGTGGAGGACTGGGTCTGAAAATAATGGCTGCCAGCATTCAACAGGGGGGGGGGGCCCAAACTCTGATGCTATGATTTGATTCTGTTAACCATTGACAACGCCCACTATAAGCTGTTTGATCCACTATCCATCTCCTATTGCTATAAGTCGACCAGAGGCGCAGTGAGGTGTGGGCAAGAGGGGCATCATGCCCCGGGTGCTACTTACAAAGGGGCGCCAAATGGTATATTTTACATATAATATTATATAGTTTTCGAATGGGTGGGGATTGTTAAAATGGTATTGTGCCCCGCGCGCGAGTTAAGCTCGCTTGGCCACTGCAGTCTACACTTCATCTTAAATGTGCAAGAGGTAGTTCACATCTCTGCGTTATCAATTGTTAAACGTCGTTTTTTTTTAAATATTTAGCGGGTTTGTTACAAAATAAAGCCGCAAAGCTTTGAAATAAAGCTGTGGGGTAGAGCATATCGAGTCCTGTGTAAAATGGATAAGGAAATGTTACCAAGGTGTCCATGTGGGATGAGAATGCTGGCTTGTGGAGAAATAAAATTATGAAATTATATCGCTAACCCTACAGAGTTATATATATATATACTTCCTATATTCCTGAGGTAGAAACTTTTATTTTTACTTTTAATTATGTTATATTTTAGTAATTATATAACACTAATAGGCCTATATCATATCAGAAAGGAAAAAAAAAGGATCTTAAGATCTGCTACCATTCTTAACACAATATGAACCGTATCAAGATTGTCACCACACAAATAATATATCTACTTCAACTGTATTAACTTAATCTTTAAGTGATTATTACAACATTCCCCTAACGAATTTTTAAGAAAGGGAGTGTTGTTGTTTTTTTTACTATTTAGCGAACTATAATAACCGAAGCGACAAAATAGCTCCACTTCTGTTTATGGACTATAATTTATGACGGCATTCCATTCCGCAAATTTGTAGACGTTTTTTTTTTTATAGAAACAACTACTGATTCAGTCATCCGTGAAGATAGACAGTAAACAAAGTAAAATTCGAATGACATGGTTGTCTGCTGTTATAAGTAGCAATGATGGATTTAGCAGCACGATCAGTGTTAATAACTGGTGCTTCCAGGGGATTAGGGTTAGAATATGTGAAACAGATTCTTAAGTCAAAATGTATTGAAATATTATTTGCAACTTGCAGAAATCCTGACAGCGCCGTGGAGCTTCAATCGTTAGCAAAATTAAATCCTGTCGTAAAAATCGTGAAATTAGACATTGAAAGTGACGAAGATCTCGAAACGGCTTTTTGGGTAATATTAATTGGTTATTAGGGTATTTGATTATTACTTTTTAAAGTAATTGATTACTAATGTAACAATAGGCCTAGAAGTGAAGATAACTGTATGATTTATAGTCTAAATTGTACACAATAGAAACTAGTGTAAAACATCACCAGTGACTCACAGACTGTGCTGTACTCATGACTTATCATCTCATGAGTTCAATATTCAACATATTAAAAATGAAGAATAATCCTAGACAATAATTAAAAAAAAATTCTCTGCAATTAAAATATTATTTATTAGGGGCAGAAATGATTTATGTAATTTTTTTCCTTTGAACATCATTTTGTAGTGCTACATAATTAAAGTTTTAATAGTATAATAGTAAGAACTACTCTGGCTCTGTATACTGTATAATATAGTATATAATTATATAAAAATTAATATATAGGATATACAAAGCCAGAGGTGATATTATGGATGGGGCGAACTAAGTGGCTGTCTAGGGCCCCAATTATAGCATTGATATAACTTCAAATTATAAGTAGAACACAAAAAAAAGTAATTAATTTTCTCTGATACTTTGCAAGCTGTAATTTAATTAAGGGGTAGAAACCAGGAAATTGAAAAGTACACAGTAGGACTGTGTGTATGAATAAAATTTAAATATATTAGGGGTCCTCACAAGTACTTTTGCTTAGGCCCCCAAAACCCTAGGAATGACACTGGTGCTAAAGATATGGGGTTTTCAGTGATTACTGTATTATTTTGTATACCCATCACCATATTGCTTCCTCTTAGTCTAAAGTGGCCATTGGATAGCCACAGTTGCTTTTTTCATCTTAACCAAGTTTTAGTTTAATTTGCTAGTTTTGATTTAAAAGAGATAAAGATTTCTTCTTTAAATATTCTTTTACATCTTATAACTAATCATGCAGAAAAGACAACTTCTGAAACTTTTTTTTAAGGAAGTAAGCAGCGCTGCTGGGGAACTAGGCCTCAATTTGTTGATCAGCAATGCTGGCTTATACGATCGATCAGATGGTGGCGGCATCAGAGATCAAACAAGAGAGAAAATGCAAAAACACTTTAATGCCAATGTCACTGGTGGGTAGATTTTAATTTAATATTATGATCCCCTGTGAATTCATAACAGTAAAAAATTTTGTATGCTTGGTATTTTTTACACCCTACATCAATGTCATTTTATTGATCACCCATGTAGGTCCCATTTTACTGGTCCAGAAGTTCTTACCTCTCCTACAGCAGGCTGCGCACCTAAGGAACAAAGATTTACTCAGCTGCAATAGAGCTGCGGTTGTTATGATGTCTTCTAGAGTGGGTTCCCAAAATGTTGCTTTCAACGATGGACCTGATGCTTCCCTATCACTGCATTACAAGTATGTACTTTTTAAAATTAGGCCTTCAAGGGAGAATAACAACGAACTTCAAAAAAGTGCTCAAAAGCTCATTCTTAACCTTGAATTTAATTTTTAAACACTACTTATAATGACAATTTTGAAGGCCTCTGATCAAAGCCAACATTATCTACTGTTGTGTAGAGGCCAGTGAGCTTGTTTAGGCTTAACCAACAATTATGCATTGTAGCTTATGAGTGTTATTTTCTTATCCTGAATTTTACTTACGGTAATGCATCCTGTCCTAAAAAACTTCATTCTCTTAGTCAAAGAACAACTTTAGTATATGTGGCAGTCCTTATTTCTTTTATTTACTTAATTAACATATCTCCTCTGTTAAAAAGTTAATTGAACGTTTTTAAAGTCATAATCTATGTCCCCAAAAGCACTTTCACAAATTAGCACGAGAACAATGTAGTTAAGCATCTTAAGTGTGTTCAGACATAACAAGATGAGAGGAACAATACCAATTAATATAATGAGCACAAGTTTTTAAACAACTATTTATACATCATAACAAGAAGAAATAAACAAAATAACTTTTAAATAATTTTTAATCGTAATATCCAAACAGTTCAATAAATTTTCAATATTCTTCACAGCACTAAAGCTCCTTTATTCCACGACTCTATAAACTTTATAATTGAAAATGTGCATTAACTGCATATTTCTTAACCTTTTAGTTTGAAATGTTGCTATATATCGAAATTGAAGGGAACTCGTAAATTCATTGATACTGAAATTTTGTTCACTGACTGACATGGGGGGGGGTCTTTACTGACAACTTGCAATACTGTAATTTACTGTTTTTAGTATGTGGGTATGGTTCATTTACGTTTCAATGCAAAGATAATATGTTGTTGCTCTATTTTTCAAAGATAGTTTGGTCAACATGTTATATTTACTCACCAATTATTTCTTGCTAATTTTAAATTTAGCTTTCAGCTTTCCTTAGTTATTGAACTCAGGGGTGTAACTCATTTCTTTTTTTCAACTGTTATTTCACATGACTTACTGCTACAGGTTTCTAAAACAACTTTCACACTCATTTTGTCTTATTTATTAGATCATGAAATAAATTTGAAAATATTTTGTTTGAAAACTTAAACACAGAGACTTCTTAAAAGTGCAAATTTATTATATAGCGCTTTTTTTTTTACGCCTTTCTAGCTTGAAGCACTGCACCCTTATGAATTAAAAAGCGGTACCGGTAGTTAACATCTTGGCAGAATGTACTCTTCAGTACATAAAGTCCCTACCCCAATCTATAACATTCCCATTTTCCAAACAATATTTACAAAATGTGACTCATCATCAAACAAGCTCCAACCCAAACAATATAAGATTGCATTTTTACTAAAATTATCAAGTTACTTTTGAAAGTCGCTGTTCCAATATAAATTTTTTAAAGGGATGTAAAAATTGTTATCTATGTTGCACTAATATCTAGTTTGTAGCATGTGTTTTTTAAAGTTTAATTAATGACCTATGAAAACAATTTTTGAGGTGCTTCAAAGTAAAAAAAATTTGACTTTTTACTTCTCAATTTTTTATTTTTGAAGATATACTAGTAAAAATTAGTATCAACTTTCTTATAGAACAAGGAATTGTTTTCAATTTTAAAAAATACAATGGCTAAATGATAAATTGAATGTTTCAACTACCTACATAATGCTATTTTTTCCATTGGTATAACTCCTTTGGAGTTCTAGTTTTGGTAAACTACTAACCGGTATGAAGAAAGCTGAAATAGTACCTTAGCAAAGTATGGATGAAGAACTTAGTTTAAAAAAAATTTATATTGTAACTAGGCCCTTTTTTCCTGTGGACCCCCTCATATAAAAAAATTCAGGCTTAAAATTAACATTTTATACTTTTCCTATTTACAGGTGCTCAAAAAGTGCATTAAATATGGCCACTATATTGATTTCAAGAGAAGTGAAAGAAAAAGGAATTCTGGTATTTGCCTTGCATCCTGGATGGGTGAAGACTGAAATGGGGACAGAACGGGCACCTTTGTATCCACCTGAAAGTATTGAAAAATGTCTTCATGTAATATCTAGCGCCGAAGAAAATATTTGTGGAAAACTTGTTGATTTAAACGGAGAAGTTATACCTTACTGAAAAACTAATATTATCACTGCACTTAGATTTGAAAAATAAACCATATTTTATTAATTAAAGAAAATTTCTGTTATTCGGTTGTTTATAACTTTAGCAATTAATACACACTAACTATATACATGTATAATGTTACTTACATTTAAATTATAACAAATATAGACATTCACTATGCGAAACTATTCTGAAAAGCCTCTTTGAAAAGATATTACTAACTGGGTATATATGTTAAGATTTACACAAAACACAAATATAAAGTGATTTATTAGAGCATTTTATTGTAAATCACTAATGGTTATTTAGCACAAGAAGTAATAATAATAAAGATTTTCTTTTTCAAATCATTTATTTACAAAAAAAGAAAAGAAAAAAACTACAACAAAATATACACTCCTCTGTAAATACTTTTAATTTCCAATGTATTTATTCCTTTCCTCTTTATATTCTTTCTGGGCATCCACAATGCTCTTGTCACCATTGACCCAGTACCATCCTTTGTAGTCCAGCCTATCCTCCATTAATCTTTGAACTTTTAACTCCAGTTTGCTGTAAAGAATTATAGTAAATACATTTTTAATATAATATTCACCTAAAAAAATGGATTAAGTTCAACCACAAGTTGCCAAGGCTTTCTAAAAAAATCATTAAGTTAAAGCTCAAGCAAAAAGGGTAAGCCCCAATCGACTAGTTTAATTCATTATCAGTTTATTAAAATTTCACATTAAGGATAAATTAAATTTAGTTGATAGCCAGATATGACTGTATACCCATCCCTCATACAACAAGGGAATTCCTGGAAAATCTCACATTGAGAGGAGAGAAAGGGGCTGCATTCAGAAAAAAATTTATTCTAAAAAAAAAATATTTTTTTATTAAGTCAACCTAAATCAATTTCCATTCAAATATAAACAAGGTAATAAAAATTCTTATTTAATTCAAACTCATTTTAGTTCTAGTAAATGGTCAGTGCATTTAGGGGAGAGAAAATGTTTTTCTAATCTATGACTTACTTCCAATATCTCTTCTCTGCCCAATAATGAATCCAGTAAAGTGTCTTTTCATATTCTTTCTGCGGTTCTTGATAAACATATTTTGCAAACCATCTCTTGATGGGACTCTAATATTACAAAAAGATAAAATATCACGTAAGTCATTTTTCTTCAAATGCATGCACATATATCATTTTAATTAACTGGGTTACCTGGACAATTTTTTTTAAGGAAAAGGTATTTGTGACATGGTTATCAATTTACTTACTTTGTGGTATTCCCATTCTTTAGGTTCGTAGCCTTCTGGGATATCTGACAACTGTGCTGGACCTGGGGTGAATTTAAAAAAAATTTGTAATGCAATAGTAAGAAATTTATTTACATGTAATGATTAACTGATTGTTTTCATGGATTATTTAAGATATACTCACCAACAAATATATTAACATATGTAATTAAGGCAGCCATTGGAAGGAGGCCCAACATTAAAAAGAAATGCTGGAAAAAAAAAGACATTTTATAAGTCTTCAGAAATATTTAAAAGTTTCTGTGTGCAATAAAAATATGGAAAATTGTATTCAAATTTCCAGTGATGTAAAGAGTTCTTTTGGAATAAACGTAATGCTACAAAACAACATAACAGGCATTGCTAATTTGTGTCAAATAGAAATAAATTTTCTAAAAAAAAAAAAAAAAAAATGTGAACTAAAAGCAAAATAACATTTATTTTCATAAATAAAGAACTTTCATTACAATCAAGTGATATCTAATTGCATTTCCAGTCATATCACATCTGTTTTGCAAAAATTAATGATTAATTCAATATTTTGTATACTTATATAAATTTAAGAAATGATGCAGTTGAAATACTTTGTTTTCATCACAAAGTTTGCTCTGTGTTGTTGATAATTTTATTTAAATCTCAAATTCATTTTAATTAATTCCCGAATTCATTTTATTTCCTTTCAAGGTAAGCAATGGAAAATTTTATCTTACAATAAATGGAATTAAATCACACTCACCAAATCATCTTTAAAGACTGTCCACTCAAATGATGATGGCACTATCACCATTTTTCGTTCATGGCCACCATTTCGAACAGACACTAGAAAAACATAGAATTATAGGTTAAGTCAATATATATTTATATAATAAAAGTTTAATTAAAACAACACTTTTGGCCAATTCATTTTTATGGACAATGGTTTTTTTCTGCTCATTATTACACATCATCGTCGCTTATAAATTTGTAAACATGTGACAACCCTTAGCAAATAGAACATAAGCTTGAAGGGTTGAATGCTGATTTTATTATATTCTCAGTAAAGATGCGAAGGTTATCACTTAATCCTATAAACAACTAGATGAGACAGCAATAGTAGTGCTTTTTGTTACTTCCACACTATTGCAATGGAGACAACTCAGAAGGCTAGTTAAGTCACTGCACTCATCTCGATATGAACCCATAACCTAAAACAAGCACACTAGGCTCACAACAACGAAAAGGTTATTATCATTAACATACAGAGTGACTATGTACATAACAAACTCCAAAAACACATCAACATAAAAAACATAGCTGTCATATATAAATATTACATTAAAAATGATAATGGTCATCTTCGTCAGTCCAAAGAAAAGAACAAGAATGACTGATGTCGTAGTAATATTAACATTGAGTAGTACTTCAGGAGGCATTGCTGCATCCTCTCTGAATAGTACAATCTGGGACTTAGAAAATTTAGATCCAGTCCATGTAAACAATTACCACAGAATTTTTTTCTGTTTGTTAAAATCAAAACAGTATGTTTTATAAAGTTTATAATATAAAGTTATGTTGATTATGAAATATATTTGCCAGCTACTGCTTCTACTTCTGTTTTAATATTTATATTAACACAGTGGCTACGGTTCGGTCCGACCGAACCCATATTTTTTTTACTTCAGGTACCACCCATAGATAATATTGCTCCACACCCTAACCCTAATCCTGAAAAAAAAAAAAATTATATATGCCATGTTCCTTATGCCCTAATATAATGGTTTTGGCTGGTGCCGGAGCCCCTGTGTTATATTAATTAGGCACTTGTTACGGGACCAAACGTGTGGTCTCTGTATTTTTTTAACCGGGTACCAGCCGTAGATAATATTGCTCCACACCCTAACCCTAATCCTGAAAAAAAAATAAAATGTATATATGTCATGTTCCTTATACCCTAATATAATGGTCATGTTTGGTCCAGTAACAAGTGCGTATTAATTATGGGTGAATTTTGAACTTACTACCTTATGTGACATACTTTGGTTAACTATGATATAGTGACACAAATGTCAACCACTTACTATGTTAGATTTTACTCTGATTCTTACACAAGTTACAGTCATAGCACCTAGAGAGTAACACCAAAGAAAGGGTAGATACTTAGCCGACTCAAGTATTTATTCTAATTTGATAGCAAACATTGATCAATCATTGGATTGAAACATACCCATATCCACCCTAAAGAAGCGAATAAATCAATAAATACAAATGTAAAATAATTACCTTGGCCCAACGATTGTAAGTGCTTTTGAAGAGGATACCTAACTGCTTTACTGCTCAGCAAAGCAGCACGAAGACCTTGGGCAACATACGGTCTAAGTAAACTCATACCAGCCATGATTTTACAAGAGAGTTACTTTTCTAACCTTGAAATAACAAAACTTTGCTATTTCCAAAAAGATTGTGCGCATGTATGCCCACACTAAATTTGCAGTTACTGCTACTGCATCACAGAACTCTATATTTAAATATTTCACAAAATGAAGCAATTTTAACTATGCACATTTCAAAAAAAATTTTTTTTTAAAGATTTAAGGAGCTTAATATACACAGACTATGGAATTATATATGTCAGTGTTTGGGTGCTTATAGCATCTTCCATGAAAAAAGTCCAAGGCTATGACTTTTAACAACTTTTTAGGTAACAAGCTATATCGTTGCAAAAGCAATATACAAAAAGAGAAATACATAGTAATAACATTTGAAACATAAGATAATTTAACTATGATTATAAGCCTATTAATTAGTATTTCAGTGCGTCATTTTCCCATTCTATGACTTGACTTTCGTTGTGTTTTTTTTTTGTTACCTGGACTTTTACTAGACAATAGCGTCATATACGAACAAGGAATGTATTTTTATTGAATTGTATGGCAATGGGCCAGTGCTGCAGGGAGGGGGAACATTTTGAAATTCGGTCCTTCATTTGATTCTTTAATTTAAAAGAAGGACCAGACCACATAATAAAAATTATACAGAACTTAAAAACCCTTTGACCTTTCAAATGTTGCATGGTTCATGGTTCCAGACAATTAGTAAGTAAAAATTGAACAAAAATAAATTTTAAAAGGAACATTCTTTTTGAAGGTTGAATATTTCCACAAGTCTTTAATCAAAATTTAGCATGCCTATATTCTCGCCATATTATTTGTTCTGAAAATAAACAGACCTAAATTCATTCTTTAAAAAAATCGGAGCCGTAGTTGGCGAACTTGGTGCATAGCGCGAGTATGGGCTCGTAGTCTCGTACAATTAATTACGTCAATAACGTGGGGGGGGGGGGTCTAATTAGATAATGGGCATGTGTTCAAAATGTGTTGACAGGAAAGGGGGTGGGGGTAAATTACTAGTCAACAATGTCATTTAAAATTCAATAGGCGTGAGGCCTTGGTGAGCGGGAAAAAAATATCCGAATAGATCAATACCAGCTAGGGACGTTACAGGCTCATTTAGGCCCATGTCGAGCAGTGTTATAAAAAAAAAAGGTCCAATAGTAAAACAAGATTGGTATTTTTAATACTAACTTGGGCGGTTTCCATGAACAAGATTCCCACTGCTTTTGAATTTTAAGGTTAAACCAGTGCTCGATTTACCGCCGGGGATATCCCCGGCACTGAGGACTGTCACACCCGGCTCTGCTTTAATTAATTTCATCCCTGCCGGGGATGAAATTTATCCCCGGCTCTGCAGAATTTTTTTTTCATCCCCGGCACTATTTTTTCTTAAGGTTAGCCTTAAGGTTAGGGAATTGATTTCATAGTAATACTACAAATATTAGATGAAAAACACAGACAAAATCAGCTGATTTGAACTACGCAACACTATTTCTGCTAAACACTCTGTAAATAACACTCGTCCGGTTGTTTGCAGATAGTTTTATGCATAAATTCTGAAGAACTTATGTTGTATGGAGATCGTAAAACTATGGAACTTAGCAAATTAAAAAAAAAATAGAAGCATGTCATACACTCATACTTCAGCCATAATACACCAATTGAAGCATTCATACTTCAGCCATAGTACACCAATTGAAGCATTCATACTTCAGCCATAGTACACCAATTCAATCATGTCATACTTCAGCCATAGTACACCTATTGAAGCATTCATACTTCAGCCATAGTACACCAATTGAAGCATGTCACACTTCAGCCATAGTACACCAATTGAAGCATTCATACTTCAGCCATAGTACACCAATTGAAGCATTCATACTTCAGCCATAGTACACCAATTTCGCATGACAAAGGATGGCCATGACGGTGACACAGAACTTAATGATTTTTATAAGCGATTAGATGTTCTGCCAATATCTAGCGCAGAATGCGAGAGAGGATTCAGTGTAATGAATTTAACACACATCTCTTCGCAATGCATTAGAAGTCGAAACCATGAAACACTTGCTTTTTTTTTTTTATTAAAATTAATGGTCCACCACTACAATATTTTGATGCAAAGTTGTATGCCACAATGTGGTTAAAAGACAAAAGGCATTCTGCCTGCGATGTACCTTCTGGCAAACCAACAAAAGTAACTAAAACAAAAGTAACAAAAGTAGGTAAGAAAAAAAAATATAAAAAAAATTCTATTTAATATTTCCAAAAAAAAAAAATTGGACGTTTGTTTGAAACACACTCATTAACATTTGTGCAAAGTTATTTTATGATATCTACAATAGATTTTAAAAATTGGTTCTTTGAAAAATTTTGAAAATATGTCTTAAAATTACACTTTTTTACCCAAAAAAGTCACAAAATACATTTTTAAATATTTTTTTTTTATTTTTTTTTATTTCTTTGTTCATTAATTGGTATGGTGTATGCATGTGCCAAAAATGGCAGGTGTAGCTTAAAAAATAAAAAAAAAGATAGAAAAAACAACTAACAGAAACCTTAAATGCCCCATGGACCACCTTAATGTAATTTTTCGAAATCCAAAGGCCCAAAGACCTAGATCTACATGTCCCTGGCCTATGTCATCTTTTAAAATATAATGCTGCATATATTTTAAAATGTGCCTGACACGTCACGTCATCGGAAATTCCCATTCGGTTTTCCCGATCTCTGCTAACAAGTCGCAGACTTTGTTATGTTTTTGTGAGTTTTTCTTTAATCAAGTCATTGTTATTTATAAATTTGAGTGGTGAAAGAAAACTTCGTTTTAACACAAGGAATCAGAAAAAAAAATTTTTTTGTACTATTAATTTATTAGTTAGGACAAGTAGCACTTCTATACGCATGTACATTGCTAGTTTTAACAGATCTATTCCGCAAAATTAAAAATTAAAAATTGCTTGATTAGATCGTCAACTCAAGAAATGACATTAAAACAGTATATTATCATAGCTGTATTACATATTTCGATGATTTCTAGCACACTTGATAATGGTGAGTAAACTTAACAACAATAATAATAAATATTTTCAAAGCAAAAACTATAAAGCATTCACATGAATGCGTCAAAAAGTCTGTTAGTAACTATATATATATATATATATATATATATATATATATATATATATATATATATATATATATATATATATATGCGTATACTTTGACACACAATGATTGTCATTTCACGATCAGAAATGTAATATTCATTTGAACACTGCCATTTTTAGTTGTTTTTTTTTTTTTGGGGGGGGGGGGGGGCTAGAATTAATACTTGAAGGGTAGAACCTTCTTGGTATTGGTAGCACTATATTTTCTTCTAGATTGCTTATACATAAGTATGGCTCTACGCACACATAAACACACACACACATACAAGCACAAGGGCGCGCGCTTGACTACACATGGTCGATGTGGCTCACTTCATACGTACTGTAACTCCTTGCAAGGGGTGCGAATTGTAAAAAAAATATTGCGTTACGCGAGGGAGGGAGAAGGGTAGGAATGATGTTGAAAATAAACACACACTCAAATCGTTACTTTATTATATATTGAATACCCCTCTGAGGGGGAGTGGGTCCTAATTCGAAAGTCCCTCCAGGCCCTAGATTGGAGAGGGGCCCAAATTTTTTGTTTCATTAAATATTAAGTACATTACGTCATGTCATGGCGTCGAATGTCAAAGTGCACGGGCCCTTCAAAAGGCCAAGCTCCCCGGGCCCCCTAATCCCTTGATTCGGCACTGCCCTCCTGTCCAAAACTCTTATAAAACATGTCGTTGGTTAAACTCATTTTTATTTGTTTGTTTATTTCAAGGGCCAAGTTTAGATGATTTAGTAAAAAAAAAGTGTCCCAGCCAAAAGCCTATACTATGTATCCCCTACGGCGTCTGCTGCTCACACTCTGAATTCTGTCACGCCGGACTGTGTGAATCGTGTTTCTATGACAGAGTTTTGAAAAACTTGTTGGAATGGTGCAGAGACTTTGGACAGTACAACGTTTCCCTCATGAGGAGTAACAGCTGTCGGCTTGCCTGCCAGGACCAATTCACGTCAATAGAACTGGTGCCAGTTCAAAGTAAAGCATTTATCGTCCATATTTTTATATTGTCAACAGAACTACAATGAATTTATACTGGGTATCGACTCATTGCTACTAAATTGTAATATAAAATGCAAACATTATTCATTTTCATATAATTTAAAATATGAGGTCTTAAAGAACTAAACAGATAAGAAAAAAAAGAAGCTTAAATTGTGTTTATTTCATCATGTAAAATCATGTCAGGAAGCAGCCTATTATTATTTGTGGAACATATTCTACCGAGTTTCAGTGATCTGTTATCTCCTGTGGAGATATTTAATTATGGTTTCGAAACACTTTATTTTTTTGGCGCTAATTTCATTTGCCGCCAGTCTCGTTCGTGATAATGTCGTAGAAAGGGGCTGTCCGTTAATTACGTCAACAAAATAGGGCGGAGGGGGGGGGGGTCAGAAAATTTTTGACAATTGTTGACATGGGGGAGGGGGGGAGGTCAAGAAAAGTTGACGTCAACAATGTTACTTTTTTTTAATTTAATATAATTACTTAATAAATAGGAAAATTAAGCAGCGTTTGTTACACACTCACTTAACATTCAGTATTTTAATTAAACTAACTATATTCCTACCAATTTTGCCACATAAACATTTTGGAAGCCACCTTTTTTAGGGGGGGGGGTAATCAAATGTTGACGTAATTTTATAGGGAGGGGTCTCTGGAAGTTTGACAAGTTGTTGACAAGGGGGAGGGGGGAGGTAAAAATCGCCAAAAATTTGTTGACATAAATTATGGACAGCCCCAAAGAGGTCAACGAAATTCTCTGACAAGCTTTTTGGCTTGAAGTAGGACCGAACCGTGGAACCCGAGGCTCACAACAACAATCATGACAGTCACAACAACAATCATGACAGTCACAACAACAGTCACAACATCCACAACGACAGTCACAACAACATAAAAAAACACTCAAAACAACAGTCACAACAACAGTTACAGCAACATTCACAACAACATTCACAACTACAGTCAAAACAACCGTCACAACAACAGTTACAGCAACATTCACAACAATAATCATAACAACAGTCACAATAACAGTTACAGCAACACTCACAACAACATTCACAACAACAGTCAAAATAACCGTCACAACAACAGTCAAAACAACATTCACAACGAATCAAAACAACAGTCACAACAACAGTTACAGCAACATTCACAACAACATTCACAACAACAGTCAAAATAACCGTCACAACAACAGTCAAAACAACATTCACAACAAGTCAAAACAAGTCACAACAATAGTCACAACATTCACAACAACAGTCAAAACAACAGCCACCCACAACAACATTCACAAAACAGTCACAATAACATTCACAAAAACAGTCACAACAACATTCACAACAACAGTTACAACAACAGGCATAACCGTCACAATAACAGTAACAACAACAGGCACAAGATTATAGTTTTCAATATACGGTTATACATATGTTGAATATACCAGTGAAGCATAGCCGAGTGAGGCCAAGCATGGGGTATCGAGCAAATACGTACCAATTGTACTAATAGACCTTGCTCGTATAGAATATTTTACAAAAATAAATTGTCTCTTTGTAAGACAAAAAAAAAAAACATGGTGTACCGACTGTTATGTTCACTGGTGAAATATGTAAACAAATAATTGGCTAGTGGTCTGATTTAGGGGAAGTACCTAGTGTTGAGGACCCCTTTGAGGGTATCCTTGGCTTGTTGCTAAGAGTATGAGGGCTGACTCAATGATGACTCGTATTTGTATTTGTGTTTCTACCACACACAGTCTCACCAACAATTAGACGTATAACAAGTGACGAATAATCAATTCCACAAGCGTGTGTACAACACCAAGATATATTTATTATACAAAGGCACCAGTCCGTAACAGGGATCTGGTGACTTATCATAAGCAAAGATAATTCAAACTGCAGCAAATAATCCAATATAAAATGAATGAGGGGAACAAGGACGTTATCACTAGTTAATTCTCTCTCTCTCTCTCTATCGCTCACCCAGAGCCACACAAGTCGACTGGTCGCTACCAAGACCCTCCGTCGAATGTCGAATCTATATTTCATTCTTCATATCCCTTTCTCCCACGTGACCCGTAGCCAATCAAATATAATATATGTTTCTTTCAAACTTTCAAATTAGGGGGTGAAGCCTAGATGAGGAATGGGGGGGGGGGGGAAAGTACGTCGTATAGACAAAGACCGTAGTAACTGGACATCGAGCGGGTCGCTGTCCCTTTGAAGAAGCCGACCGGAGAATAGTAGTCCGGTGGTCAGAGAATTCCCCGTGAGGAATGTAACGTGTTTCTGTTACCTCCCTGCCTCGTACACCTTCCGCTGTCCACCTGGCTGATGACGCAATTACGGGGGTGGGGTAAAAAGGGGGGAAACTGGAGCACGGGAACGTATATTACTATACATGGTATAATATACACCTTAACGTTAGTAATATTATTAAGTTAGGGGTTGGAGTAAGGGGATGGTTTCGACAGATTAGTCACAACCTGTGACACCTAGCTTAGTAAACATGGGTTTAGTGACTACTGCCCACTGGCAAAAATGTTAACAAACATCGGTTTCTGGTCTCAATTTGGGGAAGTACCTAGCTAAGGTGTAGTGACGGTTGTGCCCCCTGTTTTAAGATTTGCGGGGGAAGGGGGGGGGCAAAAATTTCAATCCCACGGGGCGCTAAAAAAACTAGTTACGGCTCTGATTGCTTGTATACGTATTAATTTATTAATACTTCTGAAACAATGTTCAGTGTGATGGCTGATTTAAAACATCAATAAATGTAACATTATTCGTATTCTCTTTGACATGCCCACATCATAAAGATGTTTAAGATCTTAATAATAAGAGCAGTGATATCCGGATATTTATAGTTCAATTTATATGTAAAAAAAAAAGACCTAATGTAATGTATATGAAGTAATCAAAATTAAATGTAGCCTAAACGTCATTTAAAGTGACATAGTTGACAGGGGCAGAGCGAGTACTTGGCCCATGGGCCGTAATTTGCCAATATCTATTCGCTATAGCGTAGTTGTAGTTTTATACGTACAAACGAAGTTACATGTTAACTCTAAAATTTTCCCTTCGTCTGTGTTTCAAACATTGCCGATGCTGAAACATTACATACCAACGTCACTGGGGGTGTGTGGTGGATGCCGTCGGTCACTAGTTGTTTTTGGGGGCGGCAACTAGGGCGAACATCCCAGGCCTTGAGATAGTACTGTCATTACGTTTGAACTCCCTACTTACCGGGCTACGCCGGGTACACTGCTAGTGTGTGTGTGTGTATATATATATATATGTATGCATGTATATTTATATAAAGAACTATATTTCTAGATCTATTTATATGTCTGTATTCTATCTATCTATCTATCTATCTATCTATCTATCTATCTATCTATCTATCTATCTATCTATCTATCTATCTATCTATCTATCTATCTATCTATCTATCTATCTATCTATCTATCTATCTATCTATCTATCTATCTATCTATCTATCTATCTATCTATCTATCTATCTAATCTATTTCAATATCTATTTATTTATGTATATATAATTACATGTAAACATACATATATAAATACATAAATCCAGGCCTCTAATTATTTATCTTTTCTAGACAACACGGAAATTTCAGTACAAAACGTAACTGAACCGAACACAAAGCGTCCCTCCACAGAAGTGAAATCACAGTCAGATGATTCCAAAACTGATGCCGCATTGGCAGTAAGTGGTGAGTAATTGTATGATACTTTAATGTGTTTGTTACTTTATCATGACCAAGTTAAAACAATAAAGATATCTCCACAATATGTTTCAATAGCACGTAGCACACTAATCATTACAAAACAGTTGAAATGTTAAACAGTCGCTGTACGTTCAATTCTAGAAGTGACTACATGAATTATTCTTTTAATGGTTCATGATGGGTACATTTAATAGTTAATGATGGGTTCATTTAATGGTTCATGATTGGTTCATTTAATAGTTCATGATGGGTACATTTAATGGTTCATGATGGGTTCATTTAATGGTTCATGATTGGTTCATTTAATAGTTCATAATAAGTACATTTAATAGTTCATGATGGGTTCATTTAATGGTTCATGATTGGTTCATTTAATAGTTCATGATGGGTACATTTAATGGTTCATGATGGGTTCATTTAATGGTTCATGACTGGTTCATTTAATAGTTCATGATAGGTACATTTAATAGTTCATGATTGGTTCATTTAATAGTTCATGATGGGTACATTTAATGCTACATGATGGGTTCATTTAATAGTTCATGATGGGTACATTTAATGGTTCATGATTGGTTCATTTAATAGTTCATGATTGGTTCATTTAATAGTTCACGATGGGTTCATTTAATATCTCAAACGACAACGACGTGTTTACTGACAATTTCAACGCTATACTTTTACGGCGATTATATTTTCTAATTATTTTTTATTTTTTCCAGTAACGTTGCTGATTATTTTCACGGGTTTTGTTATTTATTACGAATACCATAAAAATAAAAGAAAGTGTCTGCAAGAGAACATCGAAACAGAAATGACATCAGATTCCTTGTCTTTGAATAGTGAAAACGTAGGTGAGAGGAAATACGACCTTTGTATTTATTCCTATCGAAGTGGCTACGGTAACATCAAGTGCCATTATATTAGGGTTAGCGGGAGTACTCATTTTTTTTTCGGGTACCAGCAATTATATTAGGGTTAGGAAAAGGGTTAGGGATAGGGGTAGGGTTAGGGATAGGGTTAGGGTGTGGAGCAATATCTATTGATGTAACCGGGAAAAAAATGCGAACTCCGTCTTAATGTTACCGTAGCCACTGCGTTATCCTATTGCTTTTCTTTCTTTTTTTTTTGCCTATCTATTTGTACATAAGAGTATTTGATTTCCTTCGTCTGCCAATACCCTCGACCAAGGGTCGACAATCTTCTTAAATCGCGAGCTACATTTGGTTCTTAACTTCAACGCCGAGGCCAAATCAAGGGCAGTTGGATGTAATGTTTACATAAGATCAGTGGCGTAGGCAGGTTACTGCGGATAGTGCGGCCGCTAAGGGCACTGAACCAGGAAGAGGCGCCGACATAGCCATGTGAAATGATTTTTTTTTCACTTTTCCGATTTGGAGGAGGGCACCAAAAAAAAAATTTTAACTATTTCTTACAAAAGTTCTATCCATCTGCTTTCAGTGTGGCCCTTCTGCAAACTTAATAAACCCAATTTCGCCCCGCGGTTAGAAAAGTTCGCCCACCCTTTAACACGGCCTTGGGACCCGTCTTGTGTAGGCCTAATAATGAACAGAAAAAAGTCTATAGGAGGAATTCTGCCTCTCTTTTTTTTACATACAAAATGAGTTCATTTTAAATGTCTGTGCATCCTAAGAGTTACATGGTTTTAATTTTAAAACGTGTACAATATTTCCTATTTAGAAATACTTTTTTTTCTCTCTAAAAATATATTTGATTTAAAATTATAGTACTAGTGCCACACTGTTTAAGTACTAGTGCCACATTGTTTAAGTACTAGTGCCACATTGTCTAAGTACTAGTGCCACATTGTTTAAGTACTAGTGCCACATTGTTTAAGTACTAGTGCCACATTGTCTAAGTACTAGTGTCACATTGTTTAAGTACTAGTGCCACATTGTTTAAGTACTAGTGCCACATTGTTTAAGTACTAGTGCCACATTGTTTAAGTACTAGTGCCACATTGTTTAAATACTAATTTCTAATTTCCTTATTGGGACTTCACACATGCACACACACACACACACACACACACCAAGGGGGTCAGAAAATACGAATACAGACTTTAGTTGTGAAAAAAAATAAATGCAATGTAAAGGACAGAATAAGATATTTTAGAGAGCTCTGTATATTTTAAGCGGTTGTCTTTTACCTGGCATGTCCGCATTCATAAGGGAGATATTTGAAATCTCACCGGACTTTTTATTTAACAAATTTTTTTTTTTTTGGGTCAGGCTTTAATATTGGCAAATTTAATTGTCCTTGCCGTGTTTCTGCGACGACCAACCACCCGTGACTTGGTGGCGCTTTGACTGTCTCTTCTCATTTCCCCCCCCTTCCCCCCCCCCTTCCCCATTTTGCACGACGACGGTTGTCGGTTCATTACCCACAGCAATGTGCAATATATTAATGCCATTGATTAATTGATTTAAAAATAAAACAAATTGATCTAATGTAAAGGTAATAAGACAAGAAGAATCACATTAAATTAAATCAATGTACGTTTCGAACTGGGGACGGATGATCGTGCGGTGTAGAGCGCACGGCTGTCGACCGGAGAGTCCTGGGTTCGAACCTCAGTGAGAACCTTGGGATTTTTTTTTTCAGGTCCTGATGCAAGTCTCCCCCCCCCCCCCAAGTCCACCCAGCTTTAAATGGGTACCTGACATAAGTTGGGGGAGTAAAGGCGGCTGGGCGTTGTGCTAACCACACAACCCTATATATATATATATATATATATATATATATATATATATATATATTTATATGCCGAGTGTTTACTGAAAAAGATGAATTCTACACTTCATCTTTTACGTTTAAACTGTATTGCTACAACAAGGAAAGTGTTGCTAATGTTTTCCAGGGTCGTTGCTAGGGTATCATATTTCTAACCTTTCTACATATTTTCACAGATCAGTTTTAGTCATTCATTTATGATTTGATCGTTCCACAGAAGCAGATAATGCCAATAGCCCTGTTAATGCCAATAGCCCTTTTAATGCCAATAGCCCTGTTAATGCCAATAGCCCTTTTAATGCCAATAGCCCTGTTAATGCCAATAGCCCCGATAATGCCAATAGCCCTTTTAATGCGAATAGCCCTTTTAATGCCAATAGCCCTGTTAATGCCAATAGCCCTGTTAATGCCAATAGCCCTGTTAATGCCAGTAGCCCTGATAATGCCAATAGCCCTGATAATAATAATCACGATGAAAATCCGAGGACAAATACTTCACAAAACGACATAAGAACTAATTCATTTAACGAGAATAGTATTGGGGATTCGAGAACGGGAGAAAATTCTTCATTGCATTTAAGAACTGTTACCAATCACCCCCAAGACGTAAAATCGCCACAGAAACGATGCACAAATAATGAAAATAACAAAAACAAGTCCCGCTCAAGCCTTGAAGACAACATAAGCCAGATTTCTGAAACATTAACAGTTAACTTGGAGAAAAGCACGCTTCAAGGAATAGGTGAGAGTCTTGTCTTGATTTTTGAGTCATTTGTTTCGAAAACTTACACTAAGCTTTGTTACAATGCATAGAACAGAACAATAAGATAAGTAACTCTTATATATAAATTTAAGGAGTCGGGAGGGGGGGGGGAGGGGAACGCTAGACGGAGATATACAAAGATATTTAAAGCACTTACAGCGTATTATTTAATACTAATGGGGAAAAGGCTCTTAGACAGTGGGGTCACATTGCATTCAGTTAGTTTAACTATCTGTAAAAAACGGCCGTGGTCACACACTTATAGATCGTGTTTAAAAAAAGGGTAGATTATTTGGGTCTACTGTAATTCTGGAGCAAGTGTGTAATTTGTAAACGTGCACGATTAGGTTCTTTGTCACATACCACAGAACAAATGATTAACAGAATTCAAAACGAATATCAAAGGTCTAAATCAGTGGTTCCCCCCCCCCCCACCTTTTTCACGTCGTTCGCGGACCGGTCAACGTATGATAATTTCACCGCGGCCCGCCGAGGAAAGGGGCGTTGATTATCGCGTGGTTGGTGACCACCGGTCTAAATGACCTGGAATTAGTAAATTACATTCTATTTATTCTTTTTTTTCATACGCGTATCTATACTGATGCATTCTCTGACATAAAAAGATCCTCTATTTTGAACTGCTTATGCAGCTGCTCAAATTTTTTTTCCACTTGAGGAAGTCCCAAATTCTGACACATTGGAATGTGTGAAATTGTGAATGATATAAGATTAATGGCTCTATATTGAGGTAGTAATTTAAAACTCGAACTTTGGCAGTTTACAAACTGAACAATAGCTTTGTTGGTGAAATTTTGAATACTAATCCACTAATTAGGATGTCATAATGTTTTCCCAATAAATAGTTTTTTATGGACTTATTTTGTCTTCATATCGCTTCAATAGTTACTCATTGACTTTATTTACAAAATATTCAAATGTATATATAAAAAAAAAAAGAATAACGAAAAACAAACTATTATAGCCTTAATAAGCTTCATTCTTTATGTGAACTCAAATTTTCAGGCAGTCATAAATTAATTTTCCGATTCATTAACATTTTTTCACAATCTGCAAAAAAGGTCCCTTTGGGTCAAGTTGTAATACATCCAACATGAATAGCAGTATAGAGCAACAGGATAAAAACATTTCAGAAAATCAATTGTGTGTAGAAATAAATGCTGCCACTTCGGAAGAACCTGTTGTATCAGGTGCATCGTCCGTTCACGAGCAAACAGTTTCCACCCAAGCTGTAGATGCAACACTGGCTGGGCAGCGATGTGCTAATTATAATGCCATTCCACTTGAGCCGAAAGTAATTTTGTCTTACGTGATCGACGGGACGAAAACCAAGCATGATGGTACTGTCAGGTACAGTGCTGCCGAGTGTAATCAGGAAAACGAAGATGAAGACGAGGATGATGACAGAGAGTTATCAAGTGATATTACGCCCATGTTAAATGACTCCACTGAAGGTAAATGTTTACTAAGTACCTGTAAAGGTAAGTTACTTACTACTGTATGTCCAGGATGTTATTGTGCCAAATTTGAAGCACTTCGTAAATATAGAAATGCAAGAATTTAGGAAGGATAAAAAAAATACGTAATTAAATCATACGTTTTTTGACATTGTGTTCTCTGATAATCAAGAAGTTTGGTTTACCTTACTAGCACCCCTCCCCCCATCCTACTCTCTCCCCCCCCCCCACCAAACTAGGTCTTTATTTTTGGTTGTGGAACTTTTTCCTCCTCAGTTGGCGAGGGGCCGGAAGAGAGGGAAAAAAATTCATTGACGTCAATCTTAAGAAAATCATTCAACTTTAAAACTGAGTTTGTCGGTTTATTTCTTATGTCCCTTTGTGCTTAGTGATCAATGGGAAAAAATGAGAGAATTGTGGGGTGGGGGGGGGGGTATAAATATGTAAAAATGGCGCTTGTGAATGTATGAAAATAAAAAAATGAGTTTCTCTTGCAAAGTAAAAAGAAAAGTACAAAAAATAAAAAAATGAGTTTCTCTTGCAAAGTAAAAAGAAAAGTACAAAAAATAAAAAAATGAGTTTCTCTTGCAAAGTAAAAAGAAAAGTACAAAAAATAAAAAAATGAGTTTCTCTTGCAAAGTAAAAAGAAAAGTACAAAAAATAAAAAAATGAGTTTCTCTTGCAAAGTAAAAAGAAAAGTACAAAAAATAAAAAAATGAGTTTCTCTTGCAAAGTAAAAAGAAAAGTACAAAAAATAAAAAAAATGAGTTTCTCTTGCAAAGTAAAAAGAAAAGTACAAAAAATAAAAAAAACATGGATTTTTCGGGGGGGGGGGGAGGATAAATTCCTTAGGGTGGGAAGTTGCCTTCTGTCTTTTATCTTGCTTTCCTCTAACGAGGTCACTGATGTCATAACATTTTTTTTTCTTTTCTCTTAACAGGGTTGTATGTTGATAGACAAGTAGTTCAGCTTGATAGGAAAGAAATGGAAAAACGGAACGCTCCATTACCTCAAGCCATGTCAGCACACCAGTTCATTCATTCCACTAAGTTATAGTAAACTGAACGCGCCATAAGCTCACTCCATTTCAGCACCCCCAGTTCATTCATTCTACTAAGCTATAGTAAACTGAACGCGCCATAATCTCAAACCATGTCAGCACTGTCAACACCCCCAGTTCATTCATTCTATTAAGATAAAAGTAAACGAAAATAAACACTTTACAGATGCGAATGCTGCCAAATAACAACGAATTCCACTCGTACGATATACCTACTGAACCTGATTGAACCAATATGATGTTGACTATTTCCCATCTTATGCAATGAATCAGAGGCGTAGAGAGGGGGGTGCAAGGCAACTTGCGCCCGGGGCATTTTACCTTTTAAGCGCGCCCCCATTCGAAAACCATATAATATTATATGTAAAATATACCATTTGGCACCCCTGAACCTCGGCGCCCGGGTACATATGTACCCCCCGCCCCCTCCCTCGCTACGCCATTGCAATGAATTTTTTTCATTTTGTGTTTTTTTTTTATTAATCTCATTAGCTGGTTTCAAAACAAAAAGGTTAATTAAAATTGTATGTATCAAAGAATTACATGTAGTGTAAAATAAAGATATGTTTAATTGTCCACCACTCTAAATATTCATGGCCGGATTTAGGTTACGATGGACTTATGGCTTGTAACCAAAAATGGGCCTAAATTTGCGAACAAAATGGAATATTCACCACTCTGTTAAAAGTATATAATGTCCTTCCAGGTAAAACCAATTCTCCCTGTTTCCATAACATCTAAAATGTTATTCATATTTCTCTCAGTTATTGTATATGAATTAACGGCAACAAATTGCGGGGAGTATTTATAAGTTGATAAACGATGATCGATTTTTTTGATAAATAGGCTAAAGCCTTGTGAGCCTAACTGTTTATACGGCCCTGAATATATCAAACATAACAAAGCTAAATAATGTAGGTCATATTTGTATTGTTGCATACGGATATGTCTTGATATGTGCTTTTTGCTCATGTGTGTCGTATTGATATATTGTGATATATTTTAATGTATATGTACAGTGGCGTCACAAGGGGGGGGGGGGGTGCGGGCCGCTCCAGGTGACACCAACCATAGTCAAGCCACCGTATTTGTACGTCAGACATTTATCGTACATTCCGGATTATGATTTATACAGAATTTTCTTGGGTACATTTTTTTACAGGCTTATTTTGAGACAAATTTATACTTTTTATACTAAATTTATATGCCGTACCATTTGCCATAAATAAAGATTCATATGTGAACATAACACTTTCAGGTTGTCGGGTTTTTTTTATTGCTGAATGTAAGCGTGAGTATTCATGGGGGGGGGGGGGGGGGAATCCTACCTTCCAAACTTAGTCACCTAGAGCCTGGAGTAGATAAGGAGTCAAAAACAGAAGAAAATGCATAAGTCTAGCTGAAGTGGTGATAAAAAAAGAAAGAAAACATAACAAGGTGTTGCTAATTGACTAGGTTTTTTTTTTATAAAAAAAAGAAAAGAATTTTCGTAAAGAAATCTTTTGACTGTTGAACAGAAAGTTTAGACTTCAGTAGTTCTAAAACTTTCTATCTATCTATCTATCTATCTATCTATCTATCTATCTATCTATCTATCTATCTATCTATCTATCTATCTATCTATCTATCTATCTATCTATCTATCTATCTATCTATCTATCTATCTATCTATCTATCTATCTGTCTATCATCTGTCTATTATGGTCCCATCCTCTCCCCTTTTACTTTGCAGATTAATTGACTTTTCAGTTATGTAGGATACAGAATGTTGTCATTTTGCATAATGTGATTTTCTTTCCTTTAAATATAAATATTTTAATTTTGATCGCAGCCTGCAATTCGAGAATCACTGTTAAAGATGTTTTGACTTTACGAAAATAATGGCGATTAAATAAACACTAGCTGTACCCTGCAAAAACATTTGCATAGAGTTATATTCCCTTAGGCTTGATCGGTAGGTTAGGTTATTTTGGTTTCGGGCAGATCCTTTTTTTTTCATGATTGTATTTTAAACTGGAATACTGTTGTATTTATTCTTTACTTTCGATTTAACGCAGCGCCCAAATCGCTATTATTATATTATATGCTTTGAGATGAACTGACCTAATTACTTTGTTAAACGGATACAACTTTATTTCGAAAAAAAAAATGGTAGGAAAAGAATTAATCAGAAATGTTTTGAATTATCTCATCAGAGATGTTGCAATTTTGTGCTGAACAGCATTAATCAACAACAAGTTTGAGGAATGGGCTATAGGCCTAACCCCTTCAGTCAAAAGATCGACCCCGCCCTCCAATGCCATAACTATTTGCGTGATTCTTTAATTGTACTTAGTACAAATAGGTTATGCTTAACGCCATTAAATTTAGTCATAATGTGAATTAATATCAATACACAGAATCCAGTATCGATTGCCATGCTACATTGAACAATAGGTAAATTAAGAATTATTTTTAGTGATATGTGACGTTATTGAAGAAAGCACATAACCGGGTTAACAATAGACATTCACACACATAACACACCAAACTATCAATCTATTTAAATATCTCTATTTCTCTCTCTCTCTCTCTCTCTAGTGTAGATGCAGGCATGCAGCAAATGCATAAATCTAGTGTGTAAATAAACATAAAGTAAATAGGCGCGCATTATTATATGTTCTATTTATTTGGACTGATACAGGAACGAATAGCGTAGATTAGCGTCACATTTTAAACTCCAGCTCGGGTACACTTTATTCTGTTACTAAACACAGTTATGTTTAGGTAGTTACGTCGTCACCTACCGATACATGTAACAACTTGTAAAGTGGTAAAATAAATTAAATCCCGATTCTATTTTTACACCAAATGGGTTTCCCACAAATACACTTTTCGGGTTTTCATGATATTTAAAGGATTGAGAGACCGAATCATGTCTTACATCACAAGATTCCCGGTAGCTTATGTAATATACTATATACTATATAACATTGTTTGTTGGTAAACAATTAAGATTAAAAAGTAAATCGTGAGTTCATTATATAATTAGCTAGTTTAAAATAGTACACTGTGATATAGTAGTTAATGGTGTCAATAACACAATTACTCATCACAACACAGACGTTACGTTCGTATTTTAAAGTGAGAAGTTTACTTGAAGACAATTATAAATTTTCTTCAAATGAAGGAAAACTGCTTAATCAACTTCAAATTACTTATAATCCTTGTTGGATTGTGCATGAAGTATACTATTTCTAACCCACTTGGTAAGTACTGTAAGTTTATTTATTCGTGGTAAAAGACCTACGCCTGCGGGAAAAGAAATTCTTATCATACATTTTCGACTTAAAACTTAAAAAAAAAAAAAAATAATTTGCCACTTATTAGCTAGAAGCGTAACTAACGGTAGTGGCACCCGGGGATGGGGGGGGGGTGGGGGTGGTGGGAGGGGCGGACTCCTAAAATATATACGTTGCCTAAAGTAGTAAAAACACTGTACGGCTCGGACATTTGTATCTATAAATAAATATATAAGGCAATAAACAATTTACTTCCCCTGACTATTTTAAAACATAGCGAAATAAACACACATATTTATTTAAGTTTATGAATTAAAAAAAAAACAACAAAAGGATAAGAAAACATTTTTTTTTAAATTCCACCAAATAGATTCCAATATATTATAGATGCGGGTTAAAATAGATCTATTTCTGTTAACCTACCTGCCTACAATCTAAATAGTCATCTCCCTTACCATCGTACCTGCACTCTACCTAATAAACTAACTGCCTACTTAATTAAATATTCACATATCTAGCTATTTACTGACCGGCTTAATATTTGTTTAAATATCCAAGTTACATACTTTACCTATATCTACTAACCTACTTACCTACCTACTTAATTTGCATACCTATTTAATTATATACCATTCTATATAACTATAAATCTACACATCTACATGTTTTTTACTTACTCAGCTACTTATTCATCCATCTATCTAGTTATGTTCACCCACTCATCTACCTTTATACTCACCTGTCTTTGTAGCAATCACTTTTATGTCTAAGGGCCGAGTTTACAAGATCTCGAAAACCAAAAGTGCCCGAGTCAAAAGCCTCTACTCTGCATCCCTTATGGCGCCTGTTGCAGTCATTCAGAGTTCTGCCATGCTGGTCTGTGTGAGTCGTGTTTCCACGACAACGTCATGAACGACTTATTGGACTGGTGCAGAAAGACTGGTCAGTTCAACATGTCGTTGATGAGGAGCAACAGTTGCCGCTTTGCTTGCCATGCCCAATTCACGCCTGAACAACTCATGCCCATAAAAGGTATGAAACAGATCGAACAACAAAATTCGTTAGATCAATACCACCGGCAAAACTTTTAGCCTTAAATTATTTGTTAAAAAAACCCAATACATTTTAGGTTGTTTATTTAGATTTTGGCCTTAAACACACGTTCACCGCTCTCTATTAAATGTTCCCTTAGCCTTAACGAGACATAGGGGCAGATAAAGTGTGTATGCATATGTAAATATATTGATGAATGTTTCTCTACGATTTGCTCATTTAGAAAATGAAGCGCAGCCGTTAAAAGATGAAAAATCTCTACGGTCACTGGATCAAATGCAGACGCCCACAATAAATACTGTTGAAATACTCAGTGAGTTACTGCACTTTTTTTTTGTATCACTATACACAAGCAGCTTTGAAACACAAAGAACATACAAAAATAAACGGTGTTTTAAAATGTTAAATACTACATTCTTTTATTAATTGTAATTTATAGAACGAAAAAATACTTTAAAAAAAAATTAAGTAAAAGGTTAAGGTTTGTTTAGTTTCCTTAGATATATTTTGACTGTTGTAGATTTGTTATCCTTCAAATGGTTTGAAGCGTAGTTGGATAATTCTATCATTTAATGAGATCTAATCATTGAATGATGCATTTATCTATTTATTAATTGATCCATTTATCTTTTTTTTAATCAATCTCTAAATAAATTGATTTAGATATATATCGATCTGTCTATTTAATCTACATATTAAGCTATACATCGATATATCTACATATACCTGATAATATATAGAACCATATCATCTTTATTATTTGCTAAGTTTAGCTTACGCACCAGGCCTAGCCTACTTCCGTGCAATATCACGTGATGCAATACGCACATATATACCCCGCCCCCCCCTCCTTACATTTATAAACAAACAGCTTATGGCTGAAAGACCAGTAACAGTCCATACATGAGTTAGACCTTCCTAACCGTGCAAGCATCATGAAAAAAAAATTCCATTCTTAAAAATACTTGTTTTTTTTTACTTTTTTTTTTTTAAATATGACAATAAATGAAAGGGGATTTCGTTCTATTAATAAAGATGAATTAATTTTTTTGAGTGGTCTGTAGTCTGAAGCGCCTAATCAAAATTTACATTGAAAAATTGAAATTCGTGATTTTTTTTTTTTGGTCAACATTCATGGGTATAATTTTTTTTTCTTAAGTCAGGCTTTTTAAAACTCATTTTCAACTAAATATTTTTAGTTCAACTTTTAGTTACTTAAAAAGCCCCCAAATATTAATTAAATACAGTGAGGCAGTGATTCTCAAAACTTCGATTTCCGCCGTGACCCACATCTGCAATGAATGATTTTAAACAGAAGAGATGTTTTTATCTCATTATTTAAGTCTGTTTCTATCCGTGCGATAATGTTCACATTAACAGTGTTTTTTTTTTTAATTATTTGGTCTATACCAACCATGGGCAAACCACGGCCCGCGGGCCTATCCGGTCCGCCTGATTATTTCCTTAAGCCCGCCACAAAGTCTCGGAGTGAAGCACGGTACTAGCCTGTTATATTATGACGTTGACATTTAATATTTGTACAAGATCAGTGGTCGGCAAACTTATCAGCCAAAGAGCCAAATATGAACATTACATCAATTTAAAAAAAAAAAAAATTGGGAGCCAACTCTGCTTGTTTAGTAAACTTTTATTACACTAAATTTTATTACACTAAATAAGTAGTACACTAAATAAAACTAAATGCCAGAGCCGCACTTAAGGAGCCAAAGAGCCACATGCGGTTCCGGAGCCGCACTTTGACGACCACTGTACTAGATAATGTCAACATTCCATTCTTATGCTCTTTTGACCGGCCCCTTCGATCAAATTTGAGAGCCAGTTGTGGCCCGCGACACTAAAAAATTTGCCCATCCCTGGCCTATATCACGGGTGGCCTAACGTATGTATGTGAGTTTATAAAGTATTTACTTTTTATTTTACACTTTTTTTTAAAGCTTTGGTGATAGTCTTTATACTGTTGTTTGCTAAAATCATTCCTAAACTATGGCACCACCTGACGCTGAAAGTGAAATTCAAATGTCCAATTTTAAAACGAACTGCTAAAGGTAAGTGATACTGATATATATATATATATATATATATATATATACATACATACAGTGCATTCCGCTTTATTGGGACTGCCGCTTAATCGGGACAAAAAGCCTCGGTCCCGATGTGTCCCAATTAAGCGGAATCGATTGTATATATACATATATATATGTATATATATATATATATATATATATATATATATATGCCTGAGTGATGTTTTACCTGCCTTTGTGATGTTTTACCTGCCCTTTATCAGACGGGCGATTAATGAAAAAAATATATATTCTGTGGCAATATTTTGTATCCATTCAGATGCCGATTTTACTCAGAATAAAAAATGTGACCACCACACTAAAATAGAAGAGTTCGACTCAACTTCTTCGCCTAATGCAAATGAGAACCTATCGGACGCCAAACAGGCCGATAAGTCTTTGAACGTTGTCGGTGCTGCATCAAACAGAGACTCGAAAGGGAAGAGTCACGCGAACTATAAAAACAAACTTAACGGTAAACTCATTGAAGATGAGATTGAAGAAGATAGTATCGACTTGGAGAATAAGCCTAGAGGAAATGACATGGATATCAAAGATCAAAAGTTGGGTTTCTTTAAAAGACCGCCAGTCACTGGTTGTGGCGCTGAAGAAGGTTCAAGTAGCTCCACCCCACTGCTGTCAATCACCACAACAGGTTAGTTCTGTTTACAAATATTTTGTCAAGTTAATTCAGTTTATACGAGGGGTATATTTTTCTATTACATCAGAATGCTGTCACATAAATAAAATGATAATTGCTTGTTTTTATTATCTCATAAATGAAACTATGAAATGATAATTGCTTGTTTTTATTATCCTTCAGATAGCGCGATGGCGACGAAGCCTTTGTCACAGAATGAAATGGAAGATCGTAGATTTAACTACTCCGAAATTTACACGAGCACCACAGATTTAACCTGTTCACCATGCTATCAACAACAGGGACTTACTGGCATAAATGGGTATAAAAAACCTCAGCGTTCGTCTGAAAAGCCGCCAGATAAAAAATCTAACAAGACGGGAAAACCCATTTTGGAAACTATTTCCGGAGCTGAGGGTGGATGGGACGATTACATCCATGTGCACAGAGTCGACTCAAACAGTTCTTCGTTAGCAGATGATGAAGACTTTTTGAATCCAGATAAAGGTGCATTAAACTACAGTCCTACGTCTAATGGACATTCATATAACATTGGAAACTACCATGGTGACCTCACAACATCACACAGTTCTCTGGATAGTTCACGTCCTGGTGAGTATGAATGACATATATATTGTTAAGTCCTCTAAAAGAAAATCACAACAGTACAGGCGTAGGTTTAATACAAATAGAGCATTTAATAATTTTTAAACAATCAACAATTACAATGTGAACCGGTCTCCTTGCCGGTTTCATCATCATTACTTTTCTGCTGTTAAGTCCCACAGTCACTGCTTTTAATAGTAAATTTATACGGGCGCTGGTATAGGGAATTCCCTATTCATCGCGCATTACCGAAGGCAGGAATAAAGTTATAACAATATCTCTGTAATCTATGTATGTCACAACTCTATTTCTCTACATGTCACAAAACTATACGTTTGTGACAGGGCCGTTTTAACCCTGGGAGGCCCACACTATGTTCCAGTGCTAGGAATATTATTTCCTTTGGTAATTTAGCTACTTGTAGGCCATATAACCCAAATCAATTGAAAAAAAAAAAAATGTCACCCTGACCTACTTTTCCAATTTGTTCCACCGGTGACCCACTGGGCTTTAGTAGTAAAAAAAATTTTTTTAATGAAAATTCATAAAAACTATTTAGAAAAAGATTCAAATTACTTTAATTGAATGGCTATACTACAAACTTAAATGAAATTGTTTAAAACAATTACTTTCATTTGTAAAACATAAATATACATTGCATTTTTCACATAAGTTTGGTGACTTTTTCCTGCAAATCTTGCACCTTTGACGACCACTGGCTTTCACCATAAAGTGATAAAATCCATCAGTTCTCACCTCATCTTGTGGCATCAGTTGTCTTTGTCGTTTCCTTGGGGGAGTAGGTGTATTACTTAGTTTCCCTCTTTTAGTTTTTTTGCAGGAATTCATATCCACAATGAGGGAAGCAAGTTTCCCTTGAAAAGATCTCTGTGTCATAATATCTTTGCCACTAATTCCGAGAATTTTACAGACTTGTCTATATGACAGCCAGGCATTCACCAGCATCATTCGAATCGTTTGCCAGAATATATAAATATACCAGCGTTTGGATTTCATTCTGTACGAGTTCTTTGCTACATAGCAGTCATGTAGATCCACACCCCCCATATGCTCATTGTAAAGTTTGATGACAGCAGGGCATTCTACCTGAATGTGTTTCCCTTGAGCTTTATCATATCGTGTCACATAGTTGGTGGGGTTTTTACCAGAGTATGTGGACAATATATTTACAGCTCTAGTGTCATACCACCGAACTGCTACAATGTTTGTATTTTTTTCAATACATTGGTCCATTGTACCACGCCCTTTCTTTTTCAATTCAGATTCACTCAATAAAAGACATCCTGGAATTCTATTAGGTCTTACAGTGCCAATGTAGTGAATATTTATTTTCTGTAATGCTGACAAGAGTGGCAAGCTGGTAAAAAAGCTATCAGCTGTGATTTTGTAATTGAAAGGCGATTCTTTTGTATTATTATCTGGTAGAGTAGAGCACAATTTCAAAACAACATCAGCTCCAATCCCCAGTACACTCTTTGATTTTTTATCTTTATTTCCTTGATAAACATCAAAATCATAAAGCATTCCACTAGAAGAGCATCTTGACCAGACCTTGAAACCCCATGGATGAGGTTTACCTTTGATGTATTGCTTTATTTTGCTAAATTTACCCTTGAAAGGTATCATCATCTCATCTATACTATTGTACTCTTCTGGCACCGCCTTCAGACAGTTCTCACGAAACATTTCTAGCCAGGGTCTTATCTTCCACAGTTTATCTTGCTTTTGTTCTTCTGGTACCTTGCTGTTGTCCACAAAATGCAAGACAGAAAGAAGTTTCTGGAACCTGTTCCGAGACATAACACCCGCGACTGGCTCATACCTTGTTTCAGTTTCCCAGTAGCATCTATTGCCGGGCATTTTTACTAAACCCATGCGTAAAAACATTCCTAAAACCTGCTCTAATTCTTTTCTATTTGTGTCAATTGATTTACCATTCTTTTCAACACTGTACTGGTTGGTCATGGTAACCAGAAGATCTAACATATTGTTCGTTAAATATTTAAATACATTTCTTGAGTTTCTCCTCTAAATTCTATGTCAGGGGTTTCAAATATAGCTTTCCTCCATGAATAGGTTTTTCTTTTAGATGTGGAGGGTGGGGAAGAAGTTGATGGTTGCTGTTCGTCAGGCTCTGACTCATTATCACTTAACTTAGGATCGATGGTCGAATTGAAGTCTTGGGCAAGATTAGGAAAGTCCAGTATATCTTCTTCATCATCTGTAGAATCATCATCTAAATCACTATCGTTTGGATTTATGGCATCAAGGATGTTGAGAACTTCTTCAGCCATGTAAAATTTTTTGTAACTTGAAGCCATCTTAGCTAATTGAAGAAAAAGAAGGGAATAAATAAATTGTTAATTCAGTTGTAAAATAGTACTTTTTTGTCATAATACAAGTATAAAAATAAAAGAAAATATAACAAATGTAAATAATATACATTGATAAAAAACTTTAATATAACAACAGATTAAATGCAAAGAATAAATCATATAATAAACAATTCACTAATGTTACTTGTATTTTTGCAAAAAAAAAAAAAATATTACCACTAAAGCCCAGTGGGTCACAGGTGACTCAACGATATTGTACAGTCATTTTGAGGTAAAATGAAACATTTTTTTGTAAAAATTGAAGCGTGGATGCATTCTTATATCTTTAAACTATTAGAAAACAACATTTTCAGAAATAATTCTTACCTTATAAAAAAGTATTCAGCCTTCAAAGTGATGGGGGGTAGACGAAGATTTTTTTTCCCAGAATGTGGTATCAAAAGCATCGTGCTACAGACATAAATATTTGTTGTTGTTCGTTTGAATGATCTCCCTTAGGTCAAGTGATAGTTAAACATAGATACTGCATCAAAAAAAAAACTTAAAATATGATTTAGAAGATTCGCAATTTTATTTCAAAGTTGCTGGGGCACCCGTGACCCACTGGGCCTCCCGGGGTTAATGTCATCGTAGGCCCTAGGCACTTGCAAAGTCGTAGGCCTTCCCCGAGTTCATTTTTTAAAATATTTTTCAAGAATGCACCCGCACTTATTTGCCAATCTGGCTTTCGCAGGGCCTTGAAAAGTCCATAGGCCCTAGGCACAGTGCCTACTGTGCCTATATGATAAAGCGGCCCTGGTTTGTAAATTTTCAAAGTAAAAGGGAAATCTGCAATATATACAATTCATTAAGTTTGTTTTCTCTTTAATTTTTTTTTTTAGAAAATAACCGCACAAAATAAAAGTAGCCAAACCATAGGTGCTCTCATAGCAGGCGGACAAGCGATAAAATGTGAGAACCACCGAATAAAGCTAAGATATATGATAACACTGTTATAATTTGAATGATGTTTTTCTGTTTAAATTTCAACAGGTTACTATGCCAACAGAATAGTTGATTTTAAACAGGCCAAACAAATTACCTTTTAAAGGCAATGATCAGCCTTCTAGAAACTGTTGGTAATGATGGCGTCGTCGTCATGGTGCAACAGGGAATTATTTTAAGAAGAGCCCCCCCCCCCATCGAACATGTTGCAGAAGAGCCTCCACGTTATCAGCGACGCCGCTGCAGCAGACACACATATATATATTTTTATGTTAAACTATATTCCTTTATGTTCTATGCTGTAGGCATAACATTTATAAAGTTTGGACGATAATTATGAATTCACACTTAACGAGACATCTTGAAAAATAAAAAATAAAAACACACAAATTCTTTTTTATTATAAATACCGTCGGCAGTGGCGCAACCAGCTAGGGGGCGGTGGGGGTGGGGGGCTCACATAGTGAAAAAATACAGTTTGACAGTCTTTTTGGTAACTTTATAACGTAAATTATGTATTGATAATTAGGCCTGGGGGGGGGGGTGGGCGCTTAAGCCCCCCCCCGCTGGTTGCACTACTGACCGTCGGTGACGTTGTTATTTTACTAGCCAAGCATGTTCAAAACAATAAATACATGCAGATTTATATTCTATCTATCTATTTATCTATCAACCTAACTACCTATCTATTGAATTCTTCTGTACTTGAATCAGTTCATCTTTAAATGTATCAATTGGCGCTTATGTGTGTGTGTGTGTGTGTGTGCTAAGGAGAGGTATACTCTGATAGAAAGAGCGAGTGAGAGAGAGAGAGAGTAGAGAGAGGAAAGAGAGAGAGGTGAGAGGAGAAAGAGAGAGTGTGTGAGAGAGAGAGGTGAGAGGAGAAAGAGAGAGTGTGTGAGAGAGAAAGGTGAAAGAGAGAGAGAGAAAGAGAGAGAGAGAGAAAACTTTTAGTTACAGTCTTGAGTTTGTAGCATTTTTAAGTTGATTTTTTTTACAAATGTTAGTATAAAAAATAACAATACAGCAAAACCTGTATACTTCATGTTTATAATATTATTTTTTATGTATTCTTCGTAAAAAAAAATGATATAATATACTTATTTATTTATGTTTAGAACGGATGGTTTAGTGGTTTAGATGCTTGACTGTCGACCTAAGAGTTCTGGGTACCATCCTTGGTTAGAACCAAGGGTATTTTTTCAGGACCCCTATTAAAATTTGGTTATAATCCCACTAGTCCATCAAGTTCTAAACGAGTACCTGGTATAATTTAGTTGGGGAAGTAAAGGCGGCTGGCCGTCGTGTTGACCACACAATCCCTTTACATGCCGAGGTTACTGAAACGATGGACTCGACGTTTTATCTGGCTCTCTGGGGCTAGGGAGAATAACCGATTCCTATCCGTGCAGAGGCGTAGCTGGGGGGGGGGGGTCGGGGGGTACATATGTCCCCGTCCGCCGAAGTTCAGGGGCGCCAAATGGTATATTTTACATATAATATTATATGGTTTTCGAATGGGGGGGGCGCTAAAAAGGTATTAAAAAAGTAAAATGCCCCGGGCGCGAGTTGCCTTGCCCACCCCTCGTTACGCCTCTGTATCCGTGCACTTCAGATAAGCACAAAATATTCCGATAAGCATTGCAAACATCCTTATATACGTTACACAGATATCTCATACATTGTTTAGTACTTAATGTACCATATTATTTGAAACAAATTGATTGAAAATGTTGACTATGAGTCATTATGTCTGTTTTAATTGATGACATTTTTCATGTTCAAAATGTGTAATGAGGGTTTGGATGATTGGACTAAAAACAGTTATGTATGAATACAAATAAATAGACATTATATATATATATATATATAAATATAATTTTTTTTTTAATTTACATTTTGTATTAGTTATGAACAGGAAAGATTGAAGCACATCGTTACGATAAATACACTACACAATCAACTGAAAAAGTTCCCACATTTGACACTCACTCTTGACCCCCCGCACACTAAACTGCACAGAGCGCAGATGTGATGTAAGAAGTGAATTGATTTAGATTCATTTAAAAAGTAAATGAAAAATTTTATAAATTTTTGATGCAAAATTAACAAATAATAAAAAAAAAAATAAAATAAAATCTGTGAATGTGTCAAGCATGGAACGCGTCATTTTGAATGTTTACTGTAACTACCACAACTGCTATTACAAGTAGGCCTACTGTTACAAGTACTATCACAAGTACTGCTACAAGTACTATTACAAGTACTGCTACAAGTACTATTACAAGTACTGCTACAAGTACTATTACAAGTACTGCTACAAGTACTATTACAAGTACTGCTACAAGTACTATTACAAGTACTGCTACGAGCACTATTACAAGTACTGCTACAGGTACTGCTACGAGCACTATTACAAGTACT
>JAGDYQ010000021.1:8931591-8949091 GCA_021962125.1 Bulinus truncatus
TATGTCGCGGGTGGTTTTCCCCATTACTTCCATGGAGATTCAAATCAAGAAATATTTGATTTTCGAATGATTTTCTGGAACTTGTTTAGATCGGTTTCAAATGATTCACTTTATTTATGCATTTTTGGAAATAGCTTTTTGATTTTTTTTTCTGATGTTAATTTAGCAACATGATAACAAGCATCTAATACTTTTTTCCTTAAACAAAGGCAGACGACTTCATTTAATTCTGCCTTTGTTTAAGAATAAAGAATCGTTTATTTTGACATAGCTGGACTATTGACAAAGCTCTCTATACAAATAGGCATTGATAATCATTGTCATAACACAATGCAAATCTTTAATGAATGTCATCTTCAAGTGTTGTCCTCATTTCACTGAACATATTTTTTCATTTCATGAAAAGTTATATGTCATCGACTAGAAAAAAAAGATGCCAATGATTCAACATAAATTTTAAATATTTAGGTTTTTTTTGCCTCGACACACCTAGCATCATTTTGAGGCACGCCCGTGTGCCGCGGTACACCTAGCACCATCTCGAGGCACGCCCGTGTGCCGCGGTACACCTAGCACCATCTCGAGGCACGCCCGTGTGCCGCGGTACACCTAGCACCATCTCGAGGCACACCCGTGCTGTGAACTGTTATGTGTGAAGTCCCTGTAAGGAGGATAAATCTCAGATCCTACACATCACTGATGTGACGGTTTTTTGCAGTGCCCTTCTTTCATCCCCACCATAGACAATAGTGCCATGACCATGGAGGCACCAAGGGAGATATAGCGGAGACTTTAACCATGACCTGAAATATCCATTGGTCCTCACCGAAGATCGAACCTTTAGGTCAACAGCCGTGCGTTTTACCGCACGACCACCCGTCTACGCTGGAGTATTGTTATAGCCCTGACCTATTTAAATCTAGAGAAGGCTGTGATACGTAGCCACATCCAATGCATCGATTACGAACATTTTACTTTCTGTCATTTGAAAACTTTTCTTAAATCATTTCGGAAGTATTGTGTGTGTGTGTGTGTGTGCTCTTGTCGTTATTTAGTATTTAGTTCACAACTAATAATGTCTCACCTATATTACTCAGTCTCAAGTCTTGGTCAACACAAGGGACACCATTCTTGTTGTCTCCAGACGCAACTGATGTACTCTTCTCTGAGGAAGACAAAAAAAAAACCAACAACAAACAAATGACGCCCCCGTAGTTGAAGAGTTATCAGCCTAAGGGGTCAATAGTGCAATGGCCATGGAGGCACCACGGGAAATATAGCGGTGACTTAAGCAATGACCTGAAAATATCCTATGGTCCTCACCGGAGATCGAACCAGGTACCTTTAGGTCGACAGTACTGTCGAGCGCTTTTACCACACGTCGACCCGTCCCATTTGCCTACGGGGTAACTGCAACTGTTCACATGATACTGTTTTAAGACGATCAAATACACAGTGGCGATGTCTATGTCAGAGGCGGCCTAATGTGGGGGGGGGGGGTAAACAATGCGCAGGGTTCTGGGCGAGTTTCATAGGCTGGACATAGATTTTTCTTTTGAAATCTAGGGGATAAATAAAATCTCTAAGCGCTAACCCTGCCAAATGCCTGGGACGGTCTCTGATTGCCCCCCCCCCCCCCCCACAGCTACTACTTAGGATTCAGTCTGATAGGCGGGTTGAAGGCGTGTCAAAGTTGATATCTGATTCTGCATCATACATACAAAAAATGTCAGCGTTTTTCAGAAACAATGTTTGGTCACGCCCATGTTTGGTAAGGCTCCTAAATGGTAACGCCCATGTTTGGTAAGGCTCCTAGTTGGTCAAGCCCATGTTTGGTAAGGCTCACGAATATGAGGGTCAAGCGCTAATCAATAATTAACATTTAAATGATTCGCGTGATTGACACTATGTTGAAAGGTGGGAAGGGGGTGGGGGTGGGGGGGGGGTGGGGGTGAAGCACAGTGGTGCGGGTTAGGTATTCTGTTTGTATATGTACATCAGGCATTGGTAAAGAAAGCAACCCGTGCTACAATCGTAAAGGGGGGGGGGGTTCCCTATAAATCTACAGAATACCTCACTAGTTTTAGAATAAAATGATTAACATATGCATTCACAGGGAAAATCAGACATCAAACTCCCCCCACTCTCTCCTACCGACAAGTATACTGTACTAGCCCTCCTCCCCCCCCCCCCCCAACCCATAAACAATGAGAATTGCTAATGACCGTACGTAACATTAAATCATTAAATCAGCCGACCTTTCAACTCACTCATCTCTTCCGGTGTAAATAGGTCGTAGCAGGCCAGACGACAGGTGTCGCTGGCCATCAAGGAAACATTCCTCTGCCCGTGGTCTCTGCACCAGGTCAACTGCCGCCCACGAGGAAGTGACGTAACGTCAGCAGGTAGACAGGGCTCACAGACACCTGCGCGACAGTGCTGGGAAATTCTGCAACACGCTCCCTTCGGAGCGCAGAGCTTCGGGCGTTCATAAGAGCAAGATGTGTTCTGGGATTGATCTAGTGGTGGAAAATCTGGAGACAAAACAACCCAAAAGACGTGATTCCAAAAATCATGTATACCTTACAATTTACAAGAATTAGTAATAGTTAGATATGTAGGTCTATAACACTGTCATCTTAAATAACTGTTTAGATGGGTGGTGATAAAAAGGGCCGGTGAATTAGTTTAGGGGGCCCAAACGAAAATCCAGTAGTTATTACCAAGTTTTTTTTTCTTTCTTTTAATGATGAATGATATATGAATTAAAAGTATGAAAAACTGTTCGGACCCTTAAATTGATGTGTGGGTGGGTGGGTGGGTGTGTGGATGGGTCACCTTTTCTTTGCATGCCTCATTACTCCGGCCCTGGTAACAAACACATATATTCACAATCTTACCTGAAGAGTTTAATAATGGGAGAGCCATATATGAGATGAAAAGGTTTGTCATCATTAGCACGGTTATTAATTGTGACCGGAACAGAAGATTTGCACACATGGTAGTAGCCTAGGGATGTAACTCTGAAAATAATATATGTCAACATAAGTATAAAAAATTAAAAAAAAAAAAAGAGAGAAATAGTCCTACCGATATTGATATCAGCATGTACATTTTGGTCGAAAAATGAAACGTCGTCAGGGTCGAAACTTCTTGCCCCCCAAAAATAACAAAACATGTTGAAAACAAAAGGGGAGGGGGGAAGGGCTTTGGGGCTGTCCATTATTTATGTCAACAAATTTTGGCCGATTTTTTACCTCCCCCTTGTCACCAACTTGTCAAACTTCCAGAGACCCCCCCCTATAAAATTACGTCAACATTTGATTACCCCCCTCCCCCCAAAAGGTGGCTTCCAAAATGTTTATGTGGCAAAATTAATGTTAAGCGAGTGTGTATAACACAGGACTACAAACGCTGCCTTATTTTCCTTTATTTAAGTAATTATATTAAATTTTTAAAAAAGTAACATTGTTGACGTCAACTTTTCTTGACCTCCCCCCCTCCCCCATGTCAACAATTGTCAAAAATTTTCTGACCCCCCCCCCGCCCTATTTTGTTGACGTAATTAATGGACAGCTTCTTTACCAATTTGGGGGGGGGGGTGTGGATGCCTAGGCATTCGCCCAATTTTCCTATTCATATGTACGGCTCTTAGTTAAATAACATTAAAGTGACAATAATAGTAGTATAACAACAACAGCAATAACAACAACAATACCGTACCACTTATTTGATTTCAGAACTTTTTCTTTTTTTTTTTTTTAAATAAAATATTACATTCACATGTTCATATCACTAAAATAAAATGAATGCGAGCATTTTGTAAAAATATACACACATTTATCATTGTATGATGCTTTTAAAAAAAAATTATATTTTCTAAACTATTCCTATTCTTTGTCCATAAAATGTTTACATTCACCTGAAAGTCTTCTTGAGACGACTAGCTGCATAAATATAGTAACACAGGAAATATCCCATAAGGTGAATTTAGGCTCGTCGGACAGATATAGTTATCGGGAAATGCCGAAGTCTTTTGGCCTATTCAATGTTTATTTAGGAGTCTCTTTATTACTTTACCTGGCCTTTCACGTAAAATCCATAAAGAATGTCAAATTACTCAATTTAAATAAATTATGTACATGTTATAAAAGTCTACACATTTTATCCTTTTTTAATATTTTATTTTACTAAATCAATCAAAGTTTTTGTCAATTAAATGTCTACGTTCACCTTGTTGCCTTCTTGTTCAACTAAAACAACGAGAGGAAAACAATGTTTTCTATTCAATTGAAACTAAGTAAACTGATTCAAGAAAATATAAATTTATGCGAATTCACTTTCGTTTCAAAACAAAAAGTTCCAAGTCTGTGTCTTTCTGGTAAACAAAAGTTAAACTCAAGGTATGATTATAGTAACACAGTTGGCAGACCAAACCAGCAGCGGTTAGTCTGTAGGAAGGATATCATTATCGGGAAATTCCTGAACACTTTGACCTTTCCACCGTTTTCCTAACCTTGCCTTTATTCATTCACCTGGTATGGGAAGTGATAGCTTCCACTTCTTCCAACTTGGCCAATGGTCAAGTACTTTAAGTACACACATAATAACACAAAGCAGTGCTAGAGGCGTGGTTATTTGCTCCAGCCCTGTCGTATTTAGAATTGAACGGCCGCTACAAGATCCGATTGAACACGTTATGAAGAGCCAAAGGCCTATGACAGAAAAAGACCATGACATTTGCACTCTGTGCTGGGGTACTTATTAGACGTCTTATATTAGCAATGACGTGGTAAGCAGAGTGGGGCCTCTCCCACAATGTTCCAGAAAAGGGGGGGGGGCGGTCCCCTCCTAAAAAATGCATGACGTTTCCCCCTGTCCGCCTCCCAATTAGGGATCCCTTATGTCCCCCCCCCCTCCTCCAAGGCATACATTTCATTGCCGCTGCCAGGGGAATCAAATCAAATAATGTTTACATAACATAATTCCGTCAATAACGAAGTTATGGCGCTTGTTATGTAACTACGAATAACAGAAAATAAGTGACATTTCAATTGTTTTAGTGGTCTTTTTTAGGGGTCTCTTGTTTTAGGGGTCTTTTATTTTAGGGGTCTTTTGTTTTAGGGGTCTTTTATTTTAGGAGTCTTTTATTTTAGGGGTCTTTTGTTTTAGGGGTCTTTTGTTTTAGGAGTCTTTTGTTTTAGGAGTCTTTTGTTTAAGGGGGTCTTTTGTTTGAATGGTCTTTTGTTTTAGGGGTCTTTGTTTTAGTGGTCTTTTGTTTTAGGAGTCTTTGTTTTAGGGGCCTTTTGTTTTAGGGGGTCTTTTATTTTAGGGATCTTTTGTTTTAGTGGTCATTTGTTTTAGGGGGTCTTCATCAGTCATAAAACTTTTTTGTCAACAGTCCCCTTATTCTATTACGATGGTTCTAGCTTTTTAAATGATCTTTTATTTTTTATTATATTATCATTTTCAAAACAAAACTATTTGAATCTGATTGAACAACGTTATTGAAGTGTTTTTTGAAGCGTGAATACAGCAGCCCTGTGAAGCATATCAACTGCAACAGTTCTCTTGACAGGAATGTCCCAAAAAAACAAACCGCTTAGGTTTCAAATTTTAAAGTAACTGATAAACAGTGATCTTCATTTACACCTTTAGACATGAAACACATGATCTATATATGTTATCGACTAATAACAGGTGTGGTATTCTGTGATCACATGATAGATCATAAAATACATGTTTGCATTGATGTACTTACTGATTGTAGTAATATGTAAAAAAAAAGGGTACATGTAATCTAGTTCTATAAGTATGCATACTACGTGCGCCATTTGTGGTGTGAGATGTGGAGCAGCAGCTCCCGATCCCCTTCCAACAAAGGATCCATGATTTTTTTCTCATCTACTTGGTCCTCATAATTGCCCCTACCCCCATCCTCTTCCCAAGCCTTTCATGGATTGATGTTCTTGGTGCATACTATTCTATACATATATATTTCATTGCGTATACATGTGTGTATGTAAGTGTATGTATGTCCAGTATATATATATATGTATGTGTAATGGATGCGCATGTGTGTAGCTTTGTGTGTTTGCATTTTCTTGTGTTCTTTGGTGCGGATCTTTGCAAAGTAAAAACATATATCAAATGATTCATGGTATAATTTATTCACATTGCTGACGACTAGTTCATTGCATGCTGCTTACTAATAATAATGAACTTTAAAGAAAAAATTATACACCGAAAATGAACTTTAACAAGCATCAATTAAACTAAATATATTTTTATTACAACTTCGAATATAAATTAATACAGAAATTTATTTTCATTGACAATGTTACGCAATTTGGAATACAGACATATTTCTAAACACAGACACTGTCGATGAAACATTTATTAATTAATATATCATTACAATAAATATGACTGTATTTATAATAAAAAAAATATTAAACATTCAAAGCTATACTATACATTATTTACATAAATGCAAAAGTAAGATACGATTTAAATACATAATAACGAGAAATTAAGTAATTACTTACTATAAATGAGGAGAATATTAAATGGTTTTTTTTTGGTTTAAAAAAATATTTTTTTCATCATACTTAGTTTGTGACTACCACGGGCTGTTGGTAGGTAGGCCAATTGGCAGACACTTCCACAGATGTTTAGGGTCTTAGTCAAGCGATACATTGTCATTTAATACAATACAATAAGGGGCCACGTTTATAGTGGGAGGGGGGGCCTAGGCAGACACTTCCATTGATTTTTAGGGATCTTAAGTCAAGGGTACCCATCGGGACCTCTTAACACCAGATATATTGTCATCTAATAAAATAAGGGGCCCCTTTTATAGCCCCCTAGGCAGTCCCCCATTTCGCCTATCCATAAGACCTGCTCGGGGGACATAATGTTTAAGACCAGTGGAAGTTACCTGGCTAAAGCAAGATATGCGATGTGCCATATTTTCACCATCAAACGTTTTATAAGCAGTGTAGCTCCCCCATCCCCGGTCTATTTACTTGCCTTTATCACGTGATCACTTTTGGTCAGCTTTCACCACCCCACCCCCCACCGCCAATCCTGTTCCACTTTTTACACCTTTGGCTCAAGTCATGTTCTTGTTTCTTGTTAACCGTTTCCCGAACAGTCAATTTAACTTCCTAATTGTTTGAGGACAAATAAGACCTGAACTGAATTCACTTTACCCCAGGAGCGTTCATCGAGCTCCAAGTTCAATATTAAAAAATTCAGCCCTGGATTACCTTTTGCCAGTATTTGTAAACGTTGCGTTCAATTGGATACGCTTTGCTCCAAAAAAAAAAAAATTCAACATCCAAAGCAATGGATTTTAAAACATTGTAGATTTTTATGGGGACAAAGCGAAAAAAAATATTCAAAAAATAAGAAAAGCCAAATTTCATTAAATATAATCTTGTGTGGATGGTGTTGAAAAATGTGCTCTAAATTCTCGTCAGCCTAAAGGCAACATTTATGTGGTTGAGTCAATATTTTTTGTTTAAAAACTATTAACCTGCACATTTTTATTGGGTTTTTTTTCTGGAAGGTACCGGTAAAGGCTGCTCTTCAGCTAGTCTAAAAGGGAAAAAAAAATTTCGGCTGTATCGTGACGCCATTCGTTAACTACTGGGAGTGACGTATTCATTTTCGTGACTTGACTTGCTGTCTGTGGAGATTCTGATCTGAAAGGGGTCTGTGTATCGGGGCGAAGCCTCGTCGTCCAAGAGATCGTTCACCTCATTTCTGTGGCTCAATTGACGCCTTATATGTGCTCTTGAACGCGGGCCTAAATTTAAACATTTATAATTAGGGTTATACACATTTTTTTCCTAATCATATGGCAATTTCATAATTAATAATTTGTCTGGAAAGACCTCATGATTATATAAAAAAGTCTGACAGTAGCTAAGAAATAATAATAATTATAATAAACACATAGCAAGGTCTTAGAGAAAAGGTTTAGATCAAAGGTGTGCAGACTTTTTGGACCGCTGGTCACTAAGGGTTATCATAATTTCAGAAGGGCCGCACCAAGAGCGAACAATTTTAAAATAAATAATTTGAATAAAATCTTTGGTGTGAAATAGTGCGAACCAGCGTAGAAAAGCAAATACGGAGATTCCCAATCCTCAGTAGGTTATTTTAATAGATGTGCAGCTCACCTTGGTGAATGTCCAATCCTCCTCTCCTTGACGATCTTCTTCTTCTTCTCCCGAACATGATGTAACACAGCAGAGAGAGGAATGTCACGGTCGAGCACAGGAGTATCACGGACACGATGCACATGACCATAAATCTGTGGTACCAGTAGTCTTCTGGTGGACAGAACAGCGGAAACACAATTTAATTAAGCTGCTTGCATGATAAGCAAAGATAAAACGTGGCACTTCAGAAAGTAAACAGAGCCACTTTTAGATTATATTTAGCCCTTTGCAGAGACAAAAGTGAGGTAACAATTTGAAAAGTACAAGTCGGCAAGGCCCGATTAAGGCCTAGGTACTATAGGCACCGTGCCTTTGGCCTACAAACAAAAGTACGGCCTAAAAAATCAAAAATAAATATTTTTTTTTTAAAATTTACAATTATATAATATTAAATTAGTTATAATTAATTATTTAGTCCCCAGGGCCTACATAATCCTTATTCGGGCCCTGGATGTCGGCCACACTATAACATCAAATTTAATGGGGGGGGGGCATATAATGTGATTGCCCTATGCCAGGGGTCGGTAACATGCGGCTCTTCCGATGTCAAGTTGCGGCTCTTTCGATGTCAAAAATGCAAATTTTAACTTTTGGCTCTTCCGTCTCAAAAGCTTGCCGACCCTTGCCTTAGGCCGGCTTTTCCCAAACTTTGGACATCGGCATACTCCTTTTTTATTTTGTAAATAATCGTAAAAAAATAAAACTTAATATTTTTTTTTTTCAGTAATGGTTTCCCCTCATTTTTGCTTTAACTATTGTCACGCTACTGGTTCACAGCTCTGTCAGCTCCACAAACCAACCATATTTGTTTATGTTTTATATGACACAGCCTTTCATACCTCTTTTAAAGACTTTAACCACCAATGAAACGGGTTCAGTTGGTTCAGTTACTCACTTATCTGAGCCTCCCCCCCCCCTGAGCCATTGAACAATTAAGTCACAGGGGAAGCTGTATCAGTAATTGAACTAAATATCGGCACTCTACTGACCTTGGTCTTTGCATGAGTTGGACTCATTGTCCATGCCTTGATCCACTGAAGGACTCACATCTGCTGCTGAGAGGCCAGAGAGAAAAAAAACATACGAAAATTGGCCACATGAATTAAAACCATAACTACTTAGTATTGAAGTATACCGTAAACAATCAACCACAATCACTTAGCTTATGATTTACAGAGGTTAAAAACAGCCAGCCACATTAATTAAAACCATAACGACATAATATTGAAGTGTACTGTAATTAATCAGCCGCAATCACTTAGCTTAAGATTTACATTGAATTAAATAGTATCTAGTCAAACATTGTTCAGTCGATGATAACATAAATGTCGGATGACACGACGAGCGTTGGCCGTAGTCATTATGGGTTGTGAACAAAAAGTTACATTAATTCAGTAATAATTTCTTTATACCAAGAAATAAAGTTTAATCCATAAAAAAGATGATTAAAAGAGATTATATATATGAAATATAACAATATTCAACTCATGAATTACATAATGTTTTACCTTCAGCTTAACTATTACATACAATTTTAAACGGAAATCCCGATTATGTTCAAAGGAAACCGCCCATACTAGCGGTAAAAGCGCCCACACTAGCGGTAAAACCGCCACATTTGGGCCCTCTCTTAAGATTGCAAGTCATGTCTAAGCCTGAAATAATTCAAACACCCAAACACTTATAAAAAAAATGCACCTAGCTCGCGCTAGGCCGGGCAGAGAAAGTTGCAATTTTTTTTTTAAACAGTTTCATTCGGTACGCGATATGTTTTTTTTTTCACAATCTTTGTAAACTTCAGTTTATTTGCATTACTTAAACATTTAGTAAACTTTTCACACAATCTATGAAAACGCCGGGAAGTTTCTAAACCATATATACATTATTAAAAACGTGAAAAAGTCTCACACTTGTTTTAAATGAAAATAATTCACGGTCCATCTCTCGAGAAATACGACTTAAGGGTTTTTCCGATTTCCCTGACGTTAAGTTGTTAAAAAAGGTAATACGGGTTTTTTCCTGTAGTTCTTACCTAGATCCTGAACTGTGAACTTGGCCTGACAAGCTAATTTACATGTCTCGTGCTGCATACGGCTGACGTTGTACAGCCCGACATTCCGGCACCAGGCAAGCAGGTCCGTCGGAGGTAAACGCGGAAAACATGACTCGCAGGTTCTGGTCTCCGTGGAGCAGTATTGGTCACCGCCGCAGCAAGAGCCGTAGGGCAGACATTTAAAGGGGCGCTCGGTAGGGCATTGGACTGCGGAGACTTCTTCAAGAGTGGGCTGGCACTGGACAACTTGAACTGCAATACGCAACCACATTTTGACAACAAAAAAAATAAAATTTCCATCTAAATTTTATTTTTCAGCTTATTATGGACATTAGATTTAAATGTAATTCATTTTGTTTTCTTTTTCCCTCCACTGATATAATGTTGGGTGTGAAATTACTATCTGCGCTAATAGCCTAGACTTTCTCATTTTTCAAATGTATCCTAATCAGAGCCGTTTCTAGGTCTAGGGTGCCCAGTCGAGGTTTTCTTAGTTTCTTAGTAGATAGGCAGGCACGCCGAGGGGGGGCAGGGGTCATTGCCAGGGGGCCCGCATCTGTAAGGGGGCCCGGCCGCCCCGACCATGTCAATTTTTTTCACGACTCATTGTTTATTAAGGGGCCCGCAATGATGTTCTGCACTGGGGGGCCCTTGTTGGCTCTCGGCACCCCTGTAGATAGGGCACTGGGGTGACGCCTAATATTCCAACACATAAGAATGACTGATTAAATTATATAAGCCATCATACAATGAACGTACATTTGTTCAATTTACATTTTAAAAAAAAATTACTTTCCTCATTTTTCTTTTTTATGTACTGTTAGGTCTAATTGCAGATGAGAGGACTGTGTATGCTACTTAATAACTATTTATTTTTTAACAGTTTTAAAGAACTCGTGCATTTAGATATTCAATTTAAAAAAAAAAAATAAGAGAAATCAGGTCAGGTTATATACAAATAACTAAAAATCGAATGAAATTAAAATATTTGCCAATAAATATAAGCTAGTGTTAAAAATACAGAAGTCATCAAATTGATAAGGAAAACGTATTTCGGTTGTGACTTGAAAATGTCCAAACTGGAAAACCAAATAACAAAAACCACCACTTCATTAACTGTGTCAACATGGCCTCCCCGTACTAGCTGAAAAACACCCGCAGCCATCCGAGAAAGCAAAACAAGACGTCATTTGATATTCAGACATATAACTTGCTTGTTTGTTGTTTTTTTCACGAAATTGAACAGTTGAAAGTTAAAGTAGTAAAATTTTAAATAAAAGAAATATCTTTACCCACTATTATGGTAGTTTTACTTTTAATTACTAATAATATTTAGCAAGTCCTTCTGGACAAAATCAATATGGGTATAGGTCAGCATAGGACAAATGCACGCTTGGGTATGCCGGGACATCTCCTTACTATCCTGGGGCATTTTCTGACCATTTCGGACATCGGACCAAATGATGTGATTCTGAGATGTGCCCCTGGTAAACTTAAAGGTCTGGTCACCTCAGCTATGATGGCCCCTTTATATACTTCTTCCTAGAGCCCAAAAATCTCTGGAAGCCCCTAAACAACTTATGAAGCCTCAGCTTGGGACCCCTAAAATTCACATAAAGCCTCTGACTAAACAACATTGAAAGCCTCTGCCAAAAGCCCCCCATACATCCCTGGAAGCCTCTGTCTAGGGCCCCTAGACAACATTGAAAGCTCCCCCCCCCGCCTATAATCCCCAGTAACTAAAAACGTCTGTGATTACAATATTTATTGCAATTTATCTGATTTACAACGTTCACAACTTTTAACAGAAGATTGGAGTAAACATTCAGAAAGAATCTTCAGCAACAGCAGTCAAAGGTCCTTAATTTAACTTTAGGTTTTAAAAAAAAAGGGGTTTCAGCATTAGCTGTCAAAGAAATTTACCAAGACTATAGATAGTCAGTGATGCCAATGTTCTGATAAGTGGCATATTTTTATAGGATTTCGTTGTATTTAATCAGAGGCGTACCCAGGGTTGGTGGGGGTCCAAATTCCAAAATTCCCCCAGGCCCCATCTTGAGGTGGGGGGCAGAATTTTTTTTACATTGAATATTAAGTACATTATCTCATGTCATGAAGTCGAATGTCAAAATGCAGGGGTCCCCAAAGAGTCGAAGCCCCCCCTGCGCCCCCAAATCCCTCGGTTCGGCACTGTATTTATTTATCACATGTGTATTAATTGATACAATTTATCCGTCACAACCAAGTGGCCTTATACCAAACTGGCCCTTAATCAAACGGCTCATGGGTAATGCTCGCCTCGTCGTTCTAGGCTAAACATGGGCACCATTGGGCAACCATATGCTCCTTTTCAGGGCGCTTCTGTCAAATTTAAGATCCTATTGTGGCCCGCGGATAAAAGAAAGACCCTTGTCTTAAACTATCACGCCCCTGACTGATAGGGCAGGGGGGGAGGGAACAAACAAAACGCCAACGTTGAGTTTTACATAAAGTGTTAAGTCATCTGGGACAACTTGCTCCCATTTTTCAAAAGCCGTAGTAGCTCCGTTACAAAGTTTTCAAATTAGCCGTCACTTACTCGTGGCTATAAGTACGGAGCACAAAATCGTGTAGACGGATCGTATGTCTTGTCCCATGGCTGTTACAAGTGACGGAGACATGGCTTCGACCTGAAAGTTAAATCATTAAGTATAACAATTATCAGATAGGAAGAAAGTGAATACAAGTTTTAAGTTCACTCAATTGTAAAGTACTTATGAAGGAAAATAAGGTTAAATCAGTAGATCTCAAAGTGTGGGACCCATGGGGCTGATTTCAAGTGGGTCGACGACTATTGTAATATTGACTTAATCGATGTATATATATATATATATATATATATATATATATATATATATATATATATATATATATATATATATACAATCAATTTAAAAATTTCTTTCTTTCTTTTTCTTTCTTTCTTTTTCTTTTTCTTTCTTTCTTTTCTTTTCTTTTTCTTTCTTTTTCTTTCTTTCTTTTACTTTCTTATTCTTTCTTTTACTTTCTTTTTCTTTCTTTTACTTTCTTTTTCTTTCTTTCTTTTTCTTTCTTTCTTTTACTTTCTTTTTCTTTCTTTCTTCTTCTTTCTTTCTTTTACTTTCTTTTTCTTACTTTCATTTACTTTCTTTTTCTTTTTTTTTTCTTTCTTTCATTCAGGTGGGTCGCAAAACAAACGAACATGTTTCTCGGTGTGTCGCGTAAGGGCAAAAGTCTTAGAACCCCACCTGGTGAGAGGCTTGTTAACTTTTGTTGACGTTTCTTAAGAAAACGTCAAAAGCAATCCCCTGTTTAAGTGGCTTTGACGCCTTAAGGTACTGGATACAGAAGGTCACAGTTGTCCTGACACATAAATGGAACTTTGGTGACGCACTGGGTCAAAAAAATAACCGACTGGTGACATTTTTGACAAGTTCAGACATTCAGTTTGGTTCAAACCGTATTCTTGTCTTTTATATACATTTATTCAATCTGATCTATCTATCTATCTATCTATCTATCTATCTATCTATCTATCTATCTATCTATCTATCTATCTATCTATCTATATATATATATATGTATGTATGTATGTATGTATATAGGGAAAGTCACATAGATATACACAATATTAACGCAATGTTGTACACACTTTCATAGACAGACCGTGACAAAGACCTCAACAGACACACTATTATCTGCAGGTGTCTTGAGGGATCACAATTTGTCTTACAAGCTTTCATATACAATCTCAACAGACACACAATTATATGTAGCGGTCTTGAGGTCAGCATGTTGCTGTAAGTTACTATATGAACTGCATGTTCGCCACCATAGTAAAGTAAAGTTCCCTTAACCCTAACGGGCCATCGGTGCAGATGAAGTGTAGAATTCATCTGTTTCTATAACATCGGTATATGAAGAGATTGTGTGGTTAGCACAACGGCCAGCCGCCTTTACTTCCCCAGCTTAAAGTCAGGTGACCCATTTAAAGCTGGATGGACTTGTGGGACGACTTTGTACCTAATTTCACCTGTAAAAATTCCATGGGCCTCACCGAGGATCGAACCCAGGACTCACATGTCGACAGTCGAGTATCTACACCACTCGACCATCCGTCCCACATTAGCCACCATGGGCCTATACAAACTGGGGCCAAACTGGCAGTGACGTAGCGAGCTTAACTCTCGCCTGGGGCATAATACCTTTTCAGCGGCCTCCCCCCCATTCAAAAACCATATTATATTATAAGTAAAATATATATCATTTGGCGCCCCTTTGTGAGTAGCGCCCGGGGCATGATGACCCACCATGCCCCTCCCCTCACTACGCCACCGCACACTGGCCATCCCCTGGCCTAGGCTGTGGTTATCAAATGTGGCGGAGGATCATGGCCATCAAATGTATCACTCTTTGAGTGGATCAATAAATAATGTCGATAATTTATATGTATAATTCACAATTTATAATTCATAATTTATAATTCATAATTCATAATTTATAATTCATAATTTATAATTTATAGATTATAATTCAAAATACTACTTATGTAATTTGATAAATAATCTAATAAATGGTAATACCTTACTGTGATTTTAGTGTACCCAGAGTATTCGAGATAACAGCAGAACAAGCAAATACACACACTTTTTAATCCACCAGGTGACTGAGAGAAATAGTTTAGCAGCGGTATACGTTTGACTGATAGTAATTTGAACAAAATAAAAACGTGGTAACACTTAAATATGCGTTCACTGTCACGCGTAAACGGTTTTCCGAGGCTGAGACAAACATGTATATGCCAGTGCGTGTCATGAATGAGACGGGATTGTCATTGTACTATTACTACGCAAGTTACGTACCATGACCCTCCAAATAGTTTAAATATCATGAATGAATATATTTTTAGAGAGATCACATTTCGAAATATGTAACTATTTAGGACAAGCCACACCTATTTTTATATCATTTTTTAACCATTACGTAAGCGTATTTTTTTATTTAAAAAACATTTTAGTTATGTGAACCCAAGGAGGGGGGAAAATACTAAAGAATCATTTCTTTCTTACTAGGGTAAATGAATGTTACAAACATTATTTAACAATGAAGAATTAACTAGCTTGATGAACTGTCCAATATCAATTCAGTATTAGATGACTTAACGGCTAGTTGGGGGGGGGGGCTATGTTGTCGATAACTTCGGGGCCTGGTGGGCCCAGGTATTAAGCCTACACATTTTCACTAAACATTAGTCGATATGTGAACGCATTTGGGTGGCTGAGAACTTCCTTGTAAATAAGGGCAGTAATGATATTTTTAACTCAAGGACTGACTAACCCGAGCAGTGGCGTAACGAGCTAAACTCGCACCCTCCCTATTTGAAAACCATACAATATTATATGTAAAATATATCATTTAGCGCCCCTTTGTGAGTAGCGCCCGGGGCATTATGCCCCCATGCCCCCCCGCTCACTACGCCACCGAACCCGAGGGACTCCACACAATGTATACCCCCACCCCCGAACGCATGAGCACGCTGAACCCACCATCACATTTATTTTACTCAATATTAACATGTTAATTAAAGGACGCTTGCTTCAAACGTTTATGGGATTTGTATACATCGACCTTTGACCACAGCCGCTTTTATGGGTAAGTAAGGTATGGGCCCCAATGCAAAAAAAGGAACCCTTCAAAAAAAGTACTTCCTATTAAATATGATAATAAAGGGGCCCCCCAGGATGTGTATTTTCCCAAGGCCATCAGCAATCTCTCGAGCAATTTGCCCAGGGCCCATTAAATACACAAGAACAGCCCTGGATTCAGCCCGGTAGCGTGAAAATTCTACAGCAGGGGCCAGGCATTCTACAGCAGGGGCCAGGCATTCTACAGCAGTGGCCAAGCAATAGCAGGGGGGGGGCAGTTTATACATTTTACTAAGTCGAACAAATAAGCAGAGGGGGGCAAACAAAACGCAGGGGGGCGGCCCCCCTGCCCAGCCCGCACGCTACGGGCCAGTCTGTATGTGACAATAATTTGAATGTAGATCCTATGAGCCATTTTTTTAAAATTCTTTTTGTACATCCACTGTTTCACTTTTTGTGTTAATTTTAAAAAAAAAAATAGAGAAAAATGTGTTTCTACGAGATAATAAAAATCAATAACAAGACATGAAGGCAGAATATGCAGGCCATTGCAGGGCGCACTAGCCGTCGGGGGCTACACAAGAATAATGCCCAAATGGGCATTTTATATTTTATGCTCGCAGTGGTCTTCGCAGTGGCCCCGATACGACATGAAACTTATGACGGATGTGGTCCTGGCCCATAAGGCTACTGTGTCTAATGCTTCCCTCATGTCTTCTATTATGAACACATAGATTTTTATACCAGCACATCGATTAAGCCAAAAGTATTCATCTGATTTACATTTTGCTTAAAAATCAATAATTAACTATACAAACACATGAGTGTGTAGAATTCTATTTTTTTTGTACAACACACATTCTTTGCTTTATGGGCTTAGACCTTTCTCTCGGCACCCCCCTCCTCCGCCCCTTTAGCTGTAAGTCGTGATAACGCATTTTCTGGACTCAGTTCTTTTTTCTCTTTTTTTTTTTGGGGGGGGGGGGGCATAGTTCATTTACTAATTTATTTCCTGCTTGGTAATCACAGGAATTCCCAATGTTACTGACATTTTGGTTTTCGTCACGTGATCGCTTCACTTGACCTCAAGGTCAAGAATGTATCAAGTCAAGGAGTGTCCTTTTTAGAGAGGAGAGAAAAATAAATAGGATAGGATAGGTGACGACTGAATGGCTTATGACGCAATTTTACGACATATTAATTGCATACTCTCAATAACAAAATGTTTGCTCCAAATTGTATTTATTTATTTTTTATTTGTACAGTGACGCCACACATAATGAAGACCTCCATCGTTTTTTATTTACAACAATTATGATAATTCAGATAAGTTTTTTTTTAACTCTGTGTCATTATCAGGTTAAAAGTTTTTGTACTACTTGGCCAGATTTCTTTTCACGCTGCCTAAACTTGACATAAGAAATATATATCAGTATTAACGGTGGTCGGTTATTGATATCATTAATTTCAAAGTTTGACCACTAAATTCATAGGTTTCAACCCATCGGACCACTAGATAGATAAGTTTCATGGCAGTGGACCACTAAATTCGT
>JAGDYQ010000021.1:8954091-8996535 GCA_021962125.1 Bulinus truncatus
CCCCATGAATACGCCCATGTCCGTGGGTACCCCATCACAGGTAGGCCTAAATGTATTTATTTTCATAACGGAATGCGCTTACCTTTTTTTTTTTTAATGCAACACTTGGTCGCGTGATTTGGCGATAACGTCACGCGACAAACTGGCAACCTTCTTCAAACTCTTGGTTGATTTAAACAAAAAAAATCATGTGTCTCTGCTTACTTCCCCTTGCCGTACCACTCGGAGTACGCGTACCACCGGTTGAGAACCGCGACATCAACATATAATATAAATAATAGCGATTTGGGGTCTGCATTAAATCGAAAGTAAAGAATTTAATACAACAGTATACCAGTTTAAAATACAATCATGAAAATAAATCGGATTTGCCCGAAACCAAAAATAACCTAGCCTACCTATCAAGCCTAAGGGAATATAACGCTAAGCAAAGGTTTTGCAGGGTACAGCTAGTAAGTTAAGAATATTTGACGAAACAAACAAAAAAAATAATAAACCAAAAATCTTAATAAATAATTATATCGAGTCATGCGCTACTTTGAAGCTCAATTGTAGCTGTGAATTAGTAAAATAGTTGTAAGTGATCCGAGCCTCATACCAGTAAATTACTTTTGTAGTCCCACGCATGTTAGTTTGAAATAAAGAGCTTAACAAAAATGATTGAAGTGTTTTGTTTTTTTCATGTTAGAATCTTATTTAATATAAGGAGATGGGAGGAAAGGATCGTTGTGCTTTGTAAACAGAGGCGTACCTATGGTGGGGTGATGGTGGGCGGGGGGGGGGTCCATATTCGAAAGTCCCCCCCGCCCCGGGTCCCAGCTTGAGTGGGGTCCCCAAAATTTCTTTTACATTAAATATTAAGTACATTATCTTGTGTCATGGTGTCGAATGTCAAAATGCAGGGGCCCACAAAGAGGCCAAGCCCTCCGGGGCATGCCATTGACGGGGGTCAGGGGTCAGTTCGTATAAGGTTCTGGAACAAGTGTTTAGTATTAATACAATGAAAAAAATGCTTTTAGACCCCGCTCCCTCTCTTATTTGAAGCGGTCGCCCTATGAGCACAACTTTCCAACCCAAAGCCCCACTTGTGTTCCAACTTACCCACAGAAAGGTCAGTTCATATACACATAGTATCACACTATTTTAGTCCATGGTTTATGTCAGTATAAAGCTCTTGTTTGGATTGTAGTTTTTTCCACAAAGTCAATTAAAAAAAAAGCCAAAGTTTCGAAACATATAAAAAGATAATAATATTTCATTATTAAATACTATATTGCGAATTTTTTTCTCCTCCCAGCAACTCCAGCTAGTGTCAGCAACAAGAGTAGTCTCTCATTAAATCATGGCGTTGTTTACAACTTATTTGTCCAATCTGCTCTATCTGTATTTTTGGATTTCTTGTTAAAGGTTCCATTACCATAGATGTTAACCTGTTGATTTGTTAATTTCTTATGTTTTCTGAGATGAAATTTAGCTTAATGATTTCAAGGGACAAGTACTTCTTAAATTATTTGGTTACACAGTCATAGAAAATTAGTAATCAAGTTACTTTGATAAGCTTGTGGATTTTAACAAAACATATTTCTTAAAGTTCCTTTGCTCCATGTTCATTGTATTATCAACTAAAGTACGAGATGAAAGAAGGGCACTTAAAATCCGCTCACCATTAGTGGATCAAAAAGATAAACATCTTTTCAGGGATCTAGAGAAATAACAGACCCACTGACAGTGCCACTATACAAAAAAAAATTGGAATAAGTCTAGTTAGACAATTATAAATACATTTACAATGCTTATACTAATTTATATAGTTTATTACTTTACAGATACATGAGGGAAATAAACTATAATTAATAGGTCTTGATAAGGTGGGGTGGTCCAGAATCTGTTATCTATTATAAAGAGGTGTGATAGTACTAGTAGGCTGACTGTGTTGTATAATGCTAAAGATCATTACTGTAAATAAAATTTAAATCTTCCTTTTTGAAAAGAGGGTCATGAATTTTGATGTATATTGTTGTCACAGGTAGTGTGCAGTTAAAATCATTTTTGCCCTGAACTGTCCCTATATTTTAAGTTAAAAAAATAATATCCATAATTGGCATGATGTAAAGTGGTTGAGCTAAAATGTATACAGTTACACAGTAAAAATTAACATTGTGATAACTATTTCTATTAGTAATTGTTAAATTTATTTATTTCAGATTGCATGCTGAATTGATCTTGTAAAACCTGAACTTTTCATTGCTAAGCCTGTACAGGCATATCAAACGGTGGTAATCATGGGAATTTTTCTTCTTTGGTCATACATAAACAGTCACAAAGATGAGGCTGTTACATATGTTGATCTGGTTGAACTTGCAAAAAGCTATCCAGGAAAAATGAATATACTTGTCGACTTCTACTGCTGGGAACATTTTGTAAGGGACAAGTTTCTGCACAGTCTGGAAGAGCTCAGAGAAGTTGATTATCTGATGTACGCTGGTGGAGAGTACAAGTTGATGGATGATTGCATGAAGTGCATAGTTACGGAGCTCAGAAGCGTCAATATTGAGCCTATTTTTTTTCTCGATGGAGCGAAAGGCAGTGCATACTTTTCCACAAAGCAAAAACTGCAGACCTGGAAAAAAAGATTTTATCAGTCGCAAAACAATTTAAAGAACACTTTCCTATACCTTAGGGGTGAGGTTTGTATTTACAATATTTTTCATATACTAAGCACTATAGTGCTAATCTATTTTGGGGGCTTGGACAATTTCTCTAATGTAAGACCAGTGTTTCTGAATTTGTGTATTTCTTCCTCCTTTTTTAAATTTTATTTGACTGCATACTATTCAGTATTGAATCTGTTAATGTATGTTGCTAATAGTTTTTATCAGGATTTAGATATTTAAGAGTTTATTTTCAATGGGCATTCCATTTTGGTGAAATTTTTTTTTCAATTTTTCGAGAACACTCAAAATTGTAATACTGAATATGTAGTTAATATATGTTATCTTGACTTAGCAGTCATTGTTATATTGGTAAGTAGTAGTAGTAAGTTAAGTTCCCTTAGCCGTAAAGGGCCATTGGGGCAGATGAAGTGTAGAATTCATCTGTTTCTATAACCTCAGCATATAAAGGGGTTGTGTGGTTAGCACAACGCCCAGCCACCTTTACTTCCCCAACTTAAGTCAGGTACCCATTTAAAGCTGGGTGGACTTGTGGGACAACTATGAAACAAATTTCACCTGGAAAAATTCCCATGGTTCTCACCGAGGATCGAACCCAGGACTCTCAGGTCGACAGTTGAGTATCTACACCACACGGCCATCCGTCCCACTATATTGGTAAGTAAGATATGTTTATCTCTTAGATCCTGTAATGGAACGGTTTGATAGTGCCCTTTTTTCATCCCCACCATTGATCATGGAAGCACCTTGGAAACATAATTTGCTGGACAGATTCATTCAGCTTACAACAAAGTAAAAGGAATCAAACTCTGTAAAACGTATTTAAGTCAAGGGTGACTATTCCACCCCTGGTTCAAACCTGTGCTAAGTCTGGGTACATATCGACTAGTTCAAAATATAGTTATCTATCTGGAGAGAGCCAGATAGCCATTTACATGAATTAAAATGATCTATACACCAAGATGTATGTGAAGAAAAAACATCAGGTTGCAGCAGATTTATAAAAATGTTAATTACTTCTTTGGTGACATAACCAGGGCTGTTTTTATGGATTGGCAAATTAGGTGGCCTTTCAAGCGAAAATTTCTATTAAAATTGAGAGGCACCTATTCAGGGTCCCCACCCCAAAAAATGTCTATAAGTCTCTGCCTGCAGGCCCTAAATACCTAAGAATAGCCCTGAGCATAAGACGCAGATTAGCGTAATACTTGATCCTTTGTTTGTCAATATATAATAAACTTTTAAACTTCTATTTGTCACACCAAGCAGTTTTCTTAAAGGGTTTAAGTGATTGGATGACCAATGCCCCATTGATCGGGCTGCTTACAATTTTACTGATAAGTTAGTGTCAATATTAATGTTGACAATGTAAAAAAAAATGTTAACCTTTTTCTGCAATAAAATGTAAGTCGTTTTTTTTTTTTTTACATCCTATTCAATTCATTTTGTTCTAGATTCCATCATCTGAATTGGCAATAACCAGATTAGCTCGGCCTTGTTTGCAAGAAGTACAGAATGTCTTAACATTACAGGAAATGGGATGTAAATTGTATCTGCGAGTCTCAGGTGAGGATCATTTATACATGTACCAGCTTACTACCACTTTTCAATTTTCTTTACTTATCTTTTGATTACTGTAAATGAGAGTAATGAAAACCTTTATCTCTGCAAAGTTAAAAAAATGCTGTTTGTCACTCCATACAAAATTAGTAACAAAAAAGTTTTTACTGTATAATTATTTGTATATATTTTTTTGAGAGCTTACATCTTTTTAATAATGCTGATAAAATGACACTGAAATATACACCTGATAGAATGTAAAATTTTTTGCTATGATTTGTTCATTCAGGTGAAGCAGATGTCATGATTGCTAAATACCTGTGTGAGAATCAACAAGCTTACGGCGTTTTCAGTAAAGACACAGATTTCGCCATATTTCCTGACAGTGTTTATCTCCCTCAAGAGTTTTTTGACTTGAATGGTGAGCTCGGGCTGGAGCTGAGATCTTTCAGGCCTAGGGTTCCTAAGAATTTAGTGTGTGGCGTGATTCGCACTGAAAATATTATGAAGCTCTTAAAGGTAGCGTAAGTGTTTCAGTTGTAACAGTTCAATTCTTTTTTTTTGTGCTGGGTGGTACTATAGCTTTTAGCTCTTTTCCATTTATAACTATAGATATATTTTAAAGAGTTTTTTTGTTTGACAAAAAAAATAAAATTTAAAACCTTTCATCACATTAGTTCTTGCTTATTAATAATGTGCTGTGTACTTTAAAAGAGCTCATAGTAAATTTTTTAGTAAATAAGCTGTACATCTTCGCTTTTCAGTTGCCAGACCACAAGTCTCTCATTGAGCTTGCCATAGTTGGAGGCAACGATTTCACACATCCGTATTTAAAAAAGTATTCAAATTTTAGGAACCACTATGGGGGACAAATCGAGATGCTGTCTGCGATGATCAATCAATCTGGCTATGTTGAATATTGCGAATTCTTTGGTGAAATTATGGTCAGTTTATTTTTATTTATTTTTTTTTACTATTCCAGTAAATAATGGCTTGCAATTAAAAAAAAAATTTATGCATATGCACATATATACTAATATATACAAATGAAACCAGTTTTTAACTTATTGGGACTATGATATTTTAGCCATTTAATTCTCATTTGTCATTCTCTGGAGGTATTAGAGGACCTATTTTCTTATGAAGTTATCCAGCAAGCTCATGTTGTGTGTCAAGTGTGATGTTGTTAGCTTTATGGATTCTAGATCCCCCCTTCCCCTCAGCCAGACGTTGAATGGGTTGGAAAAGAGTCGGCTATGTAATGTTTCTGTAAAATATATTTATGCTAAAAAAAAAATATTGTTCACTTAGTTGATATAAAAATGAATCTTACAATGAATATTTTAAAAAGTTAATATCTTAAGACACTGTTAGTTTGAGGCGTAAATTTCAAAAGTTACACACATCAATTTTGTAATTAATATTTGTTTTTTTAGATCCATTGGTTACGGCTAGATTGGTATAGTTTACTGCAAAATTCAATGAAGAAAACTATGTTAGGTATACTAAAGACAAAGGTGACTATTCCCCAGAGGCAGGCTCTGTTCGAAGACCGGGTCCATATTTAATAGTATATATTTAGTGGAGTACGGCTTAATATGATAATTGGGATGACATTATGGTATTTTTCTTTTGTTTTACGAATAATGAAATTCGTGTAGTTATATGAAACTATTTGACTTAAAATATGGTTAGTTTTCTTTTATTTATTGCACATATAAATATTAAAAAGAAAATCAACGATGGGTTTTTTATTTTACGATTAATTTATATCCTCTCTATTCACACTATGCTAATGGATTATTCTATGATATGATGTGTCATTAATTGTTCATTGACCATTTCAGAAAAAAGATGAAAACTTTCGCAATGCTGTATATCATTCACGTGAGTTCTACAATCTGACACTTCCTGATGAGGAGGAATCTCAGACTGGCTACACCTTTAACCTGATCGCAGAAGACATACGACGGGGTAAAAGCCCGAGCACTATTGTGGCCATGCATCAAGGAATATACTGGCATCGACAGGTTTGTCTGTGTCAGTTTTTTTTTTTTAGAATGCAGTTGCCTTTGTTGTTTTTTTGTTATGGTCATTAGCGCGCTTTGGTTGTAAGGCTGATCGACATGTTTTCCTCGTCCCCCCTCCATGGTCATATTTGGGCTATGATGAGGAAGAAGAAAAGACACTGCATTAAAAACTGTTCCAATATGCTGGGTATTGGGTCAAGAGTGGCAAACAGGAGGATACTTGCTGTTGAATGAGTTGTGATAACTGATAAATCATATAAAAATTAAGCGAATCTTCTGAAATGTACTTAATTGTGACAGTTTTATTTTATGATGGTTCATTTAAATGTCTTAAAATTATTTCAACATCTTTTTCTTCCGCTTTGTTTTTTTTTTTTTTTCATAGTTTCTAACTCCAAAATGGAGTTAGGTACTTATGTCCAATGTTCCCTCTAAGCTGTGTGCTTGCGTGCGCGCGCAATTTTTAGAAAACCTCAGCGCAGAAAAAATATTCCCTGTGCGCAGAATACAATCTGATGAAAATATTACTTCAACTAAATTGCTTATAATATTATTTTCCAAATTGGCGCCCAAATTTTTTCAAAGATCTAAAAAGTTGCTCAAGAAATTTTTTTACCGCGCAGCGCCGCCAAAAATTAGAGGGATCATTGCTTATGTCTATTGTTTTATTAGGGGGGTATTAATTCAAACTTAGTCATTCTTTTGGTCAGATCCTAGAGGATCCAGGGTTGGACATGCCGGTGGCCGAGGAAGTTCTGTCCAGTCTGCGGGCTTACATTTACAAGATCCTGTTGCCACATCATAAGCCTTACACAACAGAGACGGGTCGCACAGTGAATCGCCTATTTGGAGAAACAAAAGTGGGTACAATTCTGAACAGTTTTTTTTAACCTCAGAATAGTGGTCTTTTTTTTTAGCCTTTTAGTTTGCAATATTTTAAATTCTTAAAGAGCTCAACCTAAGAATGATGGGTAAATATGTTACAATTTTCCTCTTGTACCATTCATCCTGTGGGTTATTCAATGACACATCGGTTGCAAGCCCGATATGCATTTAGTATCTTAAGGTTCAAATCCCAATAATTTACCTGTCTTTTATGTAGGCATATACACTGCATGCTCTGCTATTGTGGGGATATACACAAAAAAAAACTGCCCCATTTGAAGTTTATCTTAAGAGATTAAGATCTTATCTTTGCATGGTCTTTAATAATGCCTATGGATTAGCTAATAATGAAACTGTATAGAAAAAAACAGCAACAAGAAGTTTTTTTGTATTTTAAAAATGTAAACATTGTTTTCTCAATATTTAAAAATGTAAACATTGTTTTCTCAGTATTTAAAAATGTAAACATTGTTTTCTCAATATTTAAAAATGTAAACATTGTTTTCTCAATATTTAAAAATGTAAACATTGTTTTCTCAGTATTTAAAAATTACTTTCCAGGTGTATAAAGTCAGGGATGATCAAATTCCATCTCTAGCGCAAGTGAAAAGAAATTCGTTTTCTTGTAATCTCAGTTTGTTTGAGTTCATCATTCAACATCAGGAAGGTGGTTCATTTGATCTCAGTAAGTTGCAGTGCATTACTATTTAATGGGGCACTTTATATGTTTTCCAAACTCTTTCATACTAAAGGGTGTGAGAACAGTAGTATTAGTTAAATTGTAGTGCCATTACTATTTAATGGGGCACTTTATATGTTTTCCAAACTCTTTCATACTAAAGGGTGTGAGAACCGTAGTATTAGTAAAATTGTAGTGCCATTTTATATCAGTAAACTTGTTGTGCCATTTAATATCGTAGGGTAATTTTATATCAGTAAAGTTCCAGTACCATGCAGTGTCTTGAAGCAACTTTAACTCAGGAAGCCTTTGTGGCTCTTTAATTTAATGGACACCAGTAAATGTAATAAATGGGATGAATTATAAAATTGAACCTTGTTACAGTTTGTAAAATTTGGTTGTAACATGTATAAAGTTGTTTGTTCTGTTTTTTCCTGATTTTCGCTTGTTGGAGACATTCATTATGTCCTTCAACAATAGTAAAACATGATTCTCTGTTCATAGACCACTTTTCCCCCTGACAAATTAATTTTTTACATAGCCCAGTTAAAAGTAAAAAATTTCTTTTTACGTTTTATTTTCTTTTGCTAAATCATGTTGAGTAATAGTGACACACTAGTTAAAGTAAATCAGAAACTACTGTTTTTGAGCTGAAAGTTTTTAATTTTATTAGTCCTTGATTACACAGCTTTTTTTTTTTGCTTACTCATGGTTACTCTGGAATACTGTCACATTGTCACTTTGAACCTTCTGGGTTTTCCCCATTTAAATTTGCAGTATCATTTAGGGTATCTCCCCAATTTCACCAGGAGAATGTGATCAACAATACTTTTCAGGTGTAAGTGTGTGTGTGACAGGAACATAACATTGATTACCACCTTGTGTGTGGGAATATCCCTTATAGCATGAATGGGCCACTCCTTCAGCTGATATAATGCACTATTGTGACCACACCCTCTCTGCTATTTAGATTTATAATTTTAGGCATGATTCTAAGGGTTAACTTGTTAACAATAAAACAACATTTTGTTAGGTTTTGTAATATTTATATTTCAAGATTTTAAAGAAAAACAGCATCGGCACCTAGAAATTGTATGGATATTTTATAAAATTTCGAAAGTTCTGATTTTGAAATGGATTTATTCAAAAAAAAAAAAACCATTTTTACTGTCCCTTTCTGAATGAAAAGAAGAAATCTTTAATCATCTTAAAAAAGAATTTAGTAAAAATAAAGTACTGCTTGGAGGTTCAAAGTTAATGTGAGAGCATTAGTTGCTTCTAATGTCAGAAGACATTTAGGTGTATATCTAGCCTTCGCATCTTATCCTTGTATGTATATTTTTACAGACCACGTAAGGATGAGATATTTATATCCTTAATTACTGTAGATCACTAAAGGGATGGGTTTTGCAGTGTTCTATCTAAATAGTAATTCTACCCCATTTTGTAAAGACCCGCCACTTAATGGTTTACTGTGGTCATCTGTTACCAGGCACATTTTCCATTACAATGATAGTAAAACATCATTGTTTTTAGCAAAAAAAAACCCAAGGAAAAATCTGTTTCCTTAAAGTATCTAAATGGCTTTATATGTTAATAGTGTAACACAAATATGAACACCATCTAATAAAAAAAATATAAAACTTTGACTTTCTACTACATTTTATACTAAACAATGATGTCTGGAAGAAATTTGTCATGGACAAAAAAATATACTTAAAACTGAAGAAGCAATAGCTGTTAAAATTGTCAGCAGATTCTTAGGAAATACATGTATATTTTGTGTGTCCTGTCGGGTCAATTTTTAGTCAAGAGTCTAAGAAAATAATGTAAATAAACCAAGATCCTTTGCATAAAAAATTTAATGTGGAAAAGATGACCTATTCAAAATGTGTTAGCACGTTGTACTCTGTGGATGTTACTAACTTCTTTATTCGTTATTTTTATAGTATTGATTTCTTAATGTCTTGCCTTACTAGGGCTCGATTTACCGTTTGGGATATCCCCGGCAATGGGAACTGCCATCCCCGGCTCTGCTTTAGCTAATTTCATCCCTACCAGAGATGATGACATAGACATTTATCCCCGGCTCTGCAGAAATTTTTTTCCATCCCCGGTACTGGTTTTTTTTCTTAAATCAAGCACTGTTCCTTACCCTCACCCATTACTTAACTATAAGGGTTAAATCTACTTATATTAGGTTATTTTTTTAGTAATCAACTTTTTAGGAAATCAGATCATGTCAGCAGGCATTGCCTATTATTCTTTTCTAGGTCGGTCGTATTTTAAACAGTATGGACTGCGCACAGGCTTCATCTGCTTCCTGCTGCGCTACTTTCTTATTCTCAACTGGAACAGAAACATGTACGTGAGTCCCGAAGAGTTTTTTGTTTTGGTGGCTTGGACGATGGGCCAACACGATGTGCCTCGCTACTTTAAACTGAAGCTATTGCCCAGCCCTAGGTGTGTGACAATTCAGAGCTGGTTTCAGGTGAGAACAGCATCAGGTTTTGGACAGCCTTCCTCTCTGTCAAAATGATTTCCTGTGAAATGAGTCTGCAAATACATGGGAAAAAAAACAACACTAAGACTGTAATGATCCGTGTCATGAAAGTAATTTTTTATTCCTATGAACACAGCAATCAAAACTTTTTTTTTTTTTTTTTTGGTTTACTTGGTCTTGTGGGTGAAATCTTAATTTGGGTTATCCTGCCTGTTCTTACAATACAGGATAAGCATGCTGCCTTAAATACACTGTGGTTATCCTGGCTGTTCTTACAATACAGGATAAGCATGCTGCCTTAAATACACTGTGGCATATACTGACTGCTATGGTGATAGGTGGAGACTGGGGCAAAATATAGGACTACAAAAAAAACCTCATTGATCATCAAAAGAATTCTGATAACTGATGGAGTTTGATGCCTGGAAAAAAAATAAAATTGCAATCAAATCTGATCTATTTTTTTTTTTCATTGTTATATCCCACTGTCACTGATGGCGACTGGTCTATTAATATCTCATTTACACAAAAGAATGAAAAACCCACAAACACTTCCAAATAAAGCACTAGAAGTCAATTTGATTCAAATTCAAATACCGACCATCACTTTATTGAATATAAGGAGTTAACAAAAAAAGTCAAGTCATCACAACAGAGTGTAACAACTTCACAAATACTTCACACAGTATCAGTTCATTCTCAAGTCTCCAGTTTGCTTGATGGCTTCACCCCCCCCTCTCATTTCCCTATTATTTACAGAATTAAAACTATGAACTTATCAGAATCAAGAGGACACTCCACTTTGCATATTGCCTGAATTTCCCAACATTGCTCCTTAACTTTATTTAGCTGTAGCAAGGCCCTGTGACCTCCAGAACCAACCCACATTGACACATCATCCTGAATTCTATCACGACACTATTGTTTATTGTCTGAAATACCTCTTCTTTGATAAAGTTAATGGGTTCTGTCTCCCTTTCTGACTACCCATCCCATGTCCAATTACGTTAAACTGTTCCAAAACTTAAACTTGAGTTTACCTAGCCCTGACCTAATTTCATTGTTCTGACAGCATAAAAAATGTATGCTGGCTGTTAGGAAGAGAAATTTTCCGAAGTTGAAGATTTGACAGTTTTGTAATTCTTAAAAAAAATATAGCATGAGAGTAGTAAAGTCTACTTGTATTTTATAAAAACTTACTTGAGCCATTATTGTTTGTTTGATGTTTAAATATTTTGTTTAATGTTTAAATATTTTGTTTGATGTTTAAATATTTTGTTTGTGTTTCAAGTCAGGAAAACAACAACAAGTAAAACAACTGTATATAAATATTTCTGGTTGAAATTTGTTTCAGGCACTTTACAGAACAGCTTACGCTATTCTTGGGAACATTTTAGATTTATCCAACGAGTTTCCATCTCCGAAAGATTTGTTCTCATCCTCTGCCTGGGTTGCCTTGTATACAGCATGTTCAATTTCATGTAAGTCCCAGTTTAGCAGATAAGCAGACGGTGTTGTAAATGTTTGTATCTCTGTACAAGTAACTCAAACTTGAAAATTAAAAAAAAAATTCAGTTCCCCTGGTTTTTTTCGTCTTATTATTTTTTAATTATTGTTATCATTTTTCAAAACCCTTCCTATGAATCAGATCAGTCTCTGACATCTCATCTTGTTCATACTTATTTAAGGAACACTGCTGCGTTTTGATGCTTAGTGGAAATTGTTACTCGTATTAACGCATTGCAGCATTTGACTTGCCATAATTGCTCTTTAAACTATTGTAAAAAAAACGTTATTTATTTTACCCTTATCATTATTTACTTAGGTTGTTTTTTTTTTTTTAGATATTTCTCTATCTCTAGATTCTGATTCTAATGCTAAGAACTAAATTACTTCATAGAAAGTTAAAGAAAAGGGCAGTAACTCAAATATTTTATTCTGAAGAATGGGCTTTGGAATAAGTTATTCTCTGTTACTCTCTTAGGTGACACAGAAAGATTAAAAATAATTTGAGATTTTATGTATCGTGTATTTACTAATTAAGGTAATCTTAATGTGGTGTAGAAGCCATCTGTGATAATTATATAAATGCAGCCAACTTCTAATTAATAGGTCTTAATTTCATCTCATAATCCTATCAATCGTTTATGGAATGTTTTTGTATAAATGTCCATCTTGCATCCTCACCATAGGGTAGAGTGCATCACATGAAGATCTGTCCCATTGCACATGCTAGATATGTTTATGGAATATTTTTATGTCACAATTATATTTTTTTTTTGTAGTTAAAAAAATATGTACACTCTAGATTTTATTTGAAACATTTCAATAATATGTATTTACTGTTTCTTTAATTTTCTAGTTCAAAATCCTACTTATCGCCAGAGACCCCCTCTCCATGTTCCTATTGAAGAGATGATGAGAGTCAGACGGGTCGCCTTAGATGTCGTTCTGAGCTATAGACAAATAGCAGAGACCATAGCAAGTGGAATATTTCCCATCGACAGTCGACTGTTGACATAAAGAAAAAAAAAATTTTCCTGCATCTGAAATTTTCAGCCAGTGTGAAGATAAGATTTTGTACTCGGATGACTATCATATTACCTCTGCGTCTTTACTTTTGATGAATAACTTAAGGTTTCTGACAATGAAATGTCAATTGATTAATGTCTTTGTACTTCTAAGCATTTAATTGGCTCCCATTTACTGTTGATGGCAATGTCATGGTAGTTCATTTTAAAGTCATTGGCAGCCCAAAATGCTAACTGTGTACTTCATTGAGAATTTAAACAGCTCCACTAGAAATGAAGCTTTTTCTTTTTTTTTTCTTTTGTGTGTTAATTCAGCAATTAATTAATCACAACTCATGTTGTTATTTGATTTGATTTCTCGCACTTGATTTGACTTTTCTATTAACTGTGTGTATTTGTATACGAAAAAAAAAGGTTGAGACACCATTGGACATAACTGAATAAGATCCATTGGTCCCCTTTCGTAAATACTTGACAGGACCTGCTGTCTTTTTTTAGAAATACATTATGATTTGTTCTATGCATAGAAAAGCTTACAAAATGATACTACTTGTATTAACATAGACGTTTAATTAGAGAAGTGAAAATGACCATTATATCACTATGCCACAGTTCCAAAAATGTAATGAAAGAATTTCTGGAATATGTTGATGAGTTAAGTCCTATCATTACTATATCAGCAACTGAAAAAAAAAGGCATGGCAATAAGAAGAGAGGGAAGGGGCCTTGGGCATTTATGAAGACTACTTTGCCGATGCCAACCAGCCTGTATGAGTCAGGAACTGAATGCTGGGTGATTGAGATGACTATTGACCTGAAATGGTTTATCATCACAAAAGATTTAATGCATCCATTGTTTTCTTTTGGGTTCCCCTTTTTATTAACTAAATAATAAGTACTATGGAAGTATTGTATCCATCTCTCCCTATATATATATATGTACATACATACTTGTATAATTTTAAAGTAGTGCGTTGATTATCTAGGCAAATTCTTTTATTGTCGTCTTACATTAATTTATTTTAGAAAAATCTGTTTAATTAAATTCTGCCAATATTTAATTATTAATGTGATATCTAGGTCATGAAACTGCTGTGAAATTTGTTCAATACCAAGATATTGAGCTTAAACAAATTCAGAGAAATAGATTTAAAAAAATTATTCTAGATTATTTAATTTTTATTGTTTGTATTTTTAAATTTTGAAGTCTGGAGATTTTTATCTTTTAATCCTGCGATGGATGTGTGTTAAACAAAGTTTGAGCTGTGAATCATTTTAATTGAAATGAATGTGCCACCAATAAATAAGTAAAATATTTGTCTCCACTTTGGTTTGTTTTTTTTTTGAAAATTATGATTTTATAATCCTTTAATTGTGTGATTAAAAATATTTTTTTTGTGATTGAGTAGCTCAGTGGTACTTTGGTTCTTACCATCGCTCTAGTCATCTGTTACCCCTGTGGTGCCTCCATGGCCATTGCCGTCATCGGTTTTGGTTGGGGATGATGAAAAGGATATTTTAAAAACTGTCCCTAACAATAGGTTTTACAGAAAAATATCCCATCAACAAAGGGACATCATCGGATAAATGTGATGACCTAAATTACCTGAAACTGTTCAGGTTGGATAGTAGAGCAGTATTATCAATTTTCAAAGTTGTATATATTTAAGTTGAATAAATTATCAAAATTTGTAAATTTAAAAAAAATGTATTTTTTCGTTTCTTTTACTGCGGAGTTTTTAAAAAAAAATGAAACTGGGTCAGAGTAACTTATAAAAAAAAAGGAATGAGATCATCACTAAAGAAACAATTAGTGAATCAATTATTTAAAATTATTATTATTTTGATTTCTTTTTAAAGAGATTGCGTGCTTAGCTCTAAATCCAACCTAATGGCTTAATTGTTGAGGATGCTACTTTGTGTATAAAATAAATTAACCCAATGAAGCCAACACGATGTCCTTGCCACGTCATTGCCTGTTCACGATCTAAATAATAAAAAAAAAAAATATCGTCTGCTGGTGGCATGTCACAGTTCACGGCGCGTTGTTATGATGGCGGTAATTAGAATGGAGGATATGAGTGCAGATAATGTGTGTTTTTAGCAAAAAAATGAAATTGGCATGGCTGGGTAAATTGCATGTTGGTCAATGAAATTGGCATGGCTAGGTAAATTGCATGTTGGTCAATACAACAACAGCAGGTTGTTGCAACACAGATCGAGTGGCAGTACATGACAAAGGCGGATTGAACGGCGGCAGCGCCATAAGCTCCGCCTTCTAAAGGGGCCCACAAAACCCAGATTTTACAATTCTAGCCTTATTTTCCATTTGTCTTATCATTTTTTCTGCCCCAAACCCTATAATACTTCTGGGCCTTCCAACTTCCTATTTTCTTCTCCCTTCAACTCCTTTATTCTTCTCTGTTCACTTTTTTTCCTTAATTTTTTTTTTTCTCTTTTCTCTGCGCCTGTCACTCAACAGGCCTATTTGATAATATGTAATAAGTCTAAATATGTTAAAAGTAATATTTGAAATTGTCTCAACAAAGCAATGAACTTTGTTGCTCCTTCCTTTTTTTTCGAAACACGTGGACATGTGTTTTGGTTGCCCACGTGCACAATAGTCTACAGTGCACAACAGTCTACAGTGCAAAATAGTTTACAGTGCACAACAGTTTACAGTGCACAACAGTTTACACTGCACAATAGTTTACAGTGCACAATAGTTTACAGTGCACAATAGTTTGCAGTGCACAACAGTTTACAGTGCACAAGTGTACTAGAAGATGATAACTTCTAAAATACCATAAAATGTTTCCCCACGGTCAATCTTTCGCTATTGATTTGTATTAACGGCGGGGAATCCCCCAGTCGCAATGGAAGAAATCAAGCAAGGAAATTGAAAGTCGGATTGAACTGAATGAAGCTATGGTTATTTAATGACCAACTTGATGTATGTGTGCGTGTGTGCGTGTTACACTAATGATATATAAATATGTCAAGGCCACTGTTCGCCCACCAACGGTCGGTCGTGATTCTGTTGGTTTAGATTTAGTACTAGAACTTAAATAATACACCACAGATCATCCGCCCTGCATCTGAAAAGGTCTTTAATATATAAAAATGGGGCAACAGACCAAAACATTCTTTCCTGAAGGAAATAGTTTACATCTGTTGTGGGTGTGTGTGTGACCTTCAAGATTTAAATAGACCCGGCCTCGGCACCCCCCCCCCCTGGCTCCGACCCCTCTAATGTCTAGACCCTTTTTCTCTGCTGCTGCTCGAAATATAACGCTTTTTTACAAAGCCACGCCCCCCCCCCTATTCCAATTTTCTGGATCCGCCCCTCTTACCTATGTACGTTTTAGCACGTGACTGCGCTGGCGTTTATTTTTAGACTGTGCCCCTGGCGCCACTTTCGCTAGTTGCACTACTGTTTTCATACTTCTCTTCTTCTTCTCCCTTTGGCTCTACAGCCAATTTAGGGCCCTGGCCTGCCATACTGCTCTTCTTAATTTTTCTCGATCTATGGTCTTCTTCTTCAACAATTTCTCACTCCTATGGCTTTTAGGTCTTTCTCCACTTCCTCCAACCATCTGCTTCTTGGCCTGACCTTAGGCCTTTTCTCATTTGGTGTTGCGTTATATATTGCTTTTGGAACTCTGTTTTTTTCCCATTCTTTCTGTTTCTGACATTTCTGTTTTCACACAGGGTGTTAAATTTCTGTTAGGCCTACCTGATTATTCAAGGTGTGAGCTGCCATTCGTGTTTTTTTTTTACTACATATCTCACTATGTTGTCTCTCCCTATCTCTATGTATAGATACAATATTTCCAGTTGTAAACATTTTCACAGTTACTCCCCTTTGCTCAAAGCAAAAGAGCGAGCAGTGGAAAGAACATGCATGTAGCTTTCAATTATAGTCACAAAAACTTAATTGATAATATATATATATATATATATATATATATATATATATATATATATATATATATATATATATATATATATATATATATTAATCTAGGAATATCCAAGACATAACAAGGTTGTGAATTAGCAGATTAGTGTGGGCCGCAAATGGGATCCGTGTGTGGGTCCCCCCAACCCCAAATTGGATCCGTGTGTGAGCCCCCAAAGTCAAGACACTAACCCTGCCCATAACGCTATCAAAAAAGTAAAAAATTCCTTTAGTAACTTATCACTGTATCAGTTTTGAAAAGCTCCGAAGTATTGGCTCATATTACAATAATTTTAATGTATTACTGTCTACTTCACTTTTATTTTTTACCAGCTACCTAAAGTCATCGCCAGCGCTAATCTCCACCAGCTGGAGTCCACCACCTTCCCAGGCATTTTTCGTCATCGATCCATCTGATCTGATCTGATCTGATCTGACCCCCATTATCCAGCGCTTGGAAAGCATTCACATCTTTTTATGTATCAAAAATATCAACAAAAAAAAAAAAATAACCGCGTGTCACCAAATCACCGACCAATCACCGACCAATCACCAACCAATCACCGACCAGAGATTATTCTTAAGTTTTTGGGGGCCTGATGCAAAAATAATTTAGGGGCCCTAGGAAAAATCGCGGTTAGGGCCGCATAATTCTTTGGAACCCCTCCCCCTCCTACAAAAGCGTAAACGTGGTAATCTGGGGCCACCCCCTCCCCCATTACTAGTTATTCATTTTAACCCCTTCCTATCACTCTGACTTCCCTTCCTTTTGGATGGCCTAATAAAATCCCAAGATAGAACCCCCCCCCACACACACACACAGAAGCTGGGCCTCAGGAAAATGCCTTGTTAGTTTCCCTATCTATAATCAGGGGCGCCGAGAGCCAACAAGGGCCCCAGGACAGGACATCATTGCGGGGTTCCTTAATAAACAATGAATCGTGAAAAAATGGACATGGTCGGGGCGGCCGGGCCCCCGTTACAGATGCGGCCCCCCTGGCAATGACCCTCCCTCCTGCCCCCCCTCTCGGAGTGCCTGTCTATAATAACTGCCAACACATGGAGGCCCGCCCCCCCCACCATGTCTGTCTATCTTGACGTGTGTATGTATATATAGGTCAGGTCTATCTGTCTGTAAAGAATGCGTGGATAGATTTGTGAGTCTGTGTTGCTGTTGTTGTTGTTTTGAAGCGTCATGCTTTATTGATAAACTATTATGAACAACACTTGATGAAAAGGTTATTGCATTTTTCCATGGCACATGATGACGGAATGAAACACTTCAGACCTATTGCGTTGTTGATTTCTTTTTCCTTTCCAACCAGAGTCACGTGATCAATGTGAAATATATTTGTAAAAACACATCAAATTAAAAAGGTTTAAGTTGAATCTAGGCCAGACCGGTTTTTTTTTGGGGGGAGAGGCGTTAGGCAGAGAATTATAGGCGTATTTGGTGGGGTCTATGTACCTGTAGCACCAGACTCGACAGGAATTTATATTGGAAGAAGTTCTCTGGCAACAGGAAGTCCAGCTATCCGTCTAGTTTGTCCATCTATGAGAACGTCGAAATCCATGTCGCCGCAATCAACCATATCCGGGGCAGTTATTTTTTAAAGAAGATTGCGAAAATCTCGACTTATTGTAGTCGAAATGTAGTGGGGCCCCTGACTAATAATTGCGGTGCCCCCTCCCCCCTTATTATCAGCGACCACAGATTTTATAAAATATCTCTTTTTATACAATGTCACGCAGTTTTAAATATCAAAGCTATACGAGTTGTTACAAAATGCCATGACTGTCCATTGTAACGAAATACCTGGCCAGATTTCATCAAACCATCGGTCCAAAACATTTAATTTGATGCCCAACCGACGATTTGCCGCCAAAAATTGGTTCAGTGGAGCAGAAGTTGCTCGCGCAAGCACTTTGGTCGGTTTTAACTGTGGCTAAACCTCACAGCGGTCGGTGAATTCAGACAAAAACAACACGCGTAGGGCGTTCAATATTTGAGATCGATGGCGTAACGTATATATTTGATAGACCCGATCGATACGTGATAGAATCTGATCCAAGATTGAAATTTGGTGCTTCATTAGTTGTATCAAAGTTGTACTTTATTTATTGTTTTGGTTTATGGTCTTTTATTTTGTTTTTCTCCGTAATGCGCGCGTATCCAAACACGAAAAAAACACGAAAACACAAACACACATACACAAGCACACGCATAAATACACAAAGAGACACACACATGCACTAAGACAAGAGATACACAGACACACGACACTCACACACACACACACACACACGCACACACAAAACACACTAATATACTCACAGACACACATACATAAACGCTTACGAAAGCAGACACAAAACACACATGCACACACAAACACATACACGCATACACAAGGGCACACAAAAAGACACGCAAATACATACACAAGCACGCACAAAGTCACATGCACACTCATTGCAAACACACACATGCACACACACACACACACACACATACAAATATACACATATATACAAAAAACACACAACTACACACAAAAACACCCAAACACACTGGCACATAAACTCACAAACCCAAAACATATAAAGACAAGCACAAAACACACATGCACACACACACACAAACACTGACATTCGTAGACACAACAAACACATTGACACAAACACTGACATTCGTAGACACAAACACATATACACATTCACAAGAGAGAGATAGAGGGAGAGAGTGAGAGAGAGAGAAAGAGAGAGAGAGAGAGAGAGAGAGAGAGAGAGAGATAGAGAGAGAGAGAGAGAGAGAGAGAGAGAGAGACTTTCAGAGATATTTATTTAGAGATGATAAGGCAGAGGTATGTAGGTATGTCTTGTGGCCCCTATAGCACCATATTTGACAGGAATTCGTAATGAAGATGGCTTAGCTTATGTTCAATTCCCAGCGTGTTCAGTCATTTACCTATGTCTTCTATGGAGACATACACACTGCATGCTCGACTATGGTGGGGGGGGGGGGGGTGTTAAAATAATAACGACCCCATTTAAGGTTTATCTTAAGAGATTAAATCTATTAAAAAAAAACGACCGTTGTACCCACTTAGAAAGAGCTGAGGGGTGGGGGGGGGGGAAAGGGGAAAGGGGCGAGCACTAATCTAAAGAACCAAAAAAAAAGTGAGAGTTACATTAGACTGGTGAGTGGTGCCACAATGTATCGCTGTTGGTCGTGCCAATAGCCGCGGCTCAAAACATTGCGCGCTGCTCTCCATTCACACAACTCTCAGTATTCAGAAGTTCCAATAGTCGTCCACCCCCCCCCCCCCCAACGACTAGTGATGTATTTACACCGCCGCGCATGACACCGGTGCTGTATTAAAAACCTTTCCTCGTGTTTTTTTTTACGAGAAGGTGGGTGGTGCCCCCCCCCCCCGGGGGAGGGGAGTGGCACACACTCATAAACTATGAGATAATGGAGGAAGGGGGGGTGGATTGTGGAAGAAAATGTATTGATTTTGAAAAAAAAAACAACTGATGAGATATTATTTCAAACTTGGAAGACTCCGACATTTTAATGTGGCACTAGTGTTGAATTGATATATTAAGGATCCCGTTTTAATAACAGACAACAATGAAATCGTTCATAGCTTCTAAAATATTAGTTGTTTCGGAAAATTTTTGTTCTACACTTTGTGTGTATATTGCTGTTGTTCATTTATTCTCGCCTGGTAAACGTGCACTAAACAATAACGTTAATAAAATATTATGTGATAATTAAATGATTAACTATGGAAAACTAAACGCTTAACCCCCCTTGACGCCATTTTGTGTCAAAAACGCCTCAAACCATTTTAAAGTCCATTATTAAAAGCCGTGTATGCCATTACAGAAATTCCACTTTTTTAATATACTGTTTTCATGTGATGAATGGGAAGGACAAAGGGGCAAAACTGATGTTGGCATGGGACAAATAAACATAACGGACAGATTCTGCTGCCTCATTCCCCCCCCCCCCCCCCTGTTTTCGTTGGCATGAGTTATCTAAGTCGGCCAGTTCAAAAGACCCACCCATTCCCTCCCTGATGTCTAAAAGTACTCATATTAAAATTGTGTGCATTTTTGGTATATATCAGGGGTCGGCAACCTTTTGAGACGGAAGAGCCAAAAGTTAAAATTTGCATTTTTCTCGGTTTTTTAAAGAGCCACTAAAATTTTTGTTTCAATATTATGGTATTTGAATTAGGCCGCAATTTGACATCGAAAGAGCCGCAACTTGACATCGAAAGAGCCGCATGCTGCTCGCGAGCCGCAGATTGCCGACCCCTGGTATATACCCTTTAAACCGACATGGGGAGAAACCAATGAACATATCAACAGACTGTTGTGCATCCTCACGTCCTTACTGTGGGGCTTATAGACTTGGTGGCGACCATCTCCCCCCCCCCCTCCAAGTCCGCGGAAGATATTTTTTGAACTATTTGCATGCGAGTCGTGGTCACTATCGACTTCACCATCCTGCCGCACTACTGATGTAGAGAAACATTACTTTAAAGTTTAAAGGCTTTTTGTAGCCTGTGGTGCAGAGTTAATTAAACAAAACAAAAAAAAAAAGAAAAACAGTAATCGAAAAGGGGAAGTAATTTGTTTAAATATTCGCATCAACGATTTTCTCCCCTCGATCAGCAGTTTCTTTAGTTATATAATTATATGTCACTGATTTCTGGGGGGAAGGGGGGGGAGCTTCTTACATTTTCGATTCGCGTTTCCCCCTGCCTCTCTACTCAACCTGCATATCGCCATCACAGCAGGTGCTGTTATCAACAACCCGCACATCGCTATCACAGCAGGTGCTGTTATCAACAACCCGCATATCGCCATCACAGCAGGTGCTGTTATCAACAACCCGCATATCGCCATCACAGCAGGTGCTGTTATCAACAACCCGCACATCGCCATCACAGCAGGTGCTGTTATCAACAACCCGCACATCGCTATCACAGCAGGTGATGTTATCAACAACCCGCATATCGCCATCACAGCAGGTGCTGTTATCAACAACCCGCACATCGCCATCACAGCAGGTGCTGTTATCAACAACCCGCACATCGCTATCACAGCAGGTGATGTTATCAACAACCCGCATATCGCCATCACAGCAGGTGCTGTTATCAATAACCTGCTTATCACCATACCAGCAAGTGATGTTATGAATAGCATGCAAACGAACCGAACAGCAGGTGAATTTATCGGCCAAAACCTGTGGATCAATATGACAGAATGTGATGTCATCAACACTCTGTTGATGTGACAGTCACGAAATCAATTCCCTCCCTACCCTTCCCCCCCCTTCTCTTTTTTTTTACTGACCCCCTACATGTTTGTAAACCATGAGAATATGTCAATCGAATGAGCTATAGACAGACTGACAAAAACAAACCCACCCAAATATACAGAAACAAAAAAAAAATTAGATTTCATGTTGTGTCAACGTTCTCCAATATTTGCTTGATCCCAAACCAATTTTCCACGCCTACCCCCCACCCCCACCCCCTCCCCCCATCAGTTCCCCCGGGCTGTTCTTACTTAAGCCGTCACCTTTCCACCCCTCTCCCCCCCAACCCCACTTCCCCCCCCCCCCCCAATCGTCTACCAGAATCACGTCAGAAATATCAAGCCTCGCGGTGACCAGACCTTTTCCCCGCCGCGCATGACGTCATAGCAGCTAAAGCTGCTCGGCAAAAAGATAAGAGCGCATGCGCATTAAGTAAAGGCTGCTGTAGTGACGCCAGTACATCCCGTTATGGGCGCATCCTTGGTGGCCAGAATATTTGGGGGGTCGACTTCAAGTGAATTTTTTAACATGTTCACATAAGAGATTAAAAATAAATTATACAGGACACAAAAAAAAAAAACAACAGTCGTGCCACGGTTGAACTTCTTATACGAAGATATTTCCATCCCCGAACACCAATGGTAGCCATTTACTATCACTACACGACTTCAGGATTTGGGGAAGAAAATGTATTTCTACTTTTTTTTAAGTTATCTACAACAATTTTTACAAACAAAAATATTCGCCCATATCTTATTTCTGTCTGTAGCATCTGTCTGTGTCTTATGTCTGTCTGTAGCATCTGTCTGTGTCTTATGTCTGTCAACGTCTTTTGTCTGTGTCATCTTTCTGTCTGTAGCTTCTAATGTCTGTCAGTGCCTTGTTTTACGTCTTCTATCTGTCTGTACTTTCTAATCAGCCCCGTAGCGTGAAAATTTTACAGGAGGGGCCAGGCAATAGCAGGGGGCCCAGGTAATACATTTTACTAAGTAGAACTAATAAACAGGGGGGCCAGACAAAACGCAGGGGGGGCGGCCCCCCCCGCACGCTACGGGCCTGCTTGTAATGTCTGACAGTGTCTTAGTCTATGTCTTCTATCAGTCTGTAACTTCTAATGTCTGTCAGTGTCCTGGTCTATGTCTTCTGTCTGTCTGTAACTTCTAATGTCTGACAGTGTCTTCTATCTGTCTGTAACTTCTAATGTCTGTCAGTGTCCTTGTCTATGTCTTCTGTCTTTCTGTAGTTTTTGTGTGTATTCTGTGCCCGTGCCTTCTGCCTGTCAGTGTCTTCAGTCTGCACATGTCTCCTGTCTGCCTATCCGCGTCCGCTGCCTGTCTTCCAGGTTTTGTTTCCCCCTCCACCCTCGGAGACAAACTGTCACAACGTCAGAGGCCGAGAGACACCGCGACTTTATCGCACAGTGGGGGTGAGGTTGGGGTGGGGTTGGGGGGGGGGAGCTCAATAAACCACACCGCGCTCTGGGTAGGCAGCCATTGCCTCCCTCCCTCTACCCCCTCCCTTCCCCCCTTCTCTCTCTCTCTCTCTTTCTCTGTCACATACACTCTATGCCACCCGTCCTTCTGACTCCTTCCCCTTACACCTCCCCCCCCCTCCTACCCGACTCACCAAGTTCCCTTCTGGCGCTCACCCGCCCATATACATATATAAATATACATTCCCCACCCACCCTTCTCACATTTGCGCGGGCGTATCGCGCTGTTGTAGCCTATGTGCGTCTGCTATATAACCCGCACTTGGACATCTGCTATGCTGGACTTCCACACAACACAAATTATTGATTAGTTTTTTAGTGTTAGCAGGTGGTTTCTAAATATATATATATAAATATATTTATAAAGATAACAATTTAAGAACATAAATCAAAGAAAATAATAATAAAAGAAATAAGAAACTTGACATCCTAAATAAAGTGATTTTTTTTGTTTTTATTATTCTGTGCGATTTAATCAATTTTTATATTTCCTAATCTTCTACCCCGATGTACTGGTTAAAGTGACGTGAAACTGTTGTGTACCACAAAGGGATGTAAGTATGTTTGACAATTTATAATATTAACAAAATGTTTTATTTCAGATTCATTTAAAAAAACGGAATCTGTTTAGCGAAAGAAAAAAAATGATTTAGACGAAAGCTATTTAATTAAATCATTTCCTTTTTTATTATTATTATTTTTTTTTAAACAATTTTTCGTTTGGCTCAAATTTCAATATTCAGCCTCCATAAATATATACCACTCTCAAATTGCCAGCATTTCCGCAATGTAGTTCATAAACGGTCGAGAGGTGAGCAGAACAAGACACATACATAATATGCGAGCTGTGATTACAAATGGAGAACGGAGTACTGTTACCACTCATTTGACTTTTCTTTACACGCCTAACGTCTTCAAATACAGTTGGGGAAAAAAAAAAGCCTGTGGTGCTATATCAGTAAAATAAAAATGTTAATAGGTAAAATATGATATTTAATAATAACATACATTATTGTCCAACGTAAGCGGATTACTAAAAACTTATTATTATTTTTGAAAAAAAAAGTCTAAAGCTTTTCAAACCTACATCAAAATGTAAATTTACCTCAGGAATTTTCGGGGGATGTTATTTAGTATGCATGCTAAGCTTCTCTCTCTCTCTCTCCCCCCCCCCACACACACGCATAATTTTTTTTTCTAATAGGGCTTGCCCCTCCCCCACACTCTTCCTCTTCAGTTAAGCTAACATTCAACACTAGGGCTGTCAATATATATATCGTGACTCCATATATATATATATATATGTCAGGCCCGACCCGGGGTAGACGCCTGAAGTATGACAAGATTAAGGGAGGACCAATGAGTATCAGCCATTTAATTACTTTCCTTCATTTAAATGGTTGTCTTAGGGGGAGGGGGCCCAAAATACGCAATGCCTTGCCCATATGGCCCATTCAGCTTTTGAGATGATCTTGATTTAAAAATAAAAACTGGAACAAAACACAGCATAAGACATTCCAATGGAACAACTTCATTATTTAAAATATCATTGATACATAAGAGCTGTTAGCGTTCTATTTTACAGCGACTTCTTTTGATCAAATGTGGAATACAACAGGGCCGCCTTACTGCGTAGGCCCACTAGGCTTTGTTCCTGCGGCCCAAGAGTCTAAACGGCCCTTCGAAAGTCTAACCGTGAAATTTCAAATACTAATTTATACTGTAGGTATTCTCTAGCGCCCCCCCTCTCCCCCACCACCCTTTAGCCTTTTAAATTTCAAAGTGCCTGGGCCCCCGAATATCACGAGAGGGGGGCCTGGAAATACAACAGCAACGAACCGCCCCCCCTTCCCTACGCAGATTGCTCATAACAGAAACGATGAGCGAACATCGACACGTATCCCATAATTTCAACGTATTTTTACGATGGTGGTCACCTGGTCACGCATCAGTGAACACAGAACTTTTCTTGACCTAATTAAGAGCCACCCACGAAACCTTGGACAGTAGCTTTCTTTTTCTTTTTTTTTTTTAATTTTACTGACACACAAAGACACAAAAGCTGCCAGGTTTTCTCCCCATGGAGTTAATCTTCTTAGTACCTGTTAAATAATTAATCCAAGCTAGAATTACACAGACTCAGTGTGACCGGGCAATGATTTTTACCCTCCATCGTGTTTTAACTTCCTACAGAGCCATATTCACTGTAAAGACACGCACGCACGCACACACAGACAAGATCATTTTTAAAAAAAAAAAAAAGCTTCTAATTAATTAATGAATTAAATCAATTCACTCAATGTATACAAATGTAATGAAAGACTCCAAAAAAATTAATTATAGGGTCATAGGGTCATATTTAATTGATGGATGGATAGCTAATTAATTCTATTATTATTGTTACTTTTTCTTCTTGATTCTTACACCAGTGGAGATGATGATGTTAAGATTAAAGTTTTGATTTTTTAAATGTTGTGATTCATGTTACACAAGTCTCCTGTAAGGATGATTTGTGTGCCTCTTGGTTTTGTAAACCATTAAATTGGACGGATTTCTGTAGTGCTTTCTACATCCTGATGATAGTCTACAATGTGAAGAAGAACTTAGGTTGGTGACAGGACTGGCTGGGATATGAACCCGTAGCCAACAGCATGTGCCATCGAGCCAGCCCTCTTCTATTTATAAAGCGTAATCACCGGTTGAACAAGTTGTTTGTAGATGCGCTTTTAAACAGCATCTAGTCGCGCTTCGCTTTAATTCGCACCACATAAAGCGCCGGGCTAGCATTTACAGTTTTAACTGATAAATGTTGCGCTAAATTTTACAAATACATTTCACAGCATATTAAATGAAAGCAAAAAAAAAAAAAAATAACAACCTATAGCGTGTTATTTATTATTTTTCAGTTTAACTTTCTTATTTCAAAATTTTGAAAGAAAAATATGGATCATCGAAGTAAACGACCATACCTATTTTTAAGCCACATAATGCTACGAGTTTATTGTGGCAATCATCATGTTAAGCCGACTTGGCCCCTCCCCCTCCCATCCAAACTAAGTAAAACGTACTCACTTAAAAGGTTGTGGTGGGGGTAGTACTTCACCCAGCTTCCTGGAGAAACCAAAATTCTACTTTCTCGCGCGAACTCGAACTTACAACTCTCAGGTAAGAGTCGTGTACTAAGCCACGCAACCATTCACCCCTCTTCTAACTGCGGCCATCTTTTTGATCATTTTCATGCGGATTTAGAAGAATACCCTACGGTAGCGGTTTACAATATGTGGGTCGGGACCGATTGGCGGAATGCAGAGGAACAGGCCCGTAGCCAGGTCAAAGTAAGCGGGGGGGGGGGGAGCACCAATACCCAGCAAGGGGGGATCTCCTTTACTTTTTCTTTATTTTTTCCTCTTTTCTTCTTTTTTAAGCGGGGGGGGGGGGGCACTCCATACCTAGCGGGGGGGGCTCGAAGTGTACACATTTGAGAAGCTCCACCTTTAGCCACACTACATTTGGTTTATTATTGTAACTGGAATTTTTTTAAAACTTTTATTTTTTGCTTGTTCCACCTTCAGTTTGTTTATTTATGTGTTTGTTTGTTAGTCTCTCATAGTGCCCGTGACGATCAATATCTTTTTTTTTAGTCTCCACTTACACAATTAAGTAACCTCTTTATCTCTCCTACCTCTTGCCAATTCTATGCTTGCACCCTTGCAGTTAACGACACTTTCCTAGACTGTCTTCAGTTAACGGGCTAAGGCCGAAGTAATAAAATTAACGAAGACAGATCACAGTCTATTTTAAACTCTATAAATATATATAATTAAATATGGATTTGGATTGTGCGTGTGTGTGTGGTGCATGTGTAAGAAGGAGATCTGTATCTAAATGATGGGAGAAGGGTGGGGGGGGGGAGAGGGGTAAGTGGCAATGTGGCCGTCTTGTGTCCACGGGTAATTTGCCACAAGTTGCTGGGAAATTTCATTGTTGTCAGATCATTTCTTTTTTAACATTCCCCGATGGTTGGGGGGGGGGGGGGGGCAGAGAACCATGGTGCGACTTTGCTTTTGTTCGGAGGGGGTGGGGTGGGAAGACAATATCGTGACTCCATTTTACTGTTGTCTTTGTTGTTACCAGCGTTACGTATTCTGGTGACTCGGTGGTGTCCATCATGGAGTGGCGCAGGTCAAGCGTTCGAGTCCCCTGTAATGGTAGCCGCCTTTGCTACCTCGTGTTGGTGTAGTGAGCAAATGTGGCAGCTGTCTTTCCTTCATAATGTATTTTGGCAATCTTTCACAGTGCATATCTGGCTTTCCTCCATAATCCATCACTGGCTTTCCTTCACAAATTCATCTCTAGCTTTCCTTCACAAATTCACATCTGGCTTTCCGTCACAAATTCATCTCTGGCTTTCCTTCACAAATTCATCTCTGGCTTTCCTTCACAAATGCATCTCTGGCTTTCCTTCACATACTCATCTCTGGCTTTCCTTCACAAACTCATTTCTGGCTTTCCTTCACAAATTCATCTGTTGCTTTCCTCACTCTGACTATGGCTTGAGATTTAAACGTATAATTCAATACCACGTGACAATCTTTGTGCGAAACAGTTCATACAACTTTGTGCCGTATAATTGGCATTTTAAAACGTGCTAATAATCAATATTTACTCAATGAAAGAATGAGCAATAATCACAATCAGACGATCATAAAACTATTTCTTAATATAAAAACATTTTAATATTATCTTAACGGTATTATTATTATTAAAATATAAAATAACTTATAATATGACATATAATATAACATGTAATATAACATATAATATAACATATAATATGACATATAATATAACATGTAATATAACATATAATATAACATATAATATGACATATAATATAACATATAATATAACATATAATATAACATATAATATAACATATAATATAACACGGCGGTTCGCAACATATTTCTCAACTGTACCCCAAAGGATGCGAAAGTATGTCCGCGTGTGACCCTCAAACGTAACTGGTCTAATAAATGCACTTATTATGCGTGCCCATGTTTTTGCCTTTCCCCGTGCCCCTTGGGGTACGTGTACCACCGGTTGAGAGCCGAGGATATAACATATAACACAAGTAAATAAGACTAGTTGAGAATTTCGTTTCGCACACTAACACAAAATGTCCCATCAAGTTTTGTGAATATGAACCGTTTGATGTTTCACCCCCTTTTTTTTTTTGAGCAGACGGGAGTACGGTAAAAATAGGTGCTGATAGAATTCGGGGAGTGCTGTTAGAATTAGGCGCTGATAGAATTACTTAGTGCTGATAGAAAAACGTGCTGTTTGAGCGCTTTCGACTCATGCATCCCAAACTTGAAGAGTCGAATAGCTCGATGGTCATTTGGTATACATGGCAATCTAGATAGTGAGACACCGCGAGTTTTATCTAGAGGAGCCCTCGGGAGACCTGAGAGTCGTCTCGAAGTTCAGAAATTGGAGTTCTTTCATGGTAGTAATCGAGTTACGTATATTGTACTGGCGCGTCCCTTAGCAACAGATGAGTCCTTGTAGTTCGCGTATAATAATAAGATCTAGTTGTACTCGTCTGGACAGTTGATAGGGAAACACTATCCTAGGGCCTTGTTATATCAAGGGGCTCAAACGGACACTCGCTTCGGGGGAGGGGGCCTTATGTTTATACCCCCGCCCCGCCCCTCACCTACACCCCTCCCCCCTCAAAGTAATTTACCAACCAAGTTATTCTTTAGGGAAATGGATTTCTCAATGAGATGTTAAGACACATCTCTGATCTGTCACATAGGACTTGGTTGTAATGTGTTGTTATGTTGTTATTTCTGCATGCAATGGCTGAGCTATGTTATGAATGATATGTCCAGGGTTGAGGACGGGCGCAAGATGTTGATAACTGTGTCAACCGTTGACCGTTTTGGACTATGTGTGTGTGTGTTTTTTTTTTTAACTGGAAGTGCCGTGGAGAAAAAAAAAGGTCTAGTGGACAATGTGTTAAGTGGCAGATTTCGTAAAATGGATTTATATAAATAAGAGTTTTTGTGAGTGAGGTTTTTTTTTACTTAATGAGTTACTGTAAGACTGGCATTGGTTCGGACATGTGTCAAGGCATGATAGCCTGGCCCTAAACTATTCTACAAGGGACTGTAGAAGGAGGCCAGCGGAAATGTTGCTTTGACAATGTAAAAATAATGGACGGGGCTACCAATGACGGGGACGGATGGTCGTGTGGTAACGCGCTCGACTGTCGACCTGGTTCGATCTCCGGTGAGGAGCAAGGACATTTGTCAGGTCTTGGCTCAAGTTCCCGATATATCTCCCATGGTGCCTCCATGGTCTTTGCACTATCGGCTATGGTGGGGATGAAAAAAGGGCACCATAAAAACCGTCCCACATTAGCGGTTCACAGGATCTAAGAGATTTCATCTCACCCTTACAGGGACTTCACTCACAAACACACGAATGAATGAAGTAAACATAGCCGGGCAGGGTAGGCAACTATGGAGATATATGTCTGTTGAGGTGGCCATGCGTTCCCCCAACGACCATATCGGTTAAGGGTGAGAGGTGATGATGATGTTAGACTGACTCAGTTTCCTTGTACCGGATCATAGTGTTAATACATGGTTGACACGTCGGGTCATTTATGTGTAACTAAAGGCAACAATGACCTCTGACCTCCAGTTTGTTTAACGCTGTATTGGTCAATACCTAACGAAGTCCTCGTTGACTCCCTACCCCCACTGGGCAAGGATGACAGAATTGTTTCTAATGTATTTCTCACCTGGCCAACGGTCAGCCTCTGAGGCAGTGACGTAGCGTGCTTAACTCGCGCCCGGGGCTCAATATTTTTAGCGCCCCCCAACCATTCGAAAACTGTATAATATTATATGTAAAATATACCATTTGGCGCCCCTTTGTGAGTAGCGCCCGGAGCATGATGCCCCTATTGTCCCCCCCCCTCACTACGCCACTGCTCTGAGATAACCGGATATGCATGTCAAATGACAATAACATAAGAGAATAAGATGTTTCTAATATTTCCAGTGTTAGATTTGGATCAAACAGGTTCTTGAAGTGAATATTGACGTAGTTTATAGTGTTACATTTTTGTTTTTAATTAGACTTAATCAAGAGTTTATCCTGCACCCTCACCCCCCCCCCCCACATATTATTCAGGGATGGCGTAACGGGACTTGCAGAACGTATCTACATAGCTCCCCCTCTCCCCCCCCACACACACAGCGGGAACGCAAAAAGAGCGCCAACTTAGTTTAGACATTCATCTTATCGTGGTTTAAACGTGATCTTGTGTTTGATGCCTCCCACCCCCCCTCCCCCCTCCCCCCTCCCCCCATAATTAGGTCTGAGTGTCAGGCCTCTAGTGCGATCGCTCTTGTCATGTTCTTTGCCTTATAACCTTGAGCCGGATAAATTAGCTAACCGTTTCGAGCATTGCGTTTCCTTCAGGAAAGAAACTAATTTGCATTTAAACATGATGGATAGCTAATTAATAAAACATTGACATTGATGATTTGGACTCAACGATCGACAGTGTCCCAGCCATAAGTGGACTCAACGACCGACATTGTCACAGCCATAAGTGGACTCAACGACCGACAATGTCACAGCGATAAGTGAACTCAATAACCGACAGTGTCACAGCCATAAGTGGACTCAACGACCGACAATGTCACAGCCATAAGTGAACTCAATGACCGACAATTTCACAGCCATAAGTAGACTCAACGACCACAATGTCTCAGCCATAAGTGTCCTCAATGACCGACAATGTCACAGCCATATTTGGACTCAAGTGACCAGACAAGTCGTAACCTAAAGATTTTTAATTGTTTAGGAAGCTTTCAATTTGTTTAAACTTTCTCTGTGCGTGTTCAACTGTCATCATATCACGCAACACATTTTTTTTTTTTGAAAAGGTTTTATGTTTATTTTTACCACATTAACTACAGTAGCAGCCTTTATTTACATGGTGGTGGGAGGTGGTGGTGGTGGTGGGGGTGGGGCTACTGGCAGCAACCTGAGTCAGGTAGAAAGGGGGGGGCCCTGTAAAAGACCACCCTGGAATCTATGTACAATAAGGAACTAGTGACGTGTAACCTATATTGATTTGATATTACCGATATGTACGCGCAAGTTTCGATGAAATGGGGGCGAGGGTGGGGGGTGGGGGGGGGCCGGGCTTTTTTCAATGGTGGCACTAAGCCGTTGTCTAGTTCGCCAAAAAAAAAAAAAAAACATATTGGCATCCTGGAATGTTTGCCACCCGGATGTAAAGCGCATTTTATCACCTTTTCCACCCCACCCTCCTGGGGTAGTACCAAGGTAAAACCAACTACTGATGGCTAACATCCTAATTTTGCTCATATATATATATATAAATATATTTATTTATTGGAAAATAATAATTAATGGCCTTAGTCCCCCCCTTCCCCCACCCCGACTATTCCCCCCCCCCAGCATTCTACACTACGGTGAGGCGTTATAAATGAAACAAAAAAAAAGGACACAGCTTATTTTTTTCGTTTATTATTAATTAATTAATGAATCATTTACATTTGTGTCGACCCAAAGTCAGAGACCCGTATGTTCAAATCAGTGAGCAATATTGGTCAAATAAGTGAGTCGTATTGGTCAAATCAGTGAGCCATATTTGGTCAAATCAGTGAGCCATATTTGGTCAAATCAGTGAGCCATATTTGGTCAAATCAGTTAGCCATATTTTCAAAACTTTCGTCAAGTTTGTTTAAATTTTTATTCTAAAGAATAACCGCCGTTAATTGAAACTTTTCACAGGTACATCTGTTAATAACTTCTTTTTTTTTGTCTTTGTTTCTTATACAGGTTTACGAACGAATCGAATGAAACAGAGAAAGACAAAATAAACAAGTTAAAGAACTATCAAGTGTTTTCGTATCATTAGATTTTGATAAAAATCAATACATCTTTATAAAAACATTCAGCTGGCCAGATTTTTACCATTTGTCAAACCAACAGAAGTAAAATTTTGTTTTAAAAATCTCAACCAACTTCGACCAACCATCCTTAGCTGTCATCATATTATTGAGCATCTTATGAAAGTTTCCAGCCTGCAGATAATTCATCACAACAAATTCAGATCCGAAAATATCCATCTGCCCCCACCACCATGTCTGTGATATCATTGCGTTCAGCTCGTAGCCTGACCGTGGCTCTGATGCTCCAGTTGTTGTTGCTGTGTTCAATCGCCACCATGATGGTAAGTTGGAGTTCTTTATTGTTGTATTTGCTTTTTTCTCTCACACAAAATAAATTTATGCCTGGAGCCGATTGGAGCCGTCGCTCTTTATCAGGCCCCCCGCCCCGGTAAGGGGCCCCAGGAACAGTGAAATATATGGCCGACCTGTTAAGTAATTAGACATTTTTTGAAAAAAATACATGAGCAGTCTATGGAGAATTTCAACTGCTCTCTCCGAGCATCGCCTTCAGGCCAGGGCTGCCTGATACTACCTGGTTAAAGCGGAATACAAATACATGTATAGTGTGTGACCTACTTCTTTCAATAATTTAACGGATTTCTAGAAATGTATGTGTTTAGATAAATGTAAGCTATTGATATCAACATTAAATGGCATATCTATGTATCCAACGACAAAAATCTGATTACTCGAATGACAAGTATGCACATATAAATGTTTGCAGCTGATGTCAACATTTAATGACATATCTATACAGTTTACATCAATGCACTCAATTTTTTAACCTTTGTTTATGTAAGTGTCTCATTGAAAAGATTTAAATGTTGCTATTCTCATTACATTCACTTGTATAGTTTTGGTATACTTTTTTTTTAAATTAGTATTTCTTCATAACCCACAATTATTTATCATTTTTGTTATATTGTTTTGTCACAAGTTACAGTTTTAATCACAAAATAATCGAAAGTCAACTCATGTAACAGATCTTGTCTAAATATTTTCAGCCATGACGGCCACACTAAACACTCTATACTAGCTAGGTCGCCTGCCAGACTTATTTTTATCTTTATATCTGTGACGAAATTTATCAAAAAAATGTTTCTTATTTTTTTCACACAGACGTCATTAACGGTTGTACAGTGGCAGGTTGTACTCCACTGGTCTGAAATGAAACTTTTCTAGCTATTCTGTATAACTCTCTGAGTAGAGATAATCCCTTCTCTAGTTATCCATAATCTGAACACTTTGAAGCAGGTGAGGTAAACTAAGCTGCTGTACAGGGCCACCCAAGTACTAAAAAAGGGCCTCCCTTTCAGGATTAACTTCTATTAAATCTTGTGCTAATTGGGCCCACCGCCAAACCCACACACATCTCTGTATTCTATGCCAAGCCCCCCCCCCACTCCCTTAAGACCAAAAGAGCTGCACTGCAACTCAAGTGTTGGATCGCGGGCGAATATTAGGTGGGTCGCAGCAAAAAATTAAATTTATAATTCAAAGGAGCGAGAATGTATTAGTGCACAACAAATAATTTGTTAGGTGCACTTTTACACAAGTGTATTTCTCTATTACATTAACATTACTAAATGTTGGTTGATCTTCAAAGTAAAAGGGGTGGGGGCACGGTTCATATTCACAAATAGTGACGATGTTTCTCTATATTTCTTTTTTTTCTAGTTTCCTTCACAGGCTTGTCTCAAACATTATTCACGGTGGGGTCGTAATAAATAGTTGTGAAATAGGGTCGTGAAGCTTAAAAGTTTGAAATTTGTTCGACATTATATTGAAACTGACATTTTTGGTTTCATTTTTTTTTTAAATGAGAAAACATCCTCAATCGAAAAAATAAGAATTAAATAAAAATGCTTCGATCTGATGAAAGATGGACAGTTCCAGATTCATTCATTTAAAATTGTCTCCTGTTTGTAAATTGATTGACTTAGTAAAAATAAAGGTTGAAAAACGAGGGGGAAAAAAGTTTTCTATTTCAGAAACGGAACAATTTGTCATCGCAGTGTAGTTTAAAATCCTCTAACCCAGATTTGTAAATATTCAATGTGCTAGTTTGATGTAATGAGTTTGTGTGATGTACGTACACATCCCAGCAGAGCCAACTTCGTGCCAACGGGCGGGCGACAGTTGTTTCGACAAGGAAACATTTCTGGTAATCCTCGTGGGGCTGATTTGATAAATTATTCGCTGATGTAGTTTGTTACTAAACCAATGGTAGCAACTGACCACCTTATTTACTCTTTCTTTTGTTTCCAGTCTTTAGGTTCGTTCCACTAGCAGTCATTGGGTTATTGATTGACATTGTTGGCAAGGGTATTATTTAACACTGCCACATTAAACATTGTGTTGGCAGGCCTATGTCTTCATTGTATTAGCAACCGGAACCGTTTATATAATAGGTATTATATTAAATAAAAGTGATGAGTAGTTTGGGGTGTCATATATCACACAATTAATTTGAATTTTTTAAAATGATTTATTAGAAATGCAAATATAAGGCTTGGGTGGATTGGAGGGTGGGGGGTGGGAGATGAAGGGAGAAGACCATTTGTGTTTTGACAGAGGCTCAATGCCTTCTAATTATGGCTTATTATGATCTTCTTTATCATTCTTTTCATGTCTCTCTCCGTCCGTCTGTCCTCTCGTTTGTCTATGTGAGTATTCATCAATCATCCATCGATCACTGATCAATCAATCAATCCGTAAACTACTAATAAAATGACAGCAGAAATTAAAAATTACATGTAGCTACAGGGTACAATAACAATCATAGATCTAACAGAAGACATGTAGCTACATGGTATTGTGTTGAGATTATTATATTATTATAATAATGTTACTTCATTCAATTTCATTTATGACAGTAAAATGACTTATACATTTCGTTCATTTGTAATAAACAAGGAAATAAATTTCAAAAACTGTAAGTGTTAATTGTTTTAGTGCTTTGGTTAAGACATAAGCACACGGACTGCCTTACATCGTCAGATAGATTAGGGTGGAGGAGCATTAGCATCAAATTTATGAGGAACTTGTATTGAAGGGGCACCCATTTGGTAGAATATATTCTAGGTATTGTCTAGTTTCCCTGTCTATAAGAACAGCATTGAACCGAAGTATTTATATATATATATATATATATATATATACTAGCTGTACCCTTTGCAAAACCTTTGCATAGAGTTATATTCCCTTAGGTTTGATCAGTAGGCTAGATTATTTTTGGCTTCGGGCAGATCCGATTTTTTCATGATTGTATTTTAAACTGCAATACTGTTGTATTAATTCTTTACTTTCGATTTAACGAAGAACCCACACCGCTATTATTTATATACATACTCAATAATTTGTGAAAGGTTTTATTTACATTGTTTGACTTGCTCTACATTCGTCTTCACGATTTATGTTATTGCAAGTCATAAAGTTAAATGTTTTGGTAAAAGAAAAAAAAACAAAATAAAGTTTCACAGTTCAGATGAGTTGCTGGCTAGGCCACGGGGGTGTGCAAACTCTTTAAACAGCGGGGCGAAATGGGCTCTTAATGTAATACAAGGGCCTGACGAAGAGTAGATGGATGGGGGCGTTTATATGAACTTTACATACATGTAGTGTTGTTTTCGTTGACGAAAACTAAAACTAAAACCTTCGTTGACGAAAATGTTGACTTTTCGTCAACGAGAACTAAAACTAAAACTAAAATTGGCAGCAAGACTAAAACTAGACGAAAACTGAAATTATTAAAGAAAAAACGAAATAAAAACTGAAACTAAAATATAATGTTGCTTTCGTTCACGAAAACTAAAACTAAAACCTTCGTTAACGAAAATGTTGACTTTTCGTAAACGAGAACTAAAACTAAAACTAAAATTAGAAGCAAGACTAAAACTAGACGAAAACTAAAATTATTACAGAAAAAGCGAAATAAAAACTGAAACTAAAACATGACCTGGGACTAAAACAACACTACATACAAGTACACGTCATTGGTGGGAAGGGGAGGAGAGACAACTGTGTGGACCGGGCCGTGCTGACTACAGCGCTGTTTTTTTTGCTACAGTCTGAGCTAAAGATAACTGCTGAGTTACACCTGATTCGACTGGTCCGTTACCATGTAAGCTCTGTGGCTTGCAGCGCTCGCAAACTCACAAAATATACTAACACAGTCACAGATGCAAAATCCTACACTCACAGATACACTCCCACACTCACAGAAGCACAAACACACACACACACTAAAAGATACACAAACACACTCAAGGATACACTCACACACTCACAGATACACTCACACACTCACAAAAGCACAAACACACACTCAAAGATGCACTCCCACACTCACAGATACACTCCCACACTCAAAAAAAGCACAAACACACACACACACTCAAAGATGCACTCCCACACTCACAGATACACTCCCACACTCACAGATACACTCCCACACTCACAAAAGCACAAACACACACACACACACTCAAAGATACACTCCCACACTCACAGACACACTCCCACACTCACAGATACACTCCCACACTCACAGATACACTCCCACACTCACATATACACTCCCACACTCACAGATACACTCCCACACTCACAGATACACTCCCACACTCACAGATACACTCCCACACTCACAGATACACTTCCACACTCACAGATACACTCCCACACTTACAGATACACTCCCACACTCACAGATACACTCCCACACACAAAGATACACTCCCGCACTCGCAGATACACTCCCACATTCACAGATACACTCCCACGCTCAAAGATACACTCGCAGAAGCACAAACACACATACTCAAAGATACGCGCACAGAATCACACACACACTCAAAGATACACTCACACACTCAAACTTATGATCACACGCTCACAGAAACACACACACACACACAAACACACACTCACGTAAACATACAGTACACACTGACATACGGTCGCGCGTTGTTCACAAATATGTTCAACAATCCTACAATTTAGCTCAATATTTGATTAAGTGGCGTCTTTAGGAGAACTTTTTTTTCTTTTTAAAATGACGTAATCTTAATTTTCACACGAATTGTTCTTTAGCCTCCTCCCCCCCCCCTCCGTTTCACCCCGGCTGGGCAAACCTGAGATTCGAATTGCGGAAATGTGACGGTGCAGGTAGAGAGAGACAGAGATAGATAGAGATATAGAGAAAAAGAGAGAGAGAGAGAGAGAAAAGAGAGAGGGGGGAGGGAGAAATGAGAGTCAGTTTGACGTGAGAGATGTGTTTAAAAAATACAATCAATCAATCAATCGGATAATGTCCACACTGCGATCACGGCATTGGTAAATAATCGATTTTATTCATTTCCTTATTGTAAGTGTTTTAATTAATCTTAGGTGTAAGGAGATTCAAAAGGCTATATGTATGGAAGGCCTGTTGAGAAGGTGATGCCATGGGGGGGGGGGGGACGGGGAGTGACACGAATCCTATCATGGATGGGCTGTGGGTGCGGGGAGGGGATGCTGGGGTACTAGCCAGGGGAGTTAAGATCAACAAGCCGCAACAAGAAAAAGTCATTCAACAAATTAAACTTTGGGCGGTGCACCTGAAATCGTTGAACGTTGCTTGAAGGCTTGCTCTGATGGAGAAACACACACATAGACGCGGAGACGCGCAAATACAAATACACGCCGCACGTTGGCAGCACTGTTCAATAGGTTTGATCTTAGCGCACTTTACTGCAGCACTTATTGAATGCTGAGAACAATCTTTCTCAATCTTTCCGTTCAATATTGATTGAAACAAATGTCACAGACAAACATATATGGATCAGTTTTGATAACCTTTTATGTTTCAAGCTACACCTGGGCCAGGTTTTTTAAACATGGAAACACTTTTTTAGAAACTTATCAGTAGAAAACAAGCTAATTTGAACAAAAAAAAATTCATATACCTGAGAACTAAAATGTTTCGAGTCGCTCCCCTTACCAGTGGACGTTTAATTCACACCCCTCCCCCACCCCCACCTTTTCCATTCATTCGGTCGGGCGTGAGCTCACGTTGAATACCACCGCAATAGATTTCAGCAGTGCTCAAGCTTTAAAAAAAGTTAAATAAGTAAATAACAATCGAAACAGTCAGATGAAAACAACAACAACAACATAATATTTAAACAGACACAGATTCGATACTCGAACGTGATATATTTTAATTGTTTTGATTTTTAGAAATATCGAAATTAGAATTTGTTTCTCCCCCCCCCCCATGGGATATTTTTAAGGACATGAATTTCTGCCTTTATGTAATTTTATATATATATATATATATATATATATATATATATATATATATATATATATACTAGTTGCAAGTACCCGGCTTTGCCCGGGTTTAAAATAATGTTTTCTGTTTACCTTCTGTTTTCTCCCTACCCCCTCTCTCCCTTCCTCTCCCTCTCCCTCCCTCTCTCTCCCATTTCTCTCCCTCCCACCCTCACTCTGCCATCTCCCTTCTCCCCCTCCTTCTCTCCCCCTTCCTCCTTCCCTCTCTCCCTCCCTGCCCCCTCTCTCTCTTTATCTCTTCCTCCCATTTCTCCCATCCTCTCTCTCCCTCTCTCCTTCCCTCCTCTCTCTCTCTCCCTCCCTAACCCCCTCTCTCCCTCCCTTCTTTCTCCCTCCCTCCCCTCTCTACTTCTCTCCCTCTTCCTCCCTCCCTCATTCCCTCTCTCCCTCCCTGCCCCCCTCACTCTTCATCTCTCTCCCTCCCTCTCCCATCTCCCCCTCTCCCCTCCTTCTCTCCCCCTGTCCATCCCCCTCCCTCCCTCTCTCTCTCCTCCCTCCCTCCCTCCCTCCCTCCTACCCTCCTTTCCTCTCTCTCCCCCAGCCCCCCCTCTCTCTCTCAATATATATATATATATATATACTTATTATTATGGCTTCACACTTCTTCTAAAATCCTTCTTCATTCCTTTACCTTCCTCAAACTGTACAAATCAGAGAGCATGAAAAAACAACAACAATTCTTTGCATCACAAAGGCACAATACAGCACCAGCGCGCAAGTTCTATTCGAACATCGGGAACACAGAGGAATTTTATTTATGGCGCCGTCGAGATTACTTTAATATAGTAAAATACTAAAATAAAAAAAAATTAATTACAATTAAACTACCCATCGAGATGAAACGAAACCTGTCCTATAACCTTCCCCATGTAATTATGTGTATGTGTAACAAATTTCACGTTATCTGTTTTTCTGGATCTTGAGTTATAAGGGAACAGACAGACAGACAAAAAATGCGTCTTATAAGTATATATATATATATATATATATATATATATATATATATTTAAAAATTTAACTTTTATCAACTAGTGTATTTAATTATGTGTACAATTTTTATTTGAGGGTCGTTTTATAAATATCATTAAAATAGAATATGTTATGAGCATCGTTAAACAGCAAGAAGCTGTTAATTTTTTTGCTCTGTAAATGTAGAACGGATAAAATTGGTATTTTTTTTTTTACTTCACTTTTATTCTGAGATTCTTTTTTCTAAAGTAATCTGAGATCTCGATTACTATAAATTACTCTGATACAATGTCCGGTTCAGTTCCCATGGTAACAGACATTGAATGCCTCTGCAAACTATTAAGGACGTGCATAAATATTGATGCCATATTTTCGATGAAATTTTTAACAATCTATGACATATACAGCTCTTGATGTCAAAATGTTTATGTCATGAGTAACACTTGATGATATAGGCTACATGCATAACCAGTAGTATACTCCACACTTTATTCTTAACGCCATTTAAATCAAGTCATCACAGTATTTGTCAATATAGTCTGTCCATGTGCCAAACATAAAACTAGTATGGAGTCGTAACTAGCATCTGACATGTTTCACTAGGTTAAAAAAACCCGTAACCTATAATATGCAAGTAAGGCTTACAATTGAAATGCCACAGTCTAGCTTTTAGCCAAGTATATTCTGTTACCCAAGCATCTATCTATTTGGTTTCCGTTTTGTTGACGTGTTTATATCTGTCAAATTAAAAAAAAATCTAATTTTATATAAAATTTTGTACTATATATAAATAAATAATATATTTCTTTCAATATGTCTGTGAACACCCCACAAAGTTAATAAATGGAAACAAGGGAAGTAAGCATGAAGGATGTGTATGAAAAAAACAAACAAAATCACTAGACACAAGAGTTACGCTACATTAAATTCGACTGTACTATTTATAGAGTGACCCTAACTCCAGAAAACGTTTGGAGTTACATCTAACCACATCATGGTCATCCGATGACATAAAATCTGACCGGACTGGTCCTACGATTGACATAAAATCTGACCGGACTGGTCCTACGATTGACATAAAATCTGACCGGTTCAAGTAGAACGGTTTAATCATTGACCTCGCGACAGACAACTTTGGATCCACCATCCATTTGCAGTTCTCTCCCGTTGCTTTATTCTAGACTTATGGAAAACTATGCGGAAGACAGGGTTTTCCCGAGAGCTATTATTATCACTCTGTTTTGGTCATTTTCTTTTTGTGTACAAAATGGTAATGTATAAGGGAAGACCGTTCTAGTCTTGTTGTACTTAAAAACGACCGACCTGTACTCAAGTTTTGACCTTTAGCGCACTCAGCTCACCTTTGACCTTTTCCGTTTTTTAAAGACAATCTTCAGGGACACGATTTCAACGTACAGGGCGGATTAACCAACAGGGGTGAACTAAATGAATTGCCACTATATTCACGATGATCAATGGCTGATCCGTATCAAGCCCTTTGTGAGGTATGGTGGGAATCAACTGGGGCTAGAAAGGGTTGTTTAGGAAGAATACTGCGGGTTGTGGAGCCATACAGGGCGGCCACAAGAAAGGGGCGCCGAACAAGAAAGGGGAGCCGAACTAGAAAGGGGCGCCGAACAAGAAAGGGGCGCCGAACAAGAAAGGGGCGCCGAACAAGAAAGGGGCGCCGAACTAGAAAGGGGCGCCGAACTAGAAAGGAGCGTCGAACAAGAAAGGGGCACCGAACTAGAAAGGGGCGCCGAACTAGAAAGGGGCGCCGGACTACAAATGGGCGCCGGACTACAAATGGGCGCCGGACTAGAAAGGGTCGCTGGACTAGAAAGGGGCGCCGAACTAGAAAAGGGCGCTGTTCAGTATTTTTTTCACTTTTCCGATTGGGAGGAGAGCGCAAAAAAAAAAATATTAAACTCGCACAGGGCGCCACAATAGCTACCTAGGCTCTTTTCCTCCATCTTTGATGCACGCCTCTGACTGCCTTTGGTTCAAACGGAGCATCTTAGTGACTCGGTGGTGAGGCAATAGTGTACTCGACCTGAATGACACATGTCGTGAGTTTGAATCCTAGCGAATCGGTTATCGTTTCATCGTAAAAGTTTATTTAGGATAAACGATTACGAATGCATTATGTTAAGAAAAAAAAATTCATAAACATAATTTTTTTCGTTTTATCAAATTTCCCGAAAGGCTGACTGTGGACAATGAAATGTTTGTTGTTCACGGAAACGAAAGATTTAGGATGATGTGCGAGAAAAAGAGATTAGTTATGGCGGTTTCAGAGGAAAACATTTTTTTGTGTGTGTATCTGAGCATTATAATGAAATCATGATTAAATGCCTACAAAAACACATTTATGTGTGTTCTGTCGCTATATGTGTGATCTGTCGCTATGTGTGTGTTCTGTCGCTATTTGTGTGTTCAGTCGCTATGTGTGTGTGTTCTGTCGCTATGTGTGTGTTTGCCCT
>JAGDYQ010000021.1:8997035-9065787 GCA_021962125.1 Bulinus truncatus
TACTTCTGCGCCTGTCCCCTATATTTACTTTGCGCCTGTAAAAACATGCCTGTATTTACTTCTGCGCCTGTGACCCAATAGGCCTATTTGATAATATGTAATAAGTCTAAATATGTTAAAAGTAATATTTGAAATTGTCTCAACAAAGCAACTGGACTTTGTTGCTCCTTCGAAACACGTGGATGTGATGCACAGTTGAAATGCACAATAGTCTACAATGCACAACAGTCTACAGTGCACAACAGTTTACAGTGCACAACAGTTTACACTGCACAATAGTTTACAGTGCACAACAGTTTGCAGTGCACAACAGTTTACAATGCACAACAGTTTACAGTGCACAATAGTTTACAGTGCACAAGTGTACTAGAAGATGATAACTTCTAAAATACCATAAAATGTTTCCCCACGGTAAATCTTTCGCTATTGATTTGTAGTAACAGCGGGAATCCCCAGTCGCAATGAAAGAAATCAAGCAAGGAAATTGAAAGTCGGATTGAACTGAATGAAGCTATGGTTATTTAATGACCAACTTGATGTATGTGCGTGTGAGCGTGTTACACTGATGATATATAAATATGTCAAGGCCACTGTTCGTCCACCAACGGTCGGTCGTGAATCTGTTGGTTGAAATTTAGTACCAGGACTTGAATAATACACCACAGATCACCCGCCCTGCATCTGAAAAGGTCTTTAATAAAAATGGGGCAACAGACTAAGACATTCTATCCTGAAGGAAATAGTTTACATCTGTTGTGGGTGTGTGTGACCTTCAAGATTTAAATAAACATCGATTATAAAAAAAACTAAAACAAATTACTTTTACGCACTCTGTGTAACTAGAGGGGGGCGGAGGGTGTTGTCAGCCTTGGGCGAGGCTTGATTGTCTCCAAGGGGCTACATCTGCGTTACCTATGTACGTTTTAGCACGTGATTGAGCTGGCGTTTATTTTAAGATAGCACGTGATTGCACGGGCGTTTATTTTTAGACAGCACGTGACTGCGCTGGCGTTTATTTTTAGATAGCACGTGATTAAGCTGGCGCTTATTTTTAGACTGTGCCCCTGGTGCCACTTTCGCTAGTTGCGCTACTGTTTTCATAATTCTTCTCTTCTTCTTCTCCCTTTGGCTGTACAGCCCATTTAGGGCCCTGGCCTGCCATACAGCTCTTCTTCATTTTTCTCGATCTATGGTCTTATTCCTCAACAATTTCTCACTCCTATGGCTTTAAGGTCTTTCTCCACTTCCTCCAACCATCTGCTTCTTGGCCTGACCTTAGGCCTTTTCTCATTTGGTGTTGCGTTATATATTGCTTTTGGAACTCTGTTTTTTTTTCCATTCTTTCTGTTTCTGATATTTCTCTTTTCACACAGGAGGTGAAATTCTGTTAGGCCTACCTGATTATCAAGGTGTGAGCTGCAAATCGTGTTTTTTTTACTACATATCTCACTATGTTGTCTCTTCCTATCTCTATGTATAGATACAATATTCGAGTTGTAAACATTTTCACAGTTACTCCCCTTTTCTCAAAGCAAAAGAGCGAGCAGTGGAAAGATCATGCATGTAGCTTTCAATAATAGATAATATATATATATATATATATATATATATATATATATATATATATATATGTATATATGTGTATATATATATATATATATATATATATATATATATATATATTAATCTAGAAATACCTAAGGCATAACAAGGTTGTGAATTAGCAGATTAGTGTGGGCCGCAAATTGGATCCGTGTGTGGGTCCCCAACCCCAAATTGGATCCGTGTGTGAGCCCCCAAAGTCAAGACACTAACCCTGTCCATAATGCTATCAATAGTAAAAATTCCCTTTAGTCACTTATCGCTGTATCAGTTTTGAAACGCTCTGAAGTATTGGCTCATATTACAATAATTTTAATTTATTCTGTCTACTTCACTTTTATTTTTACCAGCTACCTAAAGTCATCGCCATCGCTAACCTCCACCAGCTGGAGTCCACCACCTTCCCAGGCATTTTTCTTCATTGATCCATCTGATCTGATCTGATCTGACCCCCATTATCCAGCGCTCGGAAAGCATTCACATCTTTTTATGTATCGCAAAAAATAAAAAAAATAAATAAATATCCCCGCTTTATAACCGCGTGTCACCAAATCACCGACCAATCAACGACCAATCACCAATTAATCACCAACCAATCACCGACCAATCACCGACCAGAGATTATTCTTAAGTTTTTTTGGGGCCTGATGCAAAAATAATTTAGGGGCCCTAGGAAAAATCGCGGTTAGGGCCGCATAATTCTTTGGAACCTCTCCCCCTCCTACAAAAGTGTAAACGTGGTAATCTGGGGCCACCCCCCCCCATTACTAGTTATTTTTAACCCCTGCCTATCACTCTGACTTCCCTTCCTTTTGGATGACCTAATAAAATCCCAAGATAGACCCCCCCCCCACAGAAGCTGGGCCTCAGGAAAATGCCTTCTTAGTTTCCCTATCTATAATAACTGCCAACACATGGACCCCCCCCCCCACCATGTCTGTCTATCTTGACGTGTGTATATATAGGTCAGGTCTATCTGTCTATAATGAATGCGTGGATAGATTTGTGAGTCTGTGTTGCTGTTGTTGTTGTTTTGAAGCGTCATGCTTTATTGATAAACTATTATGAACAACACTTGATGAAAAGGTTATTGCATTTTTCCATGGCACATGATGACGGAATGAAACACTTCAGACCTATTATGTTGTTGTTTTTTTTCTTTCCAACCAGAGTCACGTGATCAATGTGAAATATATTTGTAACAACACATCAAAATAAGAAAATTTAAGTTGAATCTAGACCAGACCGGGGTTTTTTTTTGGGGGGGGGGGGGTAGGGGCGTTAGGCAGAGAATTATAGGCGTGTTGGGGTCTATGTCCCTGTAGCACCAGACTCGACAGGAATTTATATTGGAAGAGGTTCTCTGGCAACAGGAAGTCCAGCTATCCGTCTAGTTTGTCCACGTCGCCGCAATCAACGATATCCGGGGCAGTTATTTTTAAAGAAGATTGCGAAAAGCTCGACTTATTGTAGTTGAAATGTAGTGGGGCCCCTGAATAATAATCGCGGTGCCCCCTCCCCCTTATTATCAGCGACCACAGATTTTATAAGATATCTCTTTTTATACAATGTCACGCAGTTTTAAATATCAAAGCTATACGAGTTGTTACAAAATGCCATGACTGTCCATTTAACGAATACCTGGCCAGATTTCATCAAACCATCAGTCCAAAACATTTAATTTGATGCCCAACCGACGATTTGCTGCCAAAAATTGGTTCAGTGGAGCAGAAGTTGCTCGCGCGAGCACTATGGTCGGTTTTAACTGTGGCTAAACCTCACAGCGGTCGGTGAATTGAGACAAAAACAACACACGTAGAGCGTTCAATATTTGAGATCGATGGCGTAAAGTATATATTTGATAGACCCGATCGATACGTGATAGAGTCTGACCCAAGATTGAAATTTGGTGGTTCATTAGTTGTGTCAAAGTTGTACTTTATTTATTGTTTTGGTTTATGTTCTTTTATTTTGTTTTTCTCCGTAATGCGCGCGTATCCAAACACGAAAAAAACACGAAAACAAAAACACACATACACAAGCACACGCATAAATACACAAAGAGACACACACACGCACTAAGACAAGAGATACACAGACACACGACACTCACACACACACACACACACACAAAGTCACATTCACATGCATACACACAAACACACACTAAAACACACTAATATACTCACAGACACACATACATAAACGCTTACGAAAGCAGACACAAAACACACATGCACACACAAACACATACACGCTTACACAAGCGCACACAAAAACACACGCAAATACATACACAAGCACGCACAAAGTCACATGCACACTCATTGCAAACACACACATACACACACACACACATACAAATATACACATATATACAAAAAAACACACAACTATACACAAAAACACCCAAACACACTGGCACATAAACTCACAAACACAAACCCAAAACATATAAAGACAAGCACAAAACACACATGCGCACACACACACACAGACACTGACATTCGTAGACACAACAAACACATTGACACAAATACTGACATTCATATACACAAACACACATACACATTCACGAGAGAGAGAGAGAGAGAGAAAGAGAGAGAGAGAGACTTTCCGAGATATTTATTTAGAGATGATAAGCCAGAGGTATGTAGGTATGTCTTGTGGCCCCTATAGCACCATATTTGACAGGAATTCGTAATGAAGATAGCTTAGCTAATGTTCAATTCCCAGCGTGTTCAGTCATTTACCTATGTCTTCTATGGAGACATACACACTGCATGCTCGACTATGGTGGGGGGGGGGTGTTAAAATAATAACGACACCATTTAAGGTTTATCTTAAGAGATTAAATCTATTTAAAAAAAACGACCGTTGTACCCACTGAGAAAGAGCTGAGGGGTGGGGGGGGGGGGAGAAGGGGCGAGCACTGATCTAAAGAACAAAAAAAAAGTGAGTTACATTAGACTGGTGAGTGGTGCCACAATGTATCGCTGTTGGTCGTGCCAATAGCCGCGGCTCAAAACATTGCCCGCTCCTCTCCATTCACACAACTCTCAGTATTCAGAAGTTCCAATAGTCGTCCCCCCCCCCACTCCCAACGACTAGTGATGTATTTACACCGCCGCGCATGACACCGGTGCTGTGTTAAAAACTTTTCCTCGTGTTTTTTTTTTACGAGAAGGTGGGTGGTGCCCCCCCCCCCGGGGCGGGGGGAGTGGCACACACTCATCTACTATGAGATAATGGTGGAAGGGGGATGGATGGTGGAAGAAAATGTATTGATTTTGAAAAAAAACAAAACTGATGAGATATTATTTCAAACTTGGAAGACTCCGACATTTTAATGTGGCACTAGTGTTGAATTGATATATTAAGGATCCTGTTTTAATAACAGGCAACAATGAAATCGTTCATAGCTTCTAAAATATTAGTTGTTTCGGAAAATTTTTGTTTCACATTTTGTGTGTTTATATATATGGCTGTTGTTCATTTATTCTCGCCTGGTAAAAACCGTGCACTAAACAATAACGGAAATAAAATGTTATGTGATAATAAAATGATGAACTATGGAAAACGAAACACTTAACCCCCTTGACGCCATTTTGAGTCGAAAACGCCTCAAACCATTTTAAAGTCCATTGTTAAAAGCCGTGTATTACAGAAAATCCACTTTTTTAATATACTGTTTTAATGTGATGAATGGGAAGGACAAAGGGGCAAAACTGATGTTGGCATCGGACACATAAACATAACGGACAGATTCTGCTGCCTCGTTCCCCCCCCCCTCCTGTTTTCGGTGCCATGATTTATTTAAGTTGGCCAGTTCAAAAGACCCACCTCCTCCCTCCCGCCCTGACGTCTTTTATTATTAGTATTAGCTGCACCCTGCAAAAACCTTTGCATAGAGTTATATCCCCTTAGGCTTGACCGGAAGGCTAGATTATTTTTTTATGTTTCGGGCAGATCCGATTTTTTTCATGATTGTATTTTAAACTGGAATACTTTACTTTCGATTCAACGCAGAGCCCAAATCGCTTATATATATATATATATATATATATATATATATATATATATATATATATATATATATATATTTATTATACTTAGTCATACTTTGTAAAAGTAGTCACATTAAAATTGTGTGCATTTTTTGGTATATACCCTTAAACCGACATGGTCGTTTTGGAAGGGAAACCAATGCACATATCATCAGATTGTTGTGCATCCTCACGTCCTTTTTGTGGGCTTATAGACTGGGTGGCGCCCATCTCCTCTCCAATTTAGCGGAGGATATTTTTTGAACTATTTGCATGCGAGTCGTGGTCACTATCGGTCTTCACCATCCTGCCGCATTACTGATGTATAAAAACATTACTTTAAAGGCTTTTGTAGCCTGTAGAGCAGAGTTAATTAAATAAAACAAAAAAGACAGTAATCAAAAAGGGGAAGTAATTTGTTTAAACATTCGCTTCAACGATTTTCTCCCCTCGATCAGGAGTTTCTTTAGTTATATAATTATATGTCACTGATTCTGACAGAATCACTGAAAATCACTGACAGAAATAAAATGAACATTTTCGATTGGCGTTTCCCCCTGCCTCTCTACTCATTCGTTTTGTCTATGTCAAGCAGTGAATATCACAGCAGGTGATGTTATCAATAACCTGCATATCGCCATCTCAGCAGGTGATGTTATCAACATCCTGCATATCGCCGTCACAGCAGGTGATGTTATCAACATCCTGCATATCGCCATCACAGCAGGACATGTTATCAACAACCTGCATATCGCCATCACAGCAGGTGATGTTATCAATAACCTGCATATCACCATCAAAGCACCTGTATATCACCATATCAGCAGGTGATGTTATGAATAGCATGCAAACGAACCGAACAGCAGGTGAGTTTATCGGCCAAAACCTGTGGATCAATATGACAGAATGTGATGTCATCAACACTCTATTGAAGTGACAGTCACGAAATCAATTCCCTCCCTACCCTCCCGCCCCCTCTTTTTTTTTTACTGACCCCTGCATGTTTGTAAACCATGAGAATATGTCAATCGAATGAGCTATAGACAGACTGACAAAAAAAAAAAACCCACCCAAATATACAGAAACAAAAAAAAAATTAGATTTCATGTTGTGTCAACGTTCTCCAATATTTGCTTGATCCCAAACCAATTTTCCACGCCTACCCCCCACCCCCACCCCCTCCCCCCATCAGTCCCCCCGGGCTGTTCTTACTTAAGCCGTCACCTTACCACCTCTCTTCCCCCCCCCCCCCCCCACAGACACACACTCACTTCCCCCAATCGTCTACCAGGATCACGTCAGAAATATCAAGCCTCGCGGGTGACCAGACCTTTCCCCCCCGCCGCGCATGACGTCATAGCAGCTAAAGCTGCTCGGCAAAAGACCAGAGCGCATGCGCATTAAGTAAAGGCTGCTGTAGTGACGCCAGTACATCTCGTTATGGTCGCAGCCTTGGCCCCCAGAACGTTTGGGGGGGGGGGGCGACTTCAAGCAAATTTTTTAACATGTTCACAGAATAGATTAAAAATAAATTATACAGAACACACAAAAAAAACAACAAAACAACAGACGTCCCACGGTTGAGCTTCTTATACGAAGATATTTCCATCCCGAACACCAATGGTAGCCATTTACTATCACTACACGACTTCACGATTTGGGGAAGAAAATGTATTTCTACTTTTTTTTAAGTTATCTACAACGATTTTTACAAAAAAAAAAAATTCGCCCATACATTATTTCTGTCTGTAGAATCTGTCTGTGTCTTATGTTTGTCAACGTCTTTTGTCTGTGTCATCTATCTGTCTGTAGCTTCTTATGTCTGTCAGTGTCTTGGTCTATGTCTTCTATCTGTCTGTAACTTCTAATCAGCCCCGTAGCGTGAAAATTTTACAGGAGGGGCCAGGCATTCTACAGCAGGGGCCAGGCAATATCAGGGGGGGGGGCAGGTAATACATTTTACTAAGTAGAACAAATAAACAGGGGGGAGCAGAAAAAACGCAGGGGAGGCCCGGTCCCCCGCACCCCCCCGCACGCTACGGGCTTGCTTCTAATGTCTGACAGTGTCTTAGTCTATGTCTTCTATCTGTCTGTAACTTCTAATGTCTGTCAGTGTCTTGTTTTATGTCTTCTATCTGTCTGTAACTTCTAATGTCTGTCAGTGTCTTGTTTTATGTCTTCTATCTGTCTGTAACTTCTAATGTCTGTCAGTGTCTTGTTTTATGTCTTCTATCTGTCTGTAACTTCTAATGTCTGTCAGTGTCTTGTTTTATGTCTTCTATCTGTCTGTAACTTCTAATGTCTGTCAGCGTCTTGTTTTATGTCTTCTATCTGTCTGTAACTTCTAATGTCTGTCAGTGTCCTGGTCTATGTTTTCTATCTGTCTGTAGTTTTTGTGTGTATTCTGTGCCCGTGCCTTCTGCCTGTCAGTGTCTTCAGTCTGCACATGTCTCCTGTCTGCCTATCCGCGTTCGCTGCCTGTCTTCCAGGTTTTGTTACCCCCTCCACACTCGGAGACAAACTGTCACAACGTCAGAGGCCGAGAGACACCGCGACTTTATCGCACAGTGGGGGTGAGGTTGGGGGTGGGGGTGCTCAATAAACCACACCGCGCTCTGGGTAGGCAGCCATTGCCTCCCTCCCTCTACTCCCTCCCTAGCCTCCCTTTCCTCTCTCTCTCTTTCTCTGTCACATACACTCTATGCCTCCCGTCCTTCTGACTCCTTCCCCTTACACCTCCCCCCCCCCGTCTTCCTACCCGACTCCCCAAGTTCCCTTCTGGCGCTCACCCGTCCATATACATATATAAATATACATTCCCCACCCACCCTTCTCACATTTGCGCGGGCGTATCGCGCTGTAATAGCCTATGTGCGTCTGCTATATAACCCGCACTTGGACATCTGCTATGCTGGACTTTCACACAACACAAATTATTGATTAGTTTTTTAATGTTAGCTGGTGGTTTCTAAATATATATATATATATATATATATATATATATATATATATATATATATATATATATATATTTATAAAAATAACACTTTAAGAACATAAATCAAAGAAAATAATAATAAAAGAAATAAGAAACTTGACATCCTAAATAAAGTGATATTTTTTTTTTATTATTCTGTGCGATTTAATCAATTTTTATATTTCCGTATCTTCTACCCCGATGTACTGGTTAAAGTGACGTGAAACTGTTGTGCACCACAAAGGGATGTAAGTATGTTTGACAATTTATAATATTAACAAAATGTTTTATTTCAGATTCATTTAAAAAAACGGAATCTGTTTAGCGGAAGAAAAAAATCATGATTTAGAAGAAAGCCATTTAATGAAATCATTTCCTTTTTTTTTTGATTATTATTATTTTTAAAACAATTTTTCGCTTGGCTCAAATTTCAATATTCAGCCGCCATAAATATATACCACTCTCAAATTGCCAGCATTTCCGCAATGTAGTTCATAAACGGTTGTAGATTTTGCAGAATAAAACACATACATAACATACGAGCTGTGATTACAAATGGAGAACGGAGTACTGTTACCACTCATTTGACTTTTCTTTACACGCCTAACGTCTTCAAATACAGTTGGGGGGAAAAAAGCCTGTGGTGCTGTATCAGTAAAAAAGAAAATGTTAATAGGAAAATATGATATTTAATATTAACATACATTATAGTCCAACGTAAGCGGATTACTAAAAACTTATTATTTTTTTTATTTTGAGAAATACTATAATGTTTCAAACCTACATCAAAATGTAAATTTACCTCAGGAATTTTCATGGATGTTATTTAGTATGCATGCAAAGCTTCTCTCTCCCCCCCCCACACACACATATAATTTTTTTTTTCTAATAGGGCTTGCCCCCCCTCTTCCTCTTCAGTTAAGTTAACCTTCAACACTAGGGCTGTCTATATATGCCAGGCCCGACCCGGGGTAACCGCCTGAAGTATGACAAGATTAAGGGAGGACCAATGAGTATTAGCCATTTAATAACTTTCCTTCATTTAAACGGTTGTCTTAGGGGGGGGGGGTGGGGGGCCAAAATACGCAATGCCTTGCCCATATGACCCATTCAGCTTTTGAGATGATCTTGATTTAAAAAAAAACCGCAACAAAAACACACCATAAGACATTCAAATGGAACAACGTCAATATTTAACACTTTATAGATACATAAGAGCTGTTAGCATTCTATTTTACTACGACTTCTTTTGATCAAATGTGGAATACAACAGGGCCTTCTTACTAGCTCCACTAGGCTCCTTTCCTGGGGCCCAAGAACCTAAACGGCCCTTTGAAAGTCTAACTATGAAATTTCAAATACTAATTTATACTGTAGATATTCTCTAGCGTCCCCCACCTCCACCACCCTTTAGCCTTTTAAATTTCAAAGTGCCTGGGCCACCGAATATCACAAGAGGGGGGGGGCCTGGAAATACAACAGCAACGAACCGCCCCCCCCCCACGCAGATTGCCCATAACAGAAACGATGAGCGAACATCGATACGTATCCCATAATTTCAACGTATTTTTACGATGGTGGTCACCTGGTCACGCATCAGTGAACACATAACTTTTCTTGACCTAATTAAGAGCCACCCACACAACCTTGGACAGAAGCTTTCCTTTTTTTTATAAAAAAAAATGTTACTGACACACAACGACACAAAAGCTGGCAGGTTTTCTCCCCATGGAGTTAATCTTCTTAGTACCTGTTAAATAATTAATCCAAGCTAGAATTAATAATTAATCCAAGCCAGAATTACACGGACTCTGTGTGACCGGGCAATGATTTTACCCTCCATCGTGTTTTAACTTCCTACAGAGCCATATTTACTGTAAAGACACGCACGCACACACAGACAAGATAATTTAAAAAAAAAAAAAAACTTCCAATTAATTAATGAATTAAATCAATTCACTCGATGTATACAAATGCAATGAAAGACTCCAAAAAAAAATTACAGGGTCATATTTAATTGATGGATAGCTAATTAATTCTATTATTAGTACTATTTTTTTCTTCTTGATTCTTACACCAGTGGAAATGATGATATTAAAATTAAAGTTTTGATTTTAAAATGTTGTGATTCATGCGTAAAATGTTGTGATTCATGCGTAAAATGTTGTGATTCATGAGTAAAATGTTACACAAGTTCCCCTGTAAGGATGATTTGTGTGCCTCTTTGTTTTGTAAACTACTAAATTGGACGGCTTTCTGTAGTGCTTTCTACATCCTGATGATGGTCTATAATGTGAAGAAGAACTTAGTTTGGTGACAGGACTGGCTGGGATTTGAACCCGTAGCCAACAGCATGTGCCATCGAGCCAGCCCTCTTCTATTTATAAATCGTAATCACCGGTTGAACAAGTTGTTTGTAGTTGCGCTTTTAAACAGCATCTAGTCACGCTTCGCTTTAATTCGCACCACATAAAGCGCCGGCCTAGCATTTACAGTTTTAACTGATAAATCTTGCGCTAAATTTTACAAATACATTTCACAGCATATTAAATGAAAGTAAGAAAAAAAATAACAACCTATAGCGTGTTATTTATTATTTTTCAGTTTAACTTTCTTATTTCAAAATTTTGAAAGAAAAATATGGATCATCGAAGTAAACGACATACCTATTTTAAGCCACATAATGCTACGAGTTTATTGTGGCAATCATCATGTTAAGCCGACTTGGCCCCCTCCCCCTCCCATCCAATCTAAGTAAAACGTACTCAATTAAAAGGTTGTGGTGGGGGGGTAGTACTTCACCCAGCTTCCTGGAGAAAGAAACCAATGTCTACTTTCTCGCAAGGACTCGAACTTACAACTCTCAGGTAAGAGTCGTGTACTAAGCCACGCAACCATTCACCCCTCTTCTAACTGCGGCCATCTTTTTGATCATTTTCAAGTCGGATTTAGAAGAATACCCCACGGTAGCGGTTTTCAATATGTGGGTCTGGACCGATTGGTGGACTGCAGAAGAACAGGCCCGTAGCCAGGTCAAAGTAAGCAGGGGGCACCAATACCCAGCAAGGGGGGGGCTCCTTTATTTTTTCTTTATTTTTTCCTCTTTTCTTCTTTTTTAAGCGGGAGGGGGCACTCCATACCTAGCGGGGGGGGGGCTCGACCCCCCCAGTGCCCCCCTTGGCTACGGGACTGCAGAGGAACATGAAGAATACCTGCCACATGCGATATTGCATACCTACGAAATATTCGTACTTAGCTAATGACTAGAGGACGCTAAAACTTGGGCCTCGAAGTGTACACATTTGATCAGCTCCACCTTTAGCCACACTACATTTGGTTTTTTATTGTAAGTGGAATTTTTTAAAACTTTTATTTGTGCGTGTTCCACCTTCAGTTTGTTTATTTAAGTGTTTGTTTGTTAGTCTCTCATACTGCCCTTGACGATCAATCTCTTTGTTTTCAGTCTCCACTCACACAATTAAGTAACCTCTTTATCTCTCGTACCTCTTGCAAATTCTATGCCTGCACTTTTGCAGTTAACGACACATTCCTAGACTGTCTTCTGTCTTCAGTTAACGGGCTAAGGCCGAAGTAATACAATTAACGAAGACAGATCACAGTCTATTTTAAACTCTATAAATATATATAATTAAATATGGATTTGGATTGTGCGTGTGTGTGTGTGGTACATGTGTAAGAAGGAGATCTGTATCTAAATGGTGGGAGAAGGGTGGGGGGGGAGGGGTAAATGGCAATGTGGCCGTCTTGTGCCCATGGGTAATTTGCCACAAGTTGCTGGGAAATTTCATTGTTGTCAGATCATTTCTTTTTTAACATTCCCCAATGGTTGGGGGTGGGGGGTGGGGGGGCGTGGAGGACCATGGTGCGACCTTGTTTTTGTTCGGAGGGGGTGGGGTGGAAAGACAATATCGTGACTCCATTTTACTGTTGTCTGTGTTGTTACCAGCGTTAAGTATTCTGGTGACTCGGTGGTGTCCATCATGGAGTGGCGCAGGTCAAGCGTTCGAGTCCCCAGTAATGGTAGCCGCCTTTGCTACCTCGTATTGGTGTAGTGAGCAAATGTGGCAGCTGGCTTTCCTTCATAAGGTATTTCTGGCAATCCTTCACAATGCATATCTGGCTTTCCTCCATAATCCATCACTGGCTTTCCTTCACAAATTCATCTCTGGCTCTCCTTCACAAATTCATCTCTGGCTTTCCTTCACAAATTCATCTCTGGCTTTCCTTCACAAATTCATCTCTGGCTTTCCTTCACAAATGCATCTCTGGCTTTCCTTCACAAATTCATCTCTGGCTTTCCTTCACAAATGCATCTCTGGCTTTCCTTCACAAATGCATCTCTGGCTTTCCTTCACAAATGCATCTCTGGCTTTCCTTCACAAATTCATCTCTGGCTTTCCTTCACAAACTCATCTCTGGCTTTCCTTAACAAATTCATCTCTGACTTTTCTTCACAAACTCATCTCTGGCTTTCCTTAACAAATTCATCTCTGGCTATCCTTCACAAACTCATCTCTGGCTTTCCTTCATAAATTCATCTCTGGCTTTCCTTCACAAATTCATCTGTTGCTTTCCTCACTCTGACTATGGCTTGAGATTTAAACGTATACTTCAATACCACGTGACAATCTTTGTGCGAAACAGTTCATACAACTTTGTGCGTTATAATTGGCATTTTAAAACGTGCAAATAATCAATATTTACTCAACGAAAGAATGAGCAATAATCACAATCAGACAATCATAAAACTATTTCTTAATATAAAAACATTTTAATATTATCTAAACGGTATTATTATTATTAAAATTATTAACATATAATATGACATATAATATAACATATAATATAACATATAATATAACATATAATATAACATATAATATAACATATAATATAACATATAATATAACACGGCGGTAACAACATATTTCTCAACTGTACCCCAAAGGATGCGAAAGTATGTCGCGTGTAACCCTCAAACGTAATAAATGCACTTATTATGCGTGCCCATGTTTTTCCTTTCCCCGTGCCCCTTGGGGTATGTGTAGCACCGGTTGAGAGCCGAGGATATAACATATAACACAAGTAAATAAGACTAGTTGAGAATTTCGTTTCACACACAAACACAAAATGTCACATCAAGGTTTGTGAATATGAACCGTTTGATGTTTCACCCTCTTTTTTTTAGCAGACGGGAGTACGGTAAAAATAGGTGCTGATAGAATTCGGGGAGTGCTGTTAGAATTAAGCGCTGATAGAATTATTTAGTGCTGATAGAAAAACGTGTTGTTTGAACGCCTTCTACTCATGCATCCCAAACTTGAAGAGTCGAATAGCTCGATGGTCATTTGGTCTACATGGCAATCTAGATAAAGAGACACAGCGAGTTTTATCTAGAGAAGCCCTCGGGAGACCTTGAGAGTCGTCTCGAAGTTCAGAAATTGGAGTTCTTTCATGGTAGTATTGTACTGGCGCGTCCCTTAGCAACAGATGAGTCCTTGTAGTTCGCGTATAATAATAAGATCTACTTGTACTCGTCTGGACAGTTGATAGGGAAACACTATCCAAGGGCCTTGTTATATCATGGGGCTCAAACGGACACTCGCTTCGGGGGAGGGGGGCCTTATGTTTACACCCCCGCCCCTCACATACACCCCTCCCCCCCTCAAAGTCATTTACCCACCAAGTTATTTTTAGGGAAATGGGTTTCTCAAAGAGATGTTAAGACACATCTCTGATCTGTCACATAGGACTTTGTTGTAATGTGTTGTTATGTTGTTATTTCTGCATGCAATGGCTGAGCTATGTTATGAATGATATGTCAAGGGTTGAGGACGGGCGCAAGATGTTAATAACTGTGTAAATCGTTGACCGTTTTGGACTATGTGTGTGTGTGTTTTTAACTGGAAGTGCCGTGGAGAAAAAAAAATCTAGTGAACAATGTGTTCAGTGGCAGATTTCGTAAAATGGATTTATATAAATAAGAGTTTTTGTGAGTTTTTTCCTTAATGAGTTACTGTAAGACTGGCATTGGTTCGGACATGTGTCAAGGCATGATAGCCTGGCCCTAAACTATTCCACAAGAAACTGTAGAAGGAGGCCAGCGGAAATGTTGCTTTGACAATGTTAAAATAATGGACGGGGCTACCAATGACGGGGACGGATGGTCGTGTGGTAACGCGCTCGACTGTCGACTTGGTTCGATCTCCGATGAGGAGCAAGGACATTTTTCAGGTCTTGGCTTAAGTCCCCGCTATGTCTCACGTGGTGTCTTCATGGCCATTGCACTATCGGCTATGGTGGGGGATGAAAAAAGGGCACCATAAAAACCGTCCCACATTAGTGGTTCATAGATTTCATCTCATCCTTACAGGGACTTCACACACACACACACACGCACGAATGAATGAAGTAAACACAGCCGGGCAGGGTAGGCAACTATGGAGATACATGTCTGTTGAGGTGTCCATGCGTTCCCCTAACGACCATATTGGTTAAGGGTAAGGTGATGATGATGTTAGACTGGCCCAGTTTCCGTGTATCGGATCATTTCTGTGTAACTAAAGGAAACAATGACCTCCGTTCGTTTAGCACTGCATAGGTCAATGTCTAGATACCTAACGAAGTCCTCCTCGTTGACTCCCTACCCTCACTGGGCAAAGATGACAGAATTGTTTCTAATGTATTTCTCACCTAGCCAACGGTCAGTCTCTGAGGCACTACGCCACTGAGATAACTGGATATGCATGTCAAATCACGACAATAACACAAGATAATAAGATGTTTTTATATTTCAAGTGTTCGACTGGGTTAAACAGTTTCTTTAAGTGAATATTGATGTATGTTATAGTGTTACATTTTTGATTTTAATTAGACTTAATCAAGGGTTTATCCTGCACCCTTACGCCCTCACATATTATTCAGGGCCGGCGTCACGGCACTTGCAAAACGTACCTACATAGCTCCCCCCCCCAACACACACATACACACGCAGCGGGAACGCGAAAAGAGCGCCAAGTTAGTTTAGACATTCATCTTATCGTGGTTTAAACGTGATCTTGTGTCTGATACCTCCCACTCCCCCCCATTCCCCCCCCCACACACTCTCCCTCCTTCTCCCCCCCCCCATAATTAGGTCTGAGTGTCAGGCCTCTAGTGCGATCGCACTTGTCATGTTCTTTACCTTATAACCTTGAGCCGGATAAATTAGCCAACCGTTTCGAGCATTGCGTTTCCTTCAGGAAAGAAACTAATTTGCATTTAAACATGATGGATAGCTAATTAATAAAACATGGACATTGGTGATTTGGACTCAACGATCGACAGTGTCACAGCCATAAGTGGACTCCATGACCGACAATGTCACAGCCATAAGTGGACTCCATGACCGGCAATGTCACAGCCATAAGTGGACTCAATGACCGACAGTGTCACAGCCATAAGTGAACTCAACGACCGACAGTGTCAAAGCCCTAAGTGGACTCAATGACCGACAATGTCACAGCCATATTTGGACTCAAATGACCAGACACGTGGTAACCTTAAGTTATTTATTTTTTAGGAAGCTTTCAATTTGTTTAAACTTTCCGTGTGTGTTCGACTGTCATCATATCACGCAACACATTTTTTTTTAAAAAGGTTTCATGTTTATTTTTACCACATTAACTACAGTAGCAGCCTTTATTTACATGGTGGGGTGGGGTGGGGTGGGGGGCTACTGGCAAAAACCTGAGTCATGTAGAAAGGGGGCTCTGTAAAAGACCACCTTAGAACCTATGTACGATTAAGAACTAGAGACGTGTAACCTATATTGATTTCATATTACCGATATGTACATGCAAGTTTCGATGAAATGGTGGGGGGGGGGGTGGGTGGGCGGGGCTTTTTTCAATGGTGGCACTAGGCCGTTGTCTAGTTCGCCAAAAACAACAACAACAACAACATATTGACATCCTGGCCTGTTTGCCACCCGGATGCAAAGAACATTTCATCACCTCTCCACCCCACCCCTCTCGGGTAGTACCAAGGTATAAGCAACTACTGATGGCTGACATCCTAATTTTTTATATATATAAATATATTTATTTATTGGAAAATTATAATTAATGGCCTTAGTACCCCCCACCCCCGACTATTTTCCCCAGCATTCTACACCACGGTAAGGCGTTATAAATGAAACAAAAAAAGAGACACAGATTATTTTTTCGTTTATTATTAATTAATTAATTAATGAATCATTTACATTTGTGTCGACCCATATGTTCAAATCAGTGAGCCATATTGGTCAAATCAGTGAGCCATATTGGTCAAATCAGTGAGCCATATTTTCAAAACTTTCGTCAAGTTTGTTTAAATTTTTATTCTAACGAACCGCCGTTAATTGAAACTTTTTCACAGGTGCATCTGTTAATAACTTCTTTCTTTTTCTTTGTTTCTTATACAGGTTTACGAACGAATCGAATGAAACAGAGAAAGACAAAATAAACAAGTTAAAGAACTATCAAGTGTTTTCGTATCATTATATTTTGGTAAATATCAATACATCGTTATAAACATTCAGCTGCCCAGATTTGTACCCTTTGTCAAACCAACAGAAGTAAAATTTTGTTTTAAAAATCTCAACCAACTTAGACCAACCATCCTTAGCTGTCCTCATATTATTGAACATCTTATGAAAGTTTCAAGCCTGCAGATAATTCATCACAACCAATTCAGATCCGAAAATATCAATCTGCCCCCACCACAATGTCTGTGATATCATTGCGTTCAGCTCGTAGCCTGCCCATGGCTCTGATGCTCCAGTTGTTGTTGCTGTGTTCTATCGCCGCCATGATGGTAAGTTGGAGTTCTTTACTGTTGTATTTGCTTTTCCCTTACACAAAATAAATTTACGCCTGGAGTCGATTGGAGCCGTCGCTCTTTATCAGGCCCCCGCCCCGGTAAGGGGCCCCAGGAGTAGTGAAATATATGGCCGACCTGTTAAGTAATTACACATTGTTTTGAAAAAATACATGTGCAGTCTAAGGAGAATTTCAACTGTTCTCTCCGAGCATAGCCTTGAGGCCAGAGCTGCCTGATACTACCTGGTTAAAGCGGAAATACAAATATAGTGTTTGACCTACTTCTTTCAATAATTTAACGGATTTCTAGAAAAAATGTATGTGTTAAGATAAATGTAAGCTACTGATATCAACATCAAATGGCATATCTATGTATCCCACGACAAATATCTGATGACTCGAATGACAAGTATGTACATATATAAATGTATGCAGCTGATGTCAGCATTTAATGACATATCTATGCAGTTTACATCAATGCACTCAATTTTTAACATTTGTCTATGTAAGTGTCTCATTGACAAGATTTAAAAGTTGCCATTCTCATTACATTCACTTGTATAGTTTTTTTTTCTTCATAACACACAATTATGTATCATTTTCGTTCTAATGTTTTGTCACAAGTTACAGTTTTAATCTCAAAATAATCGAAAGTCAACTCATGTCACAGATCTTGTCTAAATCTTTTCAGCCATGACAGCCACACTAAACGCTCTATACTAGCTAGGACGCCTGCCAGACTATTTTTATCTTTATATCTGTGACGAAATTTATAAAAAAAATGTTTCTTTTTTTTTTTTCCACTGACGTCATTAACGGTTGTACAGCCGCAGGTTGTACCCCACTGGTCTGAAATGAAACTTTTCTAACTATTCTGTATAACTCTTTGAGTAGAGATAATCCTTTCTCTAGTTATCCATAATCTGAACACTTTGAAGCAGGCAAACTAAGCGGCTGTACAGGGCCACCCAAGTACTAAAAAAGGGTCCCCTTTCAGGATTAACTTCTATTTAATCTTGTGCTAATTGGGCCCACCGACAAACCCACACACATCTCTGTATTCTCTGCCAAGCCCCCCGCCCCTTAAGACCAAAAGAGCTGCACTGCAACTAAAGTGTTGGATCGCGGGCAAATATTAGGTGGGCCGCAGCAAAAATTAAATTTATAATTTAAAGGAGCGAGAATGTATTAGTGCACAACAAATAATTTGTTAGGTGCACTTTTACACAAGTGTATTTCTCTATTACATTAACATTACTAAATGTTGGTTGATCTTCAAAGCAAAAAGGGGGAGGGGGCACGGTTCATCTATCTATTTTTTTTTCTAGTTTCCTTCACAGGCGGGTCTCAAACAGTATTCACGGTGGGGTCGCAATAAATAGTTGTGAAATAGGGTCGTGAAGCTTAAAAGTTTAAAATATGTTCGACATTATATTGAAACTGACATTTTTGTTTTCATTTTTTTTTTTAAATGAGAAAATATCCTGAATTGAAAAAATAAAAATTAAATAAAAATGCTTCGATCTGATGAAAGATGGACAGTTCCAGATTCATTCATTTAAAATTGTCTCCTGGTTGTAAATTGATTGACTTAGTAAAAAAGGTTGAGAGATGACGGGGGAAAAAAAAAGATTTCTATTTCAGAAACGGAAAGATTTGTCATCGCAGTGTAGTGTAGAATCCTCTAACCCAGATTTGTAAATATTTAATGTGCTAGTTTGACGTAATAAGTTTGTGTGATGTACGTAGACATCCCAGCAGAGCCAACTTCGTGCCAACGGGCGGGCGACAGTTGTTTCGACAAGGAAACATTTCTGGTAATCCTCGTGGGGCTGATTTGATAAATTATTCGCTGATGTAGTTTGTTACTAAACCATTGGTAGCAACTGACCACCTTATTTACTCTTTCTTTTGTTTCCAGTCTTTACGTTCGTTCCACTAGCAGTCATTGGGTTATTGATTGACATTGTTGGCTAGGGTATTATTTAACACTGCCACATTAAACATTGTGTTGGCAGGCCTATGTCTTCATTGTATTAGCAACCGGAACCGTTTATATAATAGGTATTATTTTAAATAAAAGTGATGAGTTGTTTGGGGTGTCATATATCACACAATTAATTTGAATTTTTTTTTTATGATTTATTAGAAATGCAAATATAAGGCTTGGGTGGATTGGAGGGTGGGGTGGGAGATGAAGGGAGAAGACCATTTGTGTTTTGACAGAGGCTCAATGCCTTCTAATTATGGCTTATTATGATCTTCTTTATCATTCTTTTCATGTCTCTCTCCGTCCGTCTGTCCTCTCGTTTGTCTATGTGAGTATTCATCCAGGCCCGTAGCCAGAGGGGGGCTAGGGGGGGGGGGGCTGAGCCCCCCGTGCATGACCTGAGCCGCCCCCCCCCCGTGCATGATTTGAGTTTTTTGACACAATTTTAATAATAACGGCTATAAAACATCAATCATTTTGTTTAATAAATCAATAATAATAAAAACTTAAAAGTTTATATTTTGGCAATCATTCAGGCTATTTATATATACTTACATATATAGCGTATCTAATTTTTGGGCATAAAAGATTGAATCTTATTGAAGTTCACTTCTGGGTATTTTGGGCAGCATTGGCATTTGGTGCTTCAACAGCCGTGTGTGAGAGCAGTTTCTCAACCCTCACACGAATGCTCACCCCATATCGCAGATAAATGTTACAAAAGCGTCTAAGCAATCTTTTCCTGCTTGCATTTGAAAAAGATTTAACAGACAATCTGAATGCTGAAGCATTTTTAGGTAAATTCAGTGCTAAACCCAGGCCCGTAGCCAGGTCAAAGTAAGCAGGGAGGCACCAATACTCAGCAAGGGGGCACCTTTACTTTTTCTTTATTTTTTCCTCTTTTTCTTCTTTTTTAAGTGGGGGGGGGCACTCCACACCTAGCCGGGGGAGGCACGCCCCCCCCAGTGCCCCCCTTGGCTACGGGGCTGGCTAAACCACGAAGTTTGCAAATTTGAAATGTATAATAATATAAGTTCGCAACCAGTGCCGACGAGTGGGGGGGGGCAGGGGGGGCCAATGCCCAGGGGCCCGGCGAGTTTTAGGGACCCGGTCTGAGCTGGCCAATCAACTTTTTAAAATATTAATATCAGCACGGGGGCCCGTGTCACCCCTGCCCAGGGGCCCGAAATTTCTGTCGATGGGCCTGTTCGCAACCTTGTAATAGTTTTATATATTGATATCTTCTGAGGACAACTAGCAACTTAAATAAGTTAATAAAATAACATTCGCTTCTAACTTCGTTTTTATACATATGTATAATAAAATAATAAAGTACAAACTCCGTGATTTCTGAGTGATGTTATTTAATTTGCAAATTTACTTTTTAGCAGAATTAATTTTATTTTAAATTGAATAATTGCGACTGCTTTTGTTGATAGATCGGTTCTTTGTTTTCAATATTTTATAAGAAATATCACACAAATAGCTTAGCTTTATTCATGCATCTTTGTCGTTCTTCCCGGGTTGTACGTTAAACAAACAGTATAATAATATAAATCAGGTATCTATTATGTAACAATTGTGTAGCAGAACCATTGGTCAATATATTTATAACAGGAATCAGAATTTGCTCAGCCTCAATAAATTTTTATCATTTACACTCTTTACTATTTAAATTATTTTTAACAAAACTGCAACATGCCATGCATTATTGAAACGTAGTTAAAATTATATATTTCTAATTAATAGCTAAACAATCGGTACTAAAATGCACCATTCCAGATATGGAACTGCAAAAATTTCTTGGGGAGGGGACTCACTGAGATCCCCTCCCCAACCCCCTCCTCTCCGTTCGCAAACTTTCAGCGCTTCGCGCCTCCATTTTCGCCCCCCCCCGAACATTTCTTCTACCCCATCAGGGGCGGACTTAGGGGGAGGGGCCGGGGGGCCCATGCCCCCCCCGTAAGCGCAAGTTTAGGTAATACATCATTAAATTATCGAAATATTTTTTGTTCTAAGACCAATTTTCAACAATGAAAACAGTTTTGCCCCCCCCCCCCGGGGGTCAATGTTTTGCCCCCCCCCGCCCCCCGTCAAAGTTGTCTAGATCCACCCCGATCATTTCTTCGGCACCCCCCCCCCCCCGAAAAAAATTTCTTCTCGCCCCCCCGAAAATGTCTTCGGCCCCCCCCAATCCAATATTCCTGGCTACGGGCCTGTATTCATCAATCATCCATCGATCACTGATCAATCAATCAATCCATAAACTACTAATAAAATGACAGCAGAAATTAAAAACTATATGTAGCCACAGGGTACTCTAACAATCATAGATCTAATAGAAGACATGTAGCTACATGGTATTGTGTTGAGATTATTATATTATTATAATAATGTTACTTCATTCAATTTCATTTATGACAGTAAAATGACTTATAAATTTCGTTCATTTGTAATAAACAAGGAAATAAATTTCAAAAACTTTAAGTGTTAATTGTTTTAGTGCTTTGGTTAAGACATAAGCACACGGACTGTCTTACCTCGGCAGATATATTAGGATGGAGGAGCATTAGAATGAAATTTATGAGGAACTTGTATTGAAGGGGCACCCATTTGGTAGAATATATTCTAGGTATTGTCTAGTTTGCCTGTCTATAAGAACAGCACTGAACCAAAGTATTTATATATATACTAGCTGTTCCCTTTGCAAAACCTTTGCATAGAGTTATATTCCCTTAGGTTTGATCAGTAGGCTAGGTTATTTTTGGCTTCGGGCAGATCCGATTTTTCCATGATTGTATTTTAAACTGCAATACTGTTGTATTAATTCTTTACTTTCGATTTAACGAAGAACCCACACCGCTATTATTTATATAAACACTCAATAATTTGTGTTATGTTTTATTTACATTGTTTGACTTGCTCTACATTCGTCTTCACGATTTATGTTATTGCAAGTCATAAAGTTAAATGTTTTGGTACAAGAAAAAAAAACAGAATAAAGTTTCACAGTTCAGATGAGTTGCTGGCTAGGCCACGGGGGTGTGCACACTTTTTGAACAGCGGGGCGAAATGGGCTCTTAATGTAACACAAGGGCCTGACGAAGAGTAGATGGATGGGGGCATTTATATGAACTTTACATACATGTACACGTCATTGGTGTGAAGGGGAGGAGAGGAGACAACTGTGTGGACCGGGTCGTGCTGACTACAGCGCTGTGTAGTTTGCTAAAGTCTGAGCTAAGGATAACTGCTGAGTTACACCTGATTCGACTGGTCCGTTACCATGTAAGCTCTGTGGCTTGCAGCGCTCGCAAACTCACAAAATAGACTAACACAGTCACAGATGCAAACTCCCACACTCACAGATACACCCCACACTCACAGAAGCACAAACACACACACACAATTAAAGATACACAAACACACTAAAGGATACACTCACACACTCACAGATACACTCCCACACTCACAAAAGCACAAACACACAGACACACACTCAAAGATGCACTCCCACACTAACAGATACACTCCCACACTCACAAAAGCACAAACACACACACACTCAAAGATGCACTCCCACACTCAAAGATACTATCCCACACTCACAGATACACTCCCACACTCACAGAAGCACAAACACACACATACACACACACACACACACACTCAAAGATGCACTCCCACACTCACAGATACACTCCCACACTCACAAAAGCACAAACACACACACACTCAAAGATGCACTCCCACACTCACAGATACTATCCCACACTCACAGAAGCACAAACACACACATACACACACACACACAAAGATACACTCCCACACTCAAAGATACACTCCCAAATTCACAGATACACTCCCACGCTCAAAGATACACTCGCAGAAGCACAAACACACATACTCAAAGATACGCGCACAGAATCACATACACACTCAAAGATACACTCACACACTCAAACTTACGATCACACGCTCACAGAAACACACACACACACAAACACACACTCACGTAAACATACTGTACACTGACATCCGGTCGCGCGTTGTTCACAAATACATTCAACAATCCTACAATTTAGCTCAATATTTGATCAAGTGGCGTCTTTAGGGGAACTTATTTTTCTTTTTAAAATGACGTAATCTTAATTTTCACACGAATTGTTCTTCAGCCTCCTCCCCCCCCCCTTCCTTTTCACCCCGGTTGGGCAAACCTGAGATTCGAATTGCGGACATGTGACGGTGCAGGTAGAGAGAGAGAGAGAGATAGAGACAGAGGGAGAGAGAAGTGAGAGTCAGTTTGAGGTGAAAGATGTGTTTAAAAAAAAATACAATCAATCAATCGGTTAATGTCCACACTGCGATCACGGCATTGGTAAATAATCGATTTTATTCATTTCCTTATTGTAAGTGTTTTAATTAATCTTAGGTGTAAGGAGATTCAAAAGGCTATATGTATGGAAGGCCTGTTGGGCAGGTGATGCCATAGGGGGACGGGGGAGTGACACGAATTCTATCATGGAGGGGCTATGTGTGTGTTGTGTGTGGGGGGGGCGGGGATACTAGCCAGGGGGTTAGGATAAACAAGCCGCAACAAGAAAAAGTCATTCAACAAATTAAACTTTGGGCGGTGCACTTGAAATGGTTGAACGTTGTTTGAAGGCTGCTGTGATGGAGAAACACACACATAGACGCAGAGACGCGCAAATACAAATACACGGCGCACGTTGGCAGCACTGTTCAATAGGTTTGATCTTAGCGCACTTTACTGCAGCACTTATTGAATGCTGAGAACAATCTTTCTCAATCTTTCCGTTAAATATTGATTGAACCAATGTCACAGACAAACATAATACATGGATCAGTTTTGATAACCTTTTATGTTGCAAGCTACACCTGGGCCTTTTGGATAAAATTAAAATGTATTCCCACCCTAGGACAACCACATGCACCCCCACCCACACAAACACACACACACACACACACACACACACACACATATATATATATATATATATATATATATATATATATATATGATTTTTTATTGTTCAGAAATTGAATTGCACGCTGTTTTTAAGAAAGTTATAAAACAGGTTTTTTTGAACAAGGAAACATTTTTTAGAAACTTATCAGTAGAAAACTGTTATGAATATACAACAAGCTAATTTGTAAAAAGAAAAATCATATATCGGAGAACTAAAATGTTTCGAGTCGCTCCCCTTACCAGTGGACGTTTAATTCACATTCCCTCCCCACCTCCACCTTTTTCCATTCATTCGGTCAGGCGTGAGCTCAAGTTGAAAAACTCCGCAATAGACTTCAGCAGTGCTCAAGCTTTAAAAAAAGTTAAATAAGTAAATAACAATCGAAACAGTCAGATGAAAACAACAACAACAACAACATAATATTTAAACAGATACAGATTTGATACTCGAACGTGATATATTTTAATTGTTTTGATTTTTAGAAATATCGAAATTAGAATTTGTTTCTCCCACCCTAGGGATATTTTTAAGGACATGAATTTCTGCCTTTATGAAATTTTATATATATATATATATATATATTTAAAAAGTTAATATATATATATATATACTAGTTGCAAGTGCCCGGCTTTGCCCGGGTTTAAAATAATGTTTTCTGTTTACCTTCTGTTTTCTCCCCCTACCCCTCTCTCCCCTTCCTCTCCCTCTCCCTCCCTCTCTCTCCCATTTCTCTCCCTCCCACCCTCACTCTGCCATCTCCCCTTCTCCCCCCTCCTTCTCTCCCCCTTCCTCCTTCCCTCTCTCCCTCCCTGCCCCCTCTCTCTCTTTATCTCTTCCTCCCATTTCTCCCATCCTCTCTCTCCCTCTCTCCTTCCCTCCCCTCTCTCTCCCTCCCCTAACCCCTCTCTCCCTCCCCTTCTTTCTCCCTCCCTCCCCTCTCTACTTCTCTCCCTCTTCCTCCCTCCCTCATTCCCTCTCTCCCTCCCTGCCCCCCTCACTCTTCATCTCTCTCCCTCCCTCTCCCATCTCCCCCTCTCCCCTCCTTCTCTCCCCTGTCCATCCCCCTCCCTCCCTCTCTCTCCTCCCTCCCCCCCCTCCCTCCCTCCCTCCTACCCTCCTTTCCTCTCTCTCCCCCTGCCCCCCCTCTCTCTCTCTATATATATATATATATATATACTTATTATTATGGCTTCACACTTCTTCTAAAATCCTTCTTCATTCCTTTACCTTCCTCAAACTGTACAAATCAGAGAGCATGAAAAAACAACAACAATTCTTTGCATCACAAAGGCACAATACAGCACCAGCAAGTGCAAGTTCTATTCGAACATCGGGAACACAGAGGAATTTTATTTATGGCGCTGTCGAGATTACTTTAATATAGTAAAATACTAAAATAAAAAAAAATTAATTACAATTAAACTACCCATCGAGATGAAACGAAACCTGTCCTATAACCTTCCCCATGTAATTATGTGTATGTGTAACAAATTTCACGTTATCTGTTTTTCTGGATCTTGAGTTATAAGGGAACAGACAGACAGACAAAAATGCGTCTTATAAGTATATATATATATATATATATATATATATATATATATTTAAAAATTTAACTTTTATCAACTAGTGTATTTAATTATGTGTACAATTTTTATTTGAGGGTCGTTTTATAGATATCATTAAAATAGAATATGTTCTGAGCATCGTTAAACAGCAAGAAGCTGTTCATTTTTTTTTGCTCTGTAAATGTAGAACGGATAAAATTGGTATTTATTTTTTACTTCACTTTTATTCTGAGATTCTTTTTTCTAAATTAATCTGAGATCTCGATGACTATATATTACTCTGATACAATGTCCGGTTCAGTTCCCATGGTAACAGACATTGAATGCCTCTGCAAACTATTAAGGACGTGCATAAATATTGATGCCATATTTTCGATGAAATTTTTAACAATCTATGACATATACAGCTCTTGATGTCAAAATGTTTATGTCATGAGTAACACTTGATGATATACATGCATAACCAGTAGTATACTCCATACTTTATTCTTAACGCCATTTAAATCAAGTCATCACAGTATTTGTCAATATAGTTTGCCCCTGTGCCAAACATAAAACTAGTATGGAGTCGTAACTAGCATCTGACATGTTTCACTGAGTTCAAAAACCCGTAACCTATAATATGTAAGTAAGACTTACAATTGAAATGCCGCAGTCTAGCTTTTAGCTAGGTATATTCTGTTACCCAAGCATCTATCTATTTGATTTCCGTTTTGTTGACGTGTTTACCTGTCAAATAAAAAAAAATCTAATTTTATATAAAATTTTGTACTATATATAAGTGAATAATATATTTCTTTCAATATGTCTGTGAACACCCCACAAAGTTAATAAATGGAAACAAAGGAAGTAAGCATGAAGGATGTGTATGAAAAAAACAAACAAAATCACTAGACACAAGAGTTACGCTACATTAAATTCGACTGTACTATTTATAGAGTGACCCTAACTCCAGAAAACGTTTGGAGTTACATCTAACCACATCATGGTCATCCGATGACATAAAATCTGACCTGACAGGTCATACGATTGACATAAAATCTGACCGGACTGGTCCTACGATTGACATAAAATCTGACCGGTTCAAGTAGAACGGTTTAATCATTGACCTCGCGACAGACAACTTTGGATCCACCATCCATTTGCAGTTCTCTCCCGTTGCTTTATTCTAGACTTATGGAAAACTATGCGGAAGACAGGGTTTTCCCGAGAGCTATTATTATCACTCTGTTTTGGTCATTTTCTTTTTTGTGTACAAAATGGTAATGTATAAGGGAAGACCGTTCTAGTCTTGTTGTACTTAAAAACGACCGACCTGTACTCAAGTTTTGACCTTTAGCGCACTCAGCTCACCTTTGACCTTTTCCGTTTTTTAAAGACAATCTTCAGGGACACGATTTCAACGTACAGGGCGGATTAACCAACAGGGGTGAACTAAATGAATTGCCACTATATTCACGATGATCAATGGCTGATCCGTATCAAGCCCTTTGTGAGGTAAGGTGGGAATCAACTGGGGCTAGAAAGGGTTGTTTAGGAAGAATACTGCGGGTTGTGGAGCCATACAGGGCGGCCACAAGAAAGGGGCGCCGAACAAGAAAGGGAGCCGAACTAGAAAGGGGCGCCGAACAAGAAAGGGGCGCCGAACAAGAAAGAGGCGCCGAACAAGAAAGGGGCGCCGAACTAGAAAGGGGCGCCGAACTAGAAAGGAGCGTCGAACAAGAAAGGGGCACCGAACTAGAAAGGGGCGCCGAACTAGAAAGGGGCGCCGGACTACAAATGGGCGCCGGACTACAAATGGGCGCCGGACTAGAAAGGGTCGCTGGACTAGAAAGGGGCGCCGAACTAGAAAAGGGCGCTGTTCAGTATTTTTTTCACTTTTCCGATTGGGAGGAGAGCGCAAAAAAAATATTAAACTCGCACAGGGCGCCACAATAGCTACCTAGGCTCTATTCCTCCATCTTTGATGCACGCCTCTGACTGCCTTTGGTTCAAACGGAGCATCTTAGTGACTCGGTGGTGAGGCAATAGTGTACTCGACCTGAATGACACATGTCGTGAGTTTGAATCCTAGCGAATCGGTTATCGTTTCATCGTAAAAGTTTATTTAGGATAAACGATTACGAATGCATTATGTTAAGAAAAAAAAATTCATAAACATAATTTTTTTCGTTTTATCAAATTTCCCGAAAGGCTGACTGTGGACAATGAAATATTTGTTGTTCACGGAAACGAAAGATTTAGGATGATGGGCGAGAAAAAGAGATTAGCTATGGCGGTTTCAGAGGAAAACATTTTTTTGTGTGTGTATCTGAGCATTATAATGAAATCATGATTAAATGCCTACAAAAAACACATTTTATGTGTGTTCTGTCGCTATGTGTGTGTGTTCTGTCGCTATATGTGTGTTCTGTCGCTATTTGTGTGTTCAGTCGCTATGTGTGTGTGTTCTGTCGCTATGTGTGTGTTTGCCCTGTTGTTATTTTTGTGGGATACCAACAGAGCCCACAAAAATAACATGTATGTATGTGGTCTGCAGGCCCGTAGCGTGCGCGGGGCCATGGGGCCAGACACCCCGTGCGTTTTGTCTGGCCCCCTCTGCTTGTTTGCTCTACTTAGTAACATTTATTTCCTGCCCCCCCCCCCTGCTATTGGCCTGGTCCCTGCTGTAGAATGCCTGCTGTAGAATGCCTGGCCCCTGGTGTAGAATGCCTGGCCCCTGCTGTAGAATTTTCACGATACGGGCTGGTGGTCTGTCGCTATGTGTGTGTGTGATCTGTTTCTATGTGTGTTTGTGTGTGTGAGATCTGTTGCTATGTGACCTTGCTCTTTTGCTTTGTGTGTTTGTGTGTGTGTGTGTGATCTGTTTCTATGTGTGTGTGCTCTGTTGCGTTGTATGTGTTCGCGCGCTAGAACATGCACGGCCTAGTTCAAAGTTGAGCGAAAACGTTTTGAGTTGGCCCATTTCTGGCCTAGAGGAATTACCGTTAATAATTATGAAACATATGCAGATGAAATTATATCACTAGCAATCTGAGTGTAATAAGTATGATAATATTAGCCGAACAACAAAATAAACTTTAAAAAAATAAATTATGCATTAAAATTTGTCATCACTGCCGGACTTACGTCTGCTGAGGTCTCGAGCGCAGAAGAAAATATTTAAGTTTTATGACGTATTGATTGACACCAATGAAAGTATACATTTATACTTGGTGGGTCTCCTCGAAATTCGTCGCCCCCCCCCCCCCCCCAATCCGCTTCTTTTGTTAAATCCACATCTGATTGCTATTTAAAAATGAATTCTTTTGCACTTTGACAAAAAAAAAATGAAAAGAACCTTCTTTAATTTACTAATTTATTTTAAAAAAATAAATATTTTTGTCCGGGGAAATATATTTCATGCATGTTCATTACTTTAATTCTGTTAGCAGGATTATTTTAAAGAATTGGAATAATTTTTTATTATTATTATTATTAGAATTTTATTTGACACGAGTAAATGGAACAAAAAAGTTCTATGTCCCTCCAAATGTTCTAGGTTTAGATGATTGAACATCTTGTCTCATTCTGGGGTAAATAAATGTGATTTGTTCAGAGATGCATTGAGAGTTTTTTTTTGGGAGGGGGCTACAGTTTTATTAGATGTGACATTTTGCCCCGAAGTTTTATGCTCACAGTGTCACATTTAGTTTCCAAGGTGAACAACAAAAAATGGACAAAAATAGACTTATGAGTTCTTATTTTGTTTTTATATTCATTATTACTCGAAAAAAACTAAAAAATCAGTGAATTATTAAGAAGCCAACGTAATACGAAAATATACAGGCTTAGTTTTAAAAAAAAATCTTTATACTCTAATGGTGTCACTTCTTGCAAGTTATAGTACGACTATGTGTGTGTATGTGTGTGTGTGTGTGTGCGTGTGTGTGTGTATTTATCTGAAAGTTTTCTTTATCTGTGTATATCTGTGTACAATTACATGCATTTTTTTTTACAATAATTCTTAGTTTATAATTAACCCATTTTTTTCTTTTTTTTTTTTTTAAATTTCAGTAGACTTTTGAAGTTAATTAACAGAATATTAATTAAGGAATCAATTTCGTCCCATCGTCTCACATACATAACACAATTACTGTAAAAACCACTACGCTGTTCACCACACAACATCAAGGCATATACACTTCAATCTTAATGTATTTTTTCAATGTGTCATAGCCAGTAGATAAAAGGGGGGGAAAGAATATTGAGGGTGGGGGTGAGGGGTGGGGGGGGGTGGAAATAATGAGTAAATATTTGCGAAATGTCCTAAGGGAAGATAAGCCTGAGTAAAAACTATACTCACCTTACTAATCTTATTTGAAAAAAAAAACCGGCCACGGTTGTGTCCCCTCATTCCCCTCTACTTTTTTTTTTCCCTTTCACCATTATTCCGTCGAAATGTCCGGCCCATTAGCGGGCACAGTAAATACTGTTAGTCTGTTTACAAGCCTCGAGTCATTATTGTTGGCACCGATATAGACAATTTGACCGTAAAAGGAAATTAAAAGAGAGGATATTTTGTACAAGATACATTTTTTTGGTTTTTATTTAATAAATCATGAGGCTTGATGGACGTCCTTCATTTTTATTCTGTCTGACTCTCTTTGACCCACCGCGTCTGAATGTTTACCAATCAATCTAATCAATCAATCAATCAATCCGCCTTTCTTTCTTATTATCCACCAATCCATCTACTTCATTACTATCCTATCTGAATCATTGCTACATACATACCCTCTTAAATAATACATACTCATGAATGAATCAATCGATTCATGAATCAATCTTTATATCTATATATCTGTGACCATCTGTCCGTCTTTCTATCTGTCCGTCTTTCTGTCCATTTATCTGTTCGTTTTGAAACACTTAGCAATCATCACACTTATTTAATATTTTATTTTTTTTAAAGTACTTAGCAGACTTTACTTTTAACAAAAAAAATTTTTTTTTTTTGAATGAGTTTACTTTTCTTGTGTATGGACTTGAATGAGCGCATCACGACTTGAAAATGTTGATGTCCACAATGCGCAAACAAAACGTAAATCAATGCGCAAACAAAACGTAAATCAATGCGCAAACAAAACGTAAATCAATGCGCAACTGAATAAACAAATACGGTAAGTAGGAATGTTATGGTCCTATGGACAACCCAGATAAAGATGGAATAAGATTTACCATCTTTTATTTTGAAACTTTTGAATAGATAAAAAAAAACAACAACTTAAAATGGTTTTAAGAGTAGATTCAACACGAGGAAGCTTATTCAAGAGGATGCATCAGGTTCTGGGACATTCAGCGTGAATACACCCAAGGTCACCTTAATTAGGTCAAGGCGGCTGTGGTAAATCTCCCCTCCCCCCTTCATCCACGTGTTTATGGCCTTTACATCTGTATGAGCAGATTTTCTCCCTATCTCACATCATTATGAGCAGATTTTCTCTCTATCTTACTAACATCTGTATGAGCAGATTTTCTCCCTATCTCACTTACATCTGTATGAGCAGATTTTCTCCCTATCGCACTTACATCTGTTTTAGCAGATTTTCTCTCTCACTCACTTATATCTGTTTTAGCAGATTTTCTCTCTATCTCACTTACATCTGTATGAGCAGATTTTCTCCCTATCGTACTTACATCTGTATTAGCAGATTTTCTCCCTATCGCACTTACATCTGTATTAGCAGATTTTCTCCCTATCGCACTTACATCTGTTTTAGCAGATTTTCTCTCTATCACACTTATATCTGTTTTAGCAGATTTTCTTTCTATCACACTTACATCTGTATGAACAGATTTTCTCCTTATCTCACATACATCTGTTTTAGCAGATTTTCTCTCTATCACACTTACATCTGTATGAACAGATTTTCTCCTTATCTCACATGCATCTGTATGAGCAGATTTTCTCTCTATCTCACTTACATCTGTATGAGCAGATTTTCTCTCTATCTCACATCTGTATGAGCAGATTTTCTCTCTATCTCACTTACATCTGTATGAGCAGATGTTCTCCCTATCGCACTTACATCTGTATTAGCAGATTTTCTCCCTATCGCACTTACATCTGTTTTAGCAGATTTTCTCTCTATCACACTTACATCTGTATGAACAGATTTTCTCCCTATCTCACATACATCTGTATGAGCAGATTTTCTCTCTATCTCACTTACATCTGTATGAGCAGATTTTCTCTCTATCTCACTTACATCTGTATGAGCAGATTTTCTCTCTATCTCACTTACATCTGTATGAGCAGATTTTCTCTCTATCTCACTTACATCTGTATGAGCAGATGTTCTCCCTATCGCACTTACATCTGTATGAGCAGATTTTCTCCCTATCTCACTTACATCTGTATGAGCAGATGTTCTCCCTATCGCACTTACATCTGTATGAGCAGATGTTCTCCCTATCTCACTTACATCTGTATGAGCAGATGTTCTCCCTATCTCACTTACATCTGTATGAGCAAATGTTCTCCCTATCTCACTTACATCTGTATGAGCAGATGTTCTTCCTATCTCACTTACATCTGTATGAGCAGATTTTCTCTCTATCTCACTTACATCTGTATGAGCAGATGTTCTCCCTATCGCACTTACATCTGTATGAGCAGATTTTCTCCCTATCTCACTTACATCTGTATGAGCAGATGTTCTCCCTATCTCACTTACATCTGTATGAGCAGATGTTCTCCCTATCGCACTTACATCTGTATGAGCAGATGTTCTCCCTATCTCACTTACATCTGTATGAGCAAATGTTCTCCCTATCTCACTTACATCTGTATGAGCAGATGTTCTTCCTATCGCACTTACATCTGTATGAGCAGATTTTCTCTCTATCTCACTTAAATCTGTATGAGCAGATGTTCTCCCTATCTCACTTACATCTGTATGAGCAGATGTTCTCCCTATCACACTTACATCTGTATGAGCAGATGTTCTCCCTATCGCACTTACATCTGTATGAGCAGATGTTCTCCCTATCTCACTTATATCTGTATGAGCAGATGTTCTCCCTATCTCACTTACATCTGTATGAGCAGATGTTCTCCCTATCTCACTTACATCTGTATGAGCAGATTTTCTCCCTATCGCACTTACATCTGTATTAGCAGATTTTCTCCCTATCGCACTTACATCTGTATTAGCAGATTTTCTCCCTATCGCACTTACATCTGTTTTAGCAGATTTTCTCTCTATCACACTTATATCTGTTTTAGCAGATTTTCTCTCTATCACACTTACATCTGTATGAACAGATTTTCTCCTTATCTCACATACATCTGTTTTAGCAGATTTTCTCTCTATCACACTTACATCTGTATGAACAGATTTTCTCCTTATCTCACATACATCTGTATGAGCAGATTTTCTCTCTATCACACTTACATCTTTATGAGCAGATTTTCTTTCTATCTCACATCTGTATGAGCAGATTTTCTCTCTATCTCACTTACATCTGTATGAGCAGATGTTCTCCCTATCGCACTTACATCTGTATTAGCAGATTTTCTCCCTATCGCACTTACATCTGTTTTAGCAGATTTTCTCTCTATCACACTTATATCTGTTTTAGCAGATTTTCTCTCTATCACACTTACATCTGTATGAACAGATTTTCTCCTTATCTCACATACATCTGTATGAGCAGATTTTCTCTCTATCTCACTTACATCTGTATGAGCAGATTTTCTCTCTATCTCACTTACATCTGTATGAGCAGATTTTCTCTCTATCTCACTTACATCTGTATGAGCAGATGTTCTCCCTATCGCACTTACATCTGTATGAGCAGATTTTCTCTCTATCTCACTTACATCTGTATGAGCAGATGTTCTCCCTATCTCACTTACATCTGTATGAGCAGATGTTCTCCCTATCGCACTTACATCTGTATGAGCAGATGTTCTCCCTATCGCACTTACATCTGTATTAGCAGATGTTCTCCCTATCGCACTTACATCTGTATGAGCAGATGTTCTCCCTATCGCACTTACATCTGTATGAGCAGATTTTCTCTCTATCTCACTTACATCTGTATGAGCAGATGTTCTCCCTATCTCACTTACATCTGTATGAGCAGATTTTCTCCCTATCTCACTTACATCTGTATGAGCAGATTTTCTCCCTATCTCACTTACATCTGTATGAGCAGATGTTCTCCCTATCTCACTTACATCTGTATGAGCAGATGTTCTCCCTATCTCACTAACATCTGTATGAGCAGATTTTCTCCCTATCTCACTTACATCTGTATGAGCAGATTTTCTCCCTATCGCACTTACATCTGTATTAGCAGATTTTCTCCCTATCGCACTTACATCTGTATGAGCAGATTTTCTCTCTATCTCACTTACATCTGTTTTAGCAGATTTTCTCTCTATCTCACTTACATCTGTATGAGCAGATTTTCTCTCTATCTCACTTACATCTGTATGAGCAGATGTTCTCCCTATCGCACTTACATCTGTTTTAGCAGATTTTCTCTCTATCTCACTTACATCTGTATGAGCAGATGTTCTCCCTATCTCACTTACAGCTGTATGAGCAGATGTTCTCCCTATCTCACTTACATCTGTATGAGGAGATGTTTTCCCTATCTCACTTACATCTGTATGAGCAGATATTCTCCCTATCTCACTTACATCTGTATGAGCAGATGTTCTCCCTATCTCACTTACATCTGTATTAGCAGATTTTCTCTCTATCTCACTTACATCTGTATGAGCAGATTTTCTCCCTATCTTTCAATTTACATCTAATGCCTGCAAAGCAGGAGATACTAACACATAAAAACATTACAGGTTTGGTTAATTAGTAAGTCTCTACAACACAATTTCCCCGCCATTGACATTGAATGTTTACATATTGAATGACTTGCCCCACTCCCTTATCTCCCCTCCGAAGTATACAAGGCTAGAACCTTGGGAAGTTTTTTATAATAGGGAGGTTGGAGCTGAGAATCTTGGTGGTGGATGGGTGGGTGGGGGGGGGGGGATAGGACAACATTGAGTTCTCTTTTCATCTCATTCAACTTCAGGAAAAAACCGAAGACTGGTTATAAGATAGTGGCGTTAAGTAACTTTACGTAGGCAATGTAACTATCACGGTAATTAGTGTTTCAATGGGTGGTTTTAGTGGAGAGAGAGAGAGAGAGAGAGGAGAGATAGATAGATAGGGAGAAATAAATAAATAGAGAGAGAGAGAGAGAGAGCGAGAGAGAGAGAGAGAGCGAGAGAGCGAGAGAGAGAGAGAGAGAGAGAGAGAGAGAGAGAGAGAGAGAGAGAGAGAGAAGAGGAATGGATGATGAAGGATAAATGGACGGCAAGAGATAAATATCTATCGTGTGTATGTGAGTGAGTATTTATAAAGAGGGCGAAGGTATGTTGTTACTTCAATGACTTATCACGATGTGTGTGTGTGTGTGGGTGTGTGTGTGTGTGTGGGTGTGCGAGCGTGTTCTTTATTACGTGCAGTTAATTTTCGTTCAATGAATGGACATAACATTTTTGGAAAATTCTCTAACAATGGTTCAGATTTGTCTGTAAAATGTCAGAGTTTGTTTACGATTTTATACATTGGAGGAAATAAGTCTGTGTTTGTGTTCATGTTCGTATATGTTTCTGTATATATGTTTTTATATGATTAAGTTTATATTTGTATATCTTTCTGTATATTTTTCTATATTTTACTTGATATGTTTTTTTCGTGTATATGATAGTGTATATTTATGTTTATCTCTGCATAAATGTCTATATGTGTTTCTGTTATGGTTTGTATATATTTCTGTATATGTCTGTATATGTGTCGGAAAATATTTCAGTATGTGTTTGTATGTGCTCTCTATATCTAGAAAAAAATATAACCACGTTTTAAGTCCAATCCTCAAGCTGCAGATAAAGAGTAATTGTTAATATCCTGCTCACATCAGATACACTTTTCACACTGGATTAGTCGTACTTGTTGGTAAATAGTCGAGACAAAAAAAAGAGCTATTGATCAATTGATTGACACCGTGGAGCCAGATCGAACTTGAAACAAAATGACATAATAGCTGGCAAAGAAAGAAGGTGTGACGATAAAAAAAATTAGCCGTCCTTTAATTTAAAAAAAATGATATATTCGCTTGCAATCTTCTCAGAACTTTATCTATAGATCAAATTTTACTATTTTTTTGTTTGTATGGTTGAATAATTGCGCTGTACAAAAAAAAATATGCTACTACAAACTTGCTAGGTAGCTGCCCTTTGAAAAAAAATCAAAACAAAGGGGAATCACTCGACCTACCGGAAAACTCTGAAAAGCAGTTCCAACACCGTGTCTGCAGAGATCGCTGGTACGCCACCAGATGCCATTATCATCTTATGGAACTCTTTTGGAATGCATTCAACCGTAGATTTACTTTTCAGTTGCTGTTTACTTTTATTTTTCCCCCCGATTTAAATTAAATATTTATTTATTTATTGATCATTGAAGAAATACTATCAGAAATTAATTAAAATCTGACAGAATTATGTACAAAGACAAACAGACTTATTAAAAAAAAACTGTAGTGTTTGCTCATAGATTGAAAAAAACAAACTGAATTCGCCATTAAATATAACCTTACAGGCTTAAAAACATATAATAAATATTTTATTTTAATATATATTTTTTCACGTTTTTTGGGTCTTATTCATTTTTTTTTGTAAATTTATAATTTTAGACGCATCTAGAAACAAATGACATTTATTCTACAGCATTGAAACCAAAAGATCAAACCTATATAAAAATTACAATTAAGTATTTCTTAATCTTCTCCCCGCCCCCCCTCCCCCACCCCGCGCCACACAATATCTTTATTATTCTATTATTAATAATAAGTTGTTTTTTTTTTAGAGAGCTAATATACAGCGTCGAGTAGATCTTTTTATGTTGTCATTATACTCATCAGAGAAAAAAACAAAATCTTGACCTTTGTTAAAATGTCTATGTGTATGACAAAGGATAATAGTCGCACACAATATACTGAAGTCAGACTAACACAACAGTGCAGCCAAGGTCATATATTGCTGCCCGCGGGTTATATCCGGCCCCCGCCAAACTGTTTTATCCGGCCCGAAACTCGTGCAGCACAGCACTTGCCTTTATTTTAATGTGCTAGCTGTTCCCTTTGCAAAACCTTTGCACAGAGTTATATCCCCCTTAGGTTTGACCAGTAGGCTAGGTTATTTTTGGTTTCGGACAGATCCGATTTTTTTTCTTGACTTTATTACAATCTAAAGATGAAATATGTTGTAGAAATAAAAAAAATAAATAAAAAAATAAACAAACATATGGAATTATTTCACATTTTGGAATTTGGGGTTCATGTTTGAAAAACCACAGAAACTATTCAAAACTGTAGATTTAAAAAAAAAAAAAAAAAACATTTATTGGAATGAGACGTCGGCAAGACGCCTATTTGAATTCTTGTTTCCACTTTCGATTTAACGCAGAACCCACATCGCTATATTTTTTTTAAAAATTAGATATATACTTAAAACTTTTAAGATTTCATTTATGTTTACGTCAACAATACATCTGTCTGCTCCTAGTTCGGGCCCGTCTGTTAAACCCAATGTGGCCAGAAAAGTTTTACTCACCCACGCGTGAGTGTATCTTTATTCTACACAAGCGAAAAATCAATATAAAATGACTAAATACGACATTTTTTTAAAAAATATCAGCCATAAAAGATCATGTTAGTAAAACACTTGCCAACTATCCATTTCGACGGTGAAATAAACAATAAACGAAAAAATTCGTCATAACGGAAGATTAACTTTCTGGAGATTAATCCAAATTGGATACTCCCCGTGTATCACGAAGAACATAATCTGCTGCTAAAGGGAAGCAATACAGTATAATTAACAAAAAACAAAAAACGTCAGGCTAAAAGACGTTTGCCTAAACCAACGATTCAAATAAAGTTTCAGTAAAAAAAAATTATAAAAAAAATTGAAATGTCGCAAAGACAATCTGTTAGTAACGGTTTATTTATTTTAATTTTTTTTTTATATTTCATGATCTTCTATTGATCTCTGGGAATATCACTGGCACCTAATGAGCTTAATCCACTTGTCTGTTGCATGAGATGTGTTTACTAAAGCGTTCTCCTCTGCCCGGGGCATATTTAATACTCTCATGTAGCTCACCCCCACCCCCATACCCCACAACCCCAGCAGACTGTGATTACTCCCCTTACGTCTTAAGTCGTCGCAAGACATGATATTAAAGTTTTGTTGCTCCAGTTTTCTCGATCTCTCCTACTTCTCCCTCTCCTCTCTCTCTCTCTCTCTCTCTCTCTCTTCTCTCTCTCTCTCTCTCTCTCTCTTCTCTCTCTCTCTCCTCTCTCTCTCTCTTCTCTCTCTCTCTCTCTCTCCTCTCTCTCTCTCTTCTCTCTCTCTCTTCTCTCTCTCTCTCTCTCTTCACTCACTTCCGTGTTTGTGGCATATTGCCCCCCCCCCCCAACCCACCCCTTTCACATTGTGCTACGTCGGCAAACGGTTTCAGCGTTTACACTTTGTCACAATTATTTAGCCACTGACTCTTTGTCATAAAAACACAGGCGCCTCATACTCCTGCATCCCATTTCAAGGGGGGGGGGGGGGGGGGGGTGGGATAGATATCTACCTATCATCTTAGGACGCGTGACTAGTCACCAACGAACACCAAAGCTTAGGAGCCTCATCATATGCTAATTTTTATTTTTATTTTATTATCTTGGGCCCCGCACCCCACCCCACCACTGGTCTACATGAGGGGAGGGGGGCCTGAAAATCTATCTAGATAAAGTTTCATTGAAAACATTTCTAGCATAGGGAGGGTGTAAACAATTTTTCGTATTGTTTTTTTATTGTTCGTTTTGTTATGTATTCATGTCTCAATGAAGCTGTACAACTGTTCCAAAGTTTGCAAATATATAGATGCCAATCATTTATCCTATAGTGCAGGCCTTATACCGTTCTAGCATATTACTCCCGATTGCACCCTTTTGCCCGATCCGACCCCCCCTACCCCAAATCATTACTACCCCAACCTCCATTACTACCCCAACCTCCATTACTACCCCAACCTCCATTACTACCCCAACCTCCATTACTACCCCAACCTCCATTACTACCCCAACCTCCATTACTACCCCAACCTCCATTACTACCCCAACCTCCATTACTACCCCAACCTCCATTACTACCCCAACCTCCATTACTACCCCCCCCCCATATTGTAATTTTCATGCTTGTGGAGCACACTATACAACAAAGCGATGCATTCTTTTGTGACAACAAAAATGTGTCACACTATTGAAATAATACGTTCAAAATGATTGGGAACCTAAACTACAGACTCGCACTGCCTAAGACTGGCACTGATTTATACGCCATCATTAAAAACAAAAGAACAATTAAGCTATAAAATAAATTCGCTGTTTGCAAGTTTTTTTTGTCTTCCTAGTGTCGTAGAGCAGTTCAGGGGAACTAACTCTTTGTTTTTGTTTACCAGATAATATCACTTATTTTCAAAGCTCGATACTTACTTCACCAAGTGTCGTCTTTGTCTTGTATTATCTATCATCCCACTTCAACTTGCAATTGACTTTGAATCCTCCCACTGTCAGCTTATTTGGTGCTTGGTTACCATGCATCTCAACAGCTGAGTTTAAAATCCTCAACATCTACCCTCGATAAGCTTCTATCCCCGTCGTTCCAAGAGCTCTTGTGTCTCCTCCATCTCTATCTATTCGGTTGTGCTGTTTACCTCCCTTTAATCCCCTCCAACAAAAAAAAAAAGAGAAAGAATCGCTCTTCTTTTAAACAAGTTCTTAAAACTGCCTCTTTTTTTGCTTTTATCGAATCTTTTAAGTGCATCAAGATGTCTTTCTGAGTTAGTGTTTTTTTTTTTGTTTGTTTTTTTTTAAACTGCTGGACTTTTTACCTACGAATGTAATCTGATACAAGAGAAAAATAAAAAAAAACGAATTTTCTTATTTTAGAACATTTTATAAACTAGTCACGTGGGCAATACGTGAGCACATGTGACGTAATGTATTAATATGCGATTCAAAATCAAACATTCGCAAAATTTGAAGTATTTCTATAACGTCCGTCATGTCTTCCGCCTACTCTTGCTAGCCAGGCAAATTAACACGGCATACAATTCAGCTAACTACCTACTTACCTACCTACCCACCTTCCTACCTAACCTACCTACTAACTTACCTACCTACTTACCTACATACATATGTACCTACCTATTTACCTACTTATCTACCTACCTACCTTCTTACTTACCTACCTACCTACGTATCCATCCATCCATCCATCCATCCATCCATCCATCCATCTATCTATCTATCCATCCATCCATCCATCCATCCACCCACCCACCCACCCACCCACCCATCCATCCATCCATCCATCCATCCATCCATCCATCCATCCATCCATCTATCTATCTATCTATCTATCTATCTATCTATCTATCTATCTATCTATCTATCTATCTATCTATCTATCTATCTATCTATCTATCTATCTATCTATCTATCTATCTATCTATCTATCTATCTATCTATCTATCTAATTATCTACATACACAATAGCCATTCTACCTGTCTCAGCTTTCTATCTGCGTGTCAGTTTATCTATCGCCGATCAACTAAACTATCTGATCTATATCCTACTCCATCTTACAGCCGCTAACCTGTTGTTTTTTCTGTCAATTTCTATATTCGCTTATCATCAATACATCAGAAATATGTTCTTATGAAAACTAATTCTTAATAGATCATTTCTTAAAAAAAAAAACAACTTAAAAATCAATTTTCAATACATTTAACAGTATTTAATCGATATATAATCGATATTAAACTGAGACGACCAAACTGTCATAAATAAAAAAAAGTTCATATTTGTTATGGTCGGGTCAGGGTGACCTCAGGACTACATCATTTACTTTCAACAAACTATTCCTACGTAATATAATGTCATTTAATACTCACTGATGACAATGCTCAACCACTAAGTGAAACAAAAAAAAATGAAATTATAAATAATAATAATCAATATAGCTATTCTAAACAAAGAATTTTCACCAAGCCATTTCTCCGGTCGTCTCTTCCATCATGTCTTCGTGTGAGCTGGCACCAAAATGAAAGATAAACAGCCTGAACAAAACCAGGGTGTCATGTGTGAGTATGATGTACGGTGAACTGATGAGAGTTGAACAGCCACAGAAAACAAAACAAAACCACCAAAAAAAAAAAGAACTAATCCGATTAATAGAGTAGTTTGATTTCCTTTTGTTACCTGTCCATTTCTTTTTTAAAACTGTCAGCTTATGTCACATTTGCTTTATTATTATTATTATTATTTTAATATTGTTATGGTGAAAGGTAAGACTATGTGAATATTTCACAATAACCCATAATTTTTAAAAAACCCGTAAAGATATCTCGCCATTTTTTTTGTGTGCATAGAACTGCCTGGATAAAATACTCAAGTGGTCCTCACGTTTATCTCAGAGGTTACTTCTAATTGTATGCCAAAAACTTCACCCATTTTGGGATAAGTCATAAGTGATCCCAAAAAGATAGTGGGGCTCTCAACGCAAACATTTTAGAATCTCCGGATTTCTGTAATAAAAACATAAATATTGTCAGATAAAATTTAGAACATTTTTTTTTTTTTACTCCTAACAATTTTTCTTTTTTCTGTGGGAAATTTAAGACTTCGTTGGTGTCTTATATCGTTATGATTTATGACGTCCAGCGTTGTTGTGCAAGAAATTTATGACGTCCAGCGTTGCAGTGCAAGAAAAACGAAAACTAAAAATCTATCTAGGTATAATGTGTCACTTCAACTTTCATAAGCAGCGTTAATCGAAATGCTGCGATACAGATGGTATATTTTATGTGAAGACCAGTGCGTCACTCGGGGGGTGCGGACCGCACCGGGTGACACCCTCACAAGGGGTGACACCAAAATTCAAAATATTTAGTTTTAGGCCTACATTCTTATTTTGTAATTCAAAATAATTCAAAGCCATATTTAATTGTTAAAAATAACTAAAAATATCTCCGATTATTAACAGCAAATGACTTTATAAGGCTTCGAAAAAAAATTAATGCCAAATATAAAAAAAATATCTCCGATTATTAACAGACACTGCGTACTTTTTATTATTAATTATATGAATGAAATTATTGGTATTCTTGCACTGACCTATAGATATCAATTATTTATTCTTCTATTGTCGTTGTAAATTTATTTATAAATTTTGCTAAGAATGCTGTTTGTCTATGGGGTGTCATGAGAGGGGTGACACCATGAGTTACCGCACCGGGTGACACCACCCCTAGTGACGCCACTGGGCGTGATAATAAAATTTATCGAGAGTTCAATATGAACCAAACGCATAAGCAAAATGTTCTTTTTTTATCCTGCAGTAAAGGAATGTTGTGTTTTTTGCAATGAAAATTTTTCATATTTTAACCCTTACACTCTTACACACTTACACTCGTACACACTTACTCACTTACACTCTTACACACTTAGACTCTTACACACTTCCACACTTACACTCTTACACACTTACACTCGTACACACTTACACACTTACACACTTACACTCTTAGACTCTTACACTCATTTGGTGCTAGAGTGATAACGTCGGGGGTTGTCAAGCAGAGCTGAATTTCGGGCGCCACGAGAGATTGTTTAACTTTTTCGAAGGTATTTGAGTGTAACCCGTGCTCAGCCAGCCCTTCTACACACACACACACACAAATACACACACACGCACACAAACACACACACAAACACACACACACAAACACACACACACACAAACACACACACAAACACACACACAAACACACACACAAACATACACACACACAAACACACACACAAACACACAAACACACACACAAACACACACACTAACACACACATACACACACACGAACACACACACACACACAAACACACACACACAAACACACACACACAAACACACAAACACACAAACACACACACAAAAACACACACACAAAAACACACACAAACACACAAACACACACACACAAACACACACACACAAACACACACACAAACACACACACACACAAACACACACACACACACACAAACACACACACACACAAACACACACACACACAATAACGAACACATATTCAATCCTAAAGTGAGTGGTGATCTCATATATTTTCCCGATATCTTTCTATAATTATCTTTCATTGTTATCGTTATCCATTATTACCGTTTGTTATAGTAATGAGATACAACAAGAAAACTTTGGCTTGAAAAAAAAACGACGAAAGAATTGAACTTAGGAATCAATAGATGGAGTTTTACAGTATGGATAATAAATCTGCAGAAACTGGATATTGATTAAAAAAAAATAAATAAGATAATGCACCCCCTTCCTCCACCCCCCCCCCCCCTCCAATCATCTCCCTTTATCTCAATGCTGGAAGTTTTGGGCAGGAATTTTTCTTCTGTAATATTTTTACTCTCTCTCTCTCTCTCTCCCCTTTTCAAATTTGATTAGTTCGGAAGACGAGTCCTGCTTCAAAGTTTTAATTAAACCCTGCAGGAACGAGGCGCTTTGTGAGTCCCAAACAAGGGGAAACTACTCCCCCCTTAGGCCACGATACGGGGGGAAATAAGAAGGCTGAAAGAAATATAAAAACACACACACGCGCGCGCGCGCACACACATACACACACACATACACCAGAAGAAAAAAAGGGGAGGGGGGAAATAGTTCGAAGAATTTATTTTTTACCCCATCCATTCAGACAAGATGTAGGCCTCCAGCCGTAGCAGGGCCGGCCTATCGAATTGTGGGGCCCGATTCAACGGATGGTTGCGAGGCCCCCCACCCCTTTCTAAATTTTTTTGTACAATAACAACTATTAATGCTAAATGTAAAATTGCGGGGCCCCTGCCAGGCGCGGGGCCCAATGTGGAGCAATCCGTCAAATCGGCCTAAGGCTTGCCCTGGACCATTGTACGCCGTAGGCTGTTAACCTTTTTTTCCTGGTCTTTGCCCTCAAGGTTACGAACATTTATCCGCAGGTATCCAATACACGTAAGTTTGCGAAAAAAAAAACGAGCTTATTTTCATAATAAATATGTGCTTATTTTTCTAATGCGACACTTGAACATGTAATTTGGTGATGAGTCACGCAGAAATCTGGCAAATTTCTTCATGCATATTCCTGGTTGCCTTAAACAAAAAATTGCAAACTTGCAGGTAGTGTGTAAGAATGAGATGAAATCTCTTAGATCCTATAAACCACTAATGGGACGGTTTTGCAGTGCCCTTCTTTCATCCCCCACCATAGCCGATAGTGCAATGGCCATGGAGGCACCACGGGAGACATAGCGGGGACTTAAGCCAAGACCTGAACCATTTCCTTGGCCCTCACCGGAGATCGAACCAGGTATCTTCAGGTCGACAGTCGAATTCTTTACCACACGACCATCCGTCCCCTGATGCAGGTGGTAGAATGTTTTATTTTTAAAAAGTTCTGCTGCTTTTTTTGGTGAACTTAAAGTCAAGGCAGGGAGTCTTTGGAGAAAATAATAATTGGAAGGGGTGTTGAATGGTTAAATTATGTGACCAAAAAGTACAACTGGGCTAAACAACGGATGAAAACTGAACTGGGTGTCATGTGACAATCTGTTTTCAGTTTTTTCTTCTCTTTTTTAAAATAGTATTTGTTTTTTTTTTTCAGATTTAAGCCTGGGGTACAATCATTCTGGTTGGCTAAAGACTGTATTGACTTCAATGGTCAATGCAGTTGCGTATATTTTTTGTGCTTTGTGTACGTTTGAATGAATTGGCTCGAAAACGGAACACATTTTAAAAATATTTAAATATCAATAAAAACAAATATTCATTTTTTTAAAAAAAAACATGTATTTTATTCTGGTAATGAACATTTCTGGTTTTAGGGTGGAGAATTCAAAGAGATTTATGCTTGCCAGTGGGTACAACTCTCTTCTAGGAATATTGCACGTACATTGATCTAATCCTTCCTTGAACATCACAAATTATTTTTCACCATTCAATATCTTTATCCATGAACGCATTATATTATTTTGGATTCTTTACTGATTCAATACGCTAGTGAGTGTTTTAAACAAATCGCTATATCAATTGATCCAATGACTATATAGTTACTACGGTGCCCAAAGCCAGATGCGGACAGATAAGTTGAAGCTCAGGGCAAAGAAGACAACATTAGCTCCTAAAAAGGACTTACATCAAACAGGGATTAATTGTTTGTAACTTAGGCTATTCTGGAGCAACTCACAAGTATGGGCCCCCAGCGAGCCACTAATGTGACCGCAGTTGTATCCGTCTCTTTCTATAGCACATCTGTCCTCAAATGATCTCTGACAATGGTCAAGAATTGACCTGAAACGCCTGAATTCGAAATAATTTCAAGCGTTTCTCTGATGGGTGCTTATCAATTAGTCAAAGATTTTTTTGAAATAGAATTTGAAAGTATAACGTTGTAATGGCAAGCTTTGTAGTATCTGGCACAAAAAAAAACGCTTTTCTTTTAGCTTCGAGGATTTGAGAGAACAAAGCAGACGACATATTTAAAATCGGTCAAGTAATATTTCAAAGGGCACCTAAGTGAGAAACAACATACAAAGCCAGTAACATTTTTTTTATTAACCAATTATCTCCCCTTACACTTCTTACCAACTTCCCCCCCCCCACACACACACACACATAACGTCATCAAATTTCATTACAATAAAAAGGGGGAAAAAAGAAAGCACAGATGATTGCTGCAGGGAGTCATAATTGTTTAAAAAATGATATGGTATATAATTAATGAAGAAATGAAAGGTATATAATTAATGAAGAAACGTCTTTAGGGACAGTGTGGGTTTCCAGTACCAGACCGAGTTAATTCAATGGAAGCGGCGCTAGGAACCACCTGAAGCCACAGACACTTGGGACCACCACCACCAACACACACACACACACAATTTTTTTTTAATGATGTCTGGAGCACGAGGTACACAGACATTTGAGATGTACTGTATAAAGGTTGTGTTTATAATGAACGTTTAATTGTATTCATTGTACGTTTACCGTTGAACCAAGTCAATTATTAAAGAAGTATTAATTGAACGTTGATTGTTGAACCAAGTCAATTATTAAAGAAGTATTCATTGAACGTTGATTGTTGAACCAAGTCAATTATTAAAGAAGTATTCATTGAACGTTGATTGTTGAACCAAGTCAATTATTAAAGAAGTATTCATTGAACGTTGATTGTTGAACCAAGTCAATTATTAAAGAAGTATTCATTGAACGTTGATTGTTGAACCAAGTCAATTATTACAGAAGTGTTCGTTGAACGTTGACTGTTGAACCAAGTCAATTATTACAGAAGTATTCATTGAACGTTGACTGTTGAACCAAGTCAATTATTAAAGAAGTATTCGTTGAACGTTGACTGTTGAACCAAGTCAATTATTAAAGAAGTATTCATTGTACGTTGACTGTTGAACCAAGTCAATTATTAAAGAAGTATTCGTTGAACGTTGACTGTTGAACCAAGTCAATTATTAAAGAAGTATTCATTGATCGTTGACTGTTGAACCAAGTCAATTATTAAAGAAGTATTCGTTGTACGTTGACTGTTTAATCAAGTCAATTATTAAAGAAGTATTCATTGAACGTTGACTGTTGAACCAAGTCAATTATTAAAGAAGTATTCATTGAACGTTGACTGTTGAACCAAGTCAATTATTAAAGAAGTATTCATTGAACGTTGATTGTTGAACCAAGTCAATTATTAAAGAAGTATTCGTTGTACGTGGACTGTTGAACCAAGTCAATTATTAAAGAAGTATTCGTTGTACGTGGACTGTTGAACCAAGTCAATTATTAAAGAAGTATTTGTTGTACGTGGACTGTTGAACCAAGTCAATTATTAAAGAAGTATTCGTTGTACGTGGACTGTTGAACCAAGTCAATTATTAAAGAAGTATTCGTTGTACATGGACTGTTGAACCAAGTCAATTATTAAAGAAGTATTCGTTGTATGTGGACTGTTGAACCAAGTCAATTATTAAAGAAGTATTCGTTGAACGTAGACTGTTGAACCAAGTCAATTATTAAAGAGTAGTTATTATACTGTGGATAATAATTGACCACGAAAAAAACAGAAGAAAGCTGTATGAACGTATTTTGTTGAGTGGATCCACGCATGCGCACTATGAATGCTGGGTATTGAAGAACAATTCTAAGTTTATTTCTTTCTGTAGAACATTAATTATTAAACATTCAGTGGCGATGTAAAGTGAAAGGCAGAGGCGTGGTTAGCTATTGTGGCGCCTTGTGCAAGTTACATTTTTTGGCACTTTTCTACCAATCTGAAAAGTGTAAAAAAAAAAAATATTTAACAGCGCTCTTTGGGCGCCCCTTCATAACTCGACGCCCTATGTGACCGCACTGCCAGCAGTAACCTTCCTACACTACTGCTTAAAGGTATAAATACAGACCAGGTTGTTTGTGTGAAAGTGTCCTAAATGCAGTAACGAAATGAAATCTAGGAATATCATTTTAAGATACAAAACAATAAACAAAGAAATGTGTTGTTTTTAAAACAATCTCTGTGTGTGTATCAAGAAACTAAATGTTCTTTTAAATGTTATTAGTTTTTAGAGCATTTTCGAAAAAAAAATGCTCTATTGTCCCCGTTTTGTCTGTCTGTCTGTCCGTCCGTCCGTCCGTCATCACCCTAGATCTCAACAACCATAAGTCCTAGACCCATGATGTATATATCATTTTGTAGGTCTTGGCCTGCCAAGAAATGACTTTTTTCCATTTTGCGATCTGACCTCTCAGGGCCGTAAAAGGGGCCTTAGTACCGTTTTTTACTATATAAGCTATATTAATAAAGGAGCGCTATATCTCAGCAACTATAAGTCCTAGACCCATGATGTATATATCATTTTGTAGGTCTTGGCCTGCCATGTGTACATCAAAAGTTCATTTTGCGATAGGACCTCTGAGGGCCGGGCTTCAGGGCTCCTAAGGGGCTTATATATTATATATACACCTTGTACGTTCAATAACCCATTCATTTGGTGCGAAATACTGCAGCACGTAGTTTCACCAAGATTTATTAAGAAACTCATCAAATGAAATAGTAAGCTTGTGTTCTGAGTTTAATTGAAAGTATCAGAGCTATGCAACAATTGACGGAGTTTTCGGACGATTAAATGACAATAATTTCGAATGTTTTCAATTATGAGTCCTATTTCAGTAACCACAAACCACTTGTAGTTAGATTTAAGAGACAATAATTTTTTACAAATATATGCAATACACAATTGAATATATAAACATTTCCAAAATTTACAAATATTTACTGAAAGCTAACAAAAGTACTGATACATAATACGAAAATGCTCTAACACGTCATGTGTCCAGAATGGAACAGGCTTAATTGCTTTTTTAATATTGACTAGATAAAAGAAAAATACCGCCATTTTGTTAATTCGTGTAGCACCCAAAATATTGATACACACGGCATAGATACACAAATATGGCGGCTTTCGGGAAAATCCGTTTAAATTGACGATGCGCATTCTGTATTATTATTATTCTGTATTATTTATATTCTGTGCAACAGAATTATAACGTGTATCCTTGCACGGTGCAATGTCGTGCATTTGTGAAAGAAATCGGTAAAATCCACAATTCAAAATTAACACCATAATTGACTATTTCAAATTTGAAAACTTTTTCATTTGATATGTAAGTTTTTGTCAAGGTGGATTTAGGATAGCTGTAGCACCAAGGGCGTGGCCGAATTCTCATATTTCGAGGAACCCTGCAAAGCGGCCAAAGCCCCCAAATATTACACATTTTCTAATGAATCAAGATTTCTTTTAGCATTTGTAATTCTAATAACACACAGTCTTCATTATTTATTTAATAATAGGGTAATGCCATGTCCACACTAAACACACACAGACAGACACACACACACTTTCTCTCTCTCTCTCTCTCTTACTTTCTCTCTTTGCACAAATGGAACCAAACGTTATCCAAACATAGCTTGCTGGATGCATTAGGCGTTGAATGCCTAGATAAACTTGTGTCTGATCTAATCTGGAATGTGGGATGGGGATTGACCATTACTGGCCTCGACCTTGTTCCAGATATTACGTGTAAATGGAAACAGTGGTCAAACCCCGGAAATTAGTACGATTCTATTATTCTCTCTATTTCTCTCCCTTCTTCTTTATTTTAGTTTCGTAAAATAACTCTCTTTCTCTCAGGGTTATACCCCCTATACTGTGTTTGGTTTGCAGAGTGCGATTCTATCTTGCTACCCACTGACCTGTCCTGCAGCCTAATCTCCACCATCACCACCCCCCCCCTCTCCTTTTCAGGTTGATCTCAATCTGTTCAAGGGATTATAATAGCATGTCTGTAAATCTCTTGGAATAGCGGATTATCAATAGGCATTTTTATTTCTTTTGCAGCCTATTCATTTTGATGACTTGTTTTTCGGTGCTAAATGAATTGTTTATACAAGAACATATGAAATTTTCTTTTTCTTTTTTTTGCTTAGGAAGAAAAAAATTCTGATCAAAAAATACTTTTTTCTGATATTATCATATTTTTCAGAACATGCGCACGTGAGTATTATCATATTTTTCAGAGCATGCGCACGTGAGAAAGAATTGTCAATGTCAGTTATGAGATAATGTCATCAAATTGACGACCTTCATTTGACGAATCAATACAATTCTTCCACATGTATTCTAGGGGTCACGGTTCATCACTTGCGCAGAAGTTACCGTCTTTAGAGCTCCGCGTTTCACGGCTGGGTGGAGCTAGTACTAAATAACCTTTCGTAAAGTCATGCCACACACACACATACACACACACACACACACACACACAAACACACACACACACAAACACACACACACACACACACACACACACCAGCCCATCCTCCTCCCCACACACATGGATAGCAATTCTGTCAATAATCGATAAGTGATAGATATATTGTTTCCGTTTGCTTATTAAGCGCGGCTCGGAATGATGAGAAGGTTGTTGTTAGTTTGGGAACAGAATATAATGCTAGGTTGGAAGCATGAGGTTTACATTAAGTTGTGAACTGGTTGGATGCTAGGTTAGGAATAGTGTGGATGCTAGGTTGGGCAGAGGAGGTTGGTGTTAAGTTGGAAACAGGATGGATGTTGGGCTAGAAACAGGAGGTTGGTGTTAAGTTGGAAACAGGATGGATGTTAGGTTAGAAACAGGAGGCTGGTGTTAAGTTGGAAACAGGTTGGATGTTAGGTTAGGAATAGTGTGGATGTTAGGCTGGGCACAGGAGGTTGGTGTTAAGTTGGTAACAGGATGGATGTTAGGTTAGGAATAGTGTGGATGTTAGGCTGGGCACAGGAGGTTGGTGTTAAGTTGGAAACAGGTTGGATGTTATGTTAGAAACAGGAGGTTTGTGTTAAGTTGGAAACAGGTTGGATGTTGGGCTAGAAACAGGAGGTTGGTGTCAAGTTGGAAACAGGTTGGATGTTGGGCTAGAAACAGGAGGTTGGTGTTAAGTTGGAAACAGGTTGGATGTTGGGCTAGAAACAGGAGGTTGGTGTTAAGTTGGAAACAGGAGGTTGATGTTAAGCTGGGAACAGTTTGGAAGTTAGGTTAGGAACAGGTTGGAAGTTAGGTTAGGAACATGAAGGAGAGTATGGGATGAACTGAGAAAGAGAGAGAAAGAGAGAGAGAGGCGGGGGGGGGTGCTAAGAAAGTGAAGAGGGTTGAGATTTGTGAGTGATTGTGAAAGGAGGAGGAGATATTTACAACGTCTGGGAGAATGATGGGCTAGGCTAGGGTAAGATGAAGCTAATACCTCATTAGTTGGGAGTCACAGGGCGTGTGGGTGAGTCTGCGATTGTGAGCGCGAGTGTATCTGTTCATGTGTCTGCTAGTGTGTCTGCGGGTGTGTCTATTGTGTGTGTGCGTGTGTGTGTATGTATAAAGACTAATGCGTGTGTCTATTAGCGTTCTATGGAACTAGTCTTGAATATATCTACTTGTCTGCGAGTGAATACATAAGATACATATGCGTCTGTAATTGTGTCAGTAAAATAAAATACGCAAATATATATATATATATATATATATATATATATATATATATATATACAAAAAATGAGTAAATAAATATACCAACTTATGTTGAGAAATTATCAGCTATATGCGTTGAAAACGAAACCTGAATGGTATGTAACTTGGTTGGTCATTATTGCTCATTTGGGGACTTGTTTAATTTAAAGTAGCTACCATTGAATCAATTTCTTTTTTTTTCTTCTCTCCAACATTTCATTACTAAATGTTGTTAAATGAACCATAGTGTTACTGTTTATAGTAGTTTTCACTATTTTAAAAAAAAATTGGATTGCGGCCCTTGTTGACCTCATTCTTGGCCACCCACCCGGGGTATATCGGATGTTACCGCAATGTTAGCGTTGCAAATAAATATAAAAAAAGGGGGTATGGCCAGCTGACATTAAAGTGGAATGAAATGTCAACAAAGTGGAGAACGCGATCAGCAAAAACAAACAAAAAAAAAGGTGTCATTATAATCAGAATGGACAGTATAGGTGGACAACAATAACCCCGTATGACATATAAATAGACAGGCCCGATTGTAAATAGCAGGGTGGGGTGGGGGGGGGAAGGGTCCCGTGTTGAATAGAACCTACAGACAATAGATGTTGATCGGGACAACAGCTTGACTTGGAGTCTGCTCGCTGCAGGCGAGCACATCCCATATACATGATGCGCTCTCATCCGAGTAATATGTTAAGGTCTGGTTGTGCCGTCCTGATGTATTCTTCACTTTGCTATTTTCCAGTTGAGTTAAAACACTGCAGGTACTAAAAGATTAATTTTACTTAGAGAGCTGTAACAGGAAGTATAATGATGAAATGAAAACAATAAAAAAAAAAAGTAAATTACGTTGTGATATTTTGATGGCATTTGTAAAACTATTTATAAACTGGAGGATCTGTTTCAAAGATGAATTTGCTGTCGTTTTGTAATCTGATGTTTTATCTGCTGAGACTTGATTTATAAAGCATGGCGTAGCAAAGGTCATGGCACGTGATGTAGGGAAAAAGGATAAAATGCACGTGAAACGTAAACTTGAAACATGACTTTATTACAGCTCACACACTAGATGGAGCTTTTGTAATTATGGAACATGACATACTTTACAGTTTATATGGCATACAATATATGGAACATGATATTAGAAATCTAACATATAAAACATTTCATTTAGAAAATAACAAGGCAACAACGTGACTAATTTAACAGAGCATACTCAGCATGCTTTTAGAAACATAATACATGTATGAGGAACATATAAAAAGATTTGAACCAAGTCATTTAAGGCTGGAAATGGTAGCCAATGGCAGCTAATGGCAGCTAATGGTAGCTAATGGTAGTTAATGACAGCCAATGGCAGCTAGTGGTAGCTAATGGTAGCTAATGGCAGCTATGGCAGCTAATGGTAGCTAATGGCAGCCAATGGCAGCCAATGGCAGCTATTGGCAGCTAATTGTAGCTAATCGTACGTATTAGTCTATGTTGCCAAGAAAGGGTTGGCAGTATGAAATACATATCTGTCTCACGAAGCTAACAGACGTCTGATTGCAATGTGTTCGTCAACTTTCAAATGTACTGATTTCATTGAATAAATCATCTGAGTCCAACAGAGTCAACAAAGCAATCGACTTTAACTGCTCAATTCAGCTGACTCCAGTATAGCAATCGACTGATCTGCACAAAGTAGAAATCATCTTACTCCAATACCAAAATCATGTGACTCCCTCATGGGAATAGTCTGACTCTAAATCAGCTATTAACAAATAGAAATCAACTTTGAAGCAAACATCATCCGTTTCTAACGAAGAAATAAGCTGACTCGAACTATAAATTTGTCTGACACTAACAAAGAAACAAAGCATCTGACTCTAATGAAGAAATCAGCTGACTCTAGCGAAGAAACCATCTGACTCTAACGAAGAAATCAGCTGACACTAACGAAGAAATCAGCTGACTCTAACGAAGAAACCATCTGACTCTAACGAAGAAATCAGCTGACACTAACGAAGAAATCAGCTGACTCTAACGAAGAAATCAGCTGACACTATCGAAGAAATCAGCTGACTCTAACGAAGAAACCATCTGACTCTAACGAAGAAATCAGCTGACTCTAACGAAGAAACCATCTGACTCTAACGAAGAAATCAGCTGACTCTAGCAAATAAACCATCAGACTCTAACGAAGAAATCAGCTGACTCTAACGAAGAAATCATCTGACTCTAATGAAGAAATCAGCTGACTCTAACGAAGAAATCAGCTGACTCTAACGAAGAAATCAGCTGACTCTAACGAAGAAATCAGCTGACACTAACGAAGAAATCAGCTGACTCTAACGAAGAAACCATCTGACTCTAACGAAGAAATCAGCTGACTCTAGCAAAGAAACCATCAGACTCTAACGAAGAAATCAGCTGACTCTAACGAAGAAATCAGCTGACTCTAATGAGGAAATCAGCTGACTCTAACGAAGAAATCAGCTGACTCTAACGAAGAAACCATCTGACTCTAACGAAGAAATCAGCTGACTCTAGCAAAGAAACCATCAGACTCTAACGAAGAAATCAGCTGACTCTAACGAAGAAATCAGTTGACTCTAAAAAAGAAACCATCTGACTCTAACGAAGAAATCAGCTGACTCTAGCAAAGAAACCATCAGACTCTAACGAAGAAATCAGCTGACTCTAACGAAGAAATCATCTGACTCTAACGAAGAAATCAGCTGACTCTAACAAAGAAATCAGCTGACTCTAACGAAGAAACCATCTGACTCTAACGAAGAAATCAGCTGACTCTAGCAAAGAAACCATCAGACTCTAACGAAGAAATCAGCTGACTCTAACGAAGAAATCATCTGACTCTAACGAAGAAATCAGCTGACTCTAACGAAGAAATCAGCTGACTCTAACGAAGAAACCATCTGACTCTAACGAAGAAATCAGCTGACTCTAGCAAAGAAACCATCAGACTCTAACGAAGAAATCAGCTGACTCTAACGAAGAAATCAGCTGACTCTAACGAAGAAACCATCTGACTCTAACGAAGAAATCAGCTGACTCTAGCAAAGAGATCAGCTGACTCTAGCGAAGAAACCATCAGACTCTAGCGAAGAAACCATCAGACTCTAACGAAGAAATCAGATGACTCTAACGAAGAAATCAGATGACTCTAACGAAGAAACCATCTGACTCTAACGAAGAAATCAGCTGACTCTAACGAAGAAATCATCGAAGAATTAAAAACTCCAGAGACAGCACTATTTGACCAACGTACCGTATGTCCATTATGAGCCGCTTCTAACATCTACGTCCGAGAAAAAAAAGAGTTAATAGTGTGTGGTCAGTACAGTCCACTGCTGGACGGAGATTGACCCTGCAAATCTAATTTACAGAGAAGCTTTTCTTTTTTTTTAAGGTTTCATTAGAAGAGATAGAAAACTGGATTGAGACAGTAAGATTGAAGGATTTCTTTCTTTTTACTTTGTCCAACCATTTTACGTTTTTTTCTTATCTTAAGAACTGACCTATATTCTTTAAAAAAAAAATTACATTTAGAGAATTCGAGCTGGTTTGTGATCTGTTACTATGGTAACTATTATTTCAGTTATTGAATATCATATAATATATTTAGGAAGTAAATTAGTTATAAATTGAAAATATTTTGAGGAATACAGAGTCAACATAATAAAAAGTTCATGTCAGTGCACAGTGTAAACATAAATATACATTCCAGTCAGTGCATAAAAGAAAGTAAAGTTCCCTTAGCCCTATTGGGCCAACGGGGCAGATGATGTGTAAAATTCATCTGTTTCTACAACCTCGGCTTATGTAGGATTTTGGTGGTTAGCACAACGCCCAGACGCTTTTACTTCCCCAACTTAAGTCAGTGCACAGTGTAAACATAAATATACGTTCATGTCAGTGCACAGAGTCAACATGAATATACGTTCATGTCAGTGCACAGAGTCAACATGAATATACGTTCATGTCAGTGCACAGAGTCAACATGAATATACGTTCATGTCTGTTTTTTTTTTTGTATACATTGTAAGCTTATAATTGGACAACAATAACACATGATTAACAAAAATCAAGGGATTGGCTAACCTAGGAAACGTAGGCCTCAACTGGCTCTTACATTTAACATTTGTAAACGTCGTAACAAAAAGTGTTTTCTTCATGGGCTGGGTCCAATAGGTGTACGAGCCATACGTGGTCCGCGGGCCGTACGTTGCCCCATGACTTGCCGCAACATTCTTTACGACATGCGCATTGTATTTAAAGTAAGCACTGAAACCATCTGGATCGAAATAAGGTAATCAGCCAATTTTCTTTCGGCCAAACAATAACTATTGCAATCTCATAAATGCGCAGATAGATTGTTGTGCACATATATTAAAATCTGATGCACATTAAAAGCGATTTCTTAGTTGGCAGAATAATTGGATATTGCTATTCCTGTGAGGGAGGAGTTGACAGCTGAAAGGCCGGCAGTTGACGTACAAAATATTTTTTTTTTATTTTACCGCCTGTCTCACTCGCGATATTGAAATCATTATCATGTGATTTATTCTTCAATAAACGATAACTCTTTGGTCAATGGATGGTGTCCCCCTTTTTTTTGGTGTATTTTATTGTCGTTCACAAGCGTCACATCACACAATCATAGTTCACTCTCATGTTCGCTCAATCACAAACACACAGACAATATTACTACGCCATCGGTTACCTTTAAAGACAATGTAATGTCTAATTTTATCTTCTTATAATTGTACGAAGCCCAGTTTGATTGAACGAAATATCTAACTCAACTAAAAAGATATATTTATGTGATTCGACAACAAGACCAGAAATAATAAAAAAAAGAGAAAAAAGAATAAATAGTTTAATCATCTATTTTTTTTTTGGTTATTGCGTAACTAAAATATTAAGTAGACCTACATATAATTAGATATGCATAGCACTATAATTTTTTTTTACAAAATTATAATTAATATATATATATATAAAATAGCTATACCTTTTTAATAGATAAATAAAGTTTAGCAAAAAACGGGGTCTGATGTAGTTACCTGAAACAAAACTAAACAGAAATAATCTTGAAATAAATAATTATTTTTTTTTTATAAAGTGAAAGATACTTGTAATACAGAAATCAATTCATTGATGACAGTACACATTTAATACATATAAAAAAATTAGTCGTGTCTCTGAGTATGCATAACTAAAACAGCTTGTAAGTAAAGATCCAAGATGGGCATTTTGGGCCCCTCCCCTCCCTCTCAGCAATGATGAGGTCACATTTACGGGATTCATTTAGACGACAGGAGGTTCAGTATCAGAGACGTCGTCAGAAAATCTAAAGTAGGGCCCACCGACAAAACTCCAAAAAAAAAGGGGGCCCCCATCTCCTCACAAAAAAACAATATAAACATTAATGCTACATTTCTAAAAGCGATGCCTCCTCCACACCCCACCCCCAAGTTTAGAAGCCCTTGACTAGTGTCCGGATACTACCCCCACCCCCGACCCACCCATCTCTTGCGACAACCTTGTCAGCATCCTTGCAATCTTCTCCGTGGAAGGGAAAAAGGGGCTTTTTCTATTGCCTTCATGAATGTTTCGGTTGTATGGTGTTGGGTGGTTGTTGAGCAGCATTGACAACTCCTTGGACGAACCATTAAGATGTGGAGGGGGGAGGGGGATGAAGGTGGGGGGGGGGGAAGCTATTGACAAATACTGAATAAAATGTCAACGGTCAGTTAGAATGGGTGGGGTGGTCCCAGCAATTTTATTTCTAATTTTCGGAAGGTTCTGTCTGGGAGAAGATATTGGCTGTAAACAATACTTGGTCAACCTAAAAGCCAATTGACAAATGGAATTTAAAAAAAAAAAAAATTTCAATTTATCATTATCTTTATTGGCAATTTTATAATACTAATATTATGGAAAATAAATGATATAGGTACATATTGCTTGAACATTATAAGCTTTATGCTAACATACAACTGACAAGTCTTAGACGCTATTGACGGTATAAGCGACCGGTGCCAACTCATTCAAAAAAAAATCTGTTTGGGATTTCAGAGTCCCTGGAGAAGACTCGAGAAGTTAGGGTCCCGCAATGGTCCCATTAGGGGGGACGTATGTTCGTACGGGGTAGAGCGCTCGAACGTCAACAGGTGAGGTCCCGGGGTCGAATCCCATTGTGAACATAGATATTTTTTTCGATTCCTGGTGAAAGTCTCCAAGTCAGCTTTAAGTGGGTACCCAAGCTTACGTTTGGGGAGTGAGGGTGGCTGGACGTTGTACTAGGCACCCGACCCCCTCAACATGACGTCGCTACTGAAACATAATGAATCCTACACTTCATCCACATCATTGAGCCATTGGGGGGGGGGGGCTTTAAAGTGAACTTAACTTTTTACAGCAACTTATTTTATCTAACAGTGCTAACGAGCATACACGATAACGGACAAAAAAAAAAAGGTTTTAAAACAGTGGTTCCCTCAACCCTAGGGCCGCGGACCGGTACCGGTTCTTGGATCAAAGGGTACTGGGCCGCCCAAGAAACATGTTAATTTTTCCTATTTACTTTTTTTCCTTTGTAACATTGCCAATGAAAACATTCTATAAAATATAAATAATCAACGCCCCCCCCCTCCCCCCAAGCGGGCCGCGGTGAAATTCTCAAACGTTGACCGATCCATGGCGTGAAAAAGGTTGGGGACGACTGTCCTAAAACACATAAAGTTCAGTTAATATTCGGTCGTCGGTAAGGTGGAAGTGACCGCCAACATTAGTTTTGACTATTAGGGGAGCATCCATGGGACTTGGTCCACCACTGGCTGTGAACAGGTATATTGACCTACTTAACGAAATATGTATGTATAAATAAGTTTTTGTTACGCGTAAGCGCAAGGTCCTCAATGAATACTGTAGCCCAGGCTGGCCTATACTTGAACACGAGACCATGATTAATGCTGATGACGTAATAAAACTGCCTCAGTTAGTTCACACGTTTTTGATGCGCTGGCCTCGATGTGGAAATATACACGAAGCCGAAATGTCGCAGCTCAACTCAAGCGCTACACAAATGACTACTTGATGTTCGTCATAAGACTTCTTTCTGTGTGACCTAATTAGTCAAAAAAAAAAAAAGAAGTAACAAAGAAGTAAAATACAAAACTCGATAATTGTCTATAATATATTCCCCAATAATAGTATGTTTCATTTCTTTTTTTTTTTGGTCTGATGCCTAAAGTCTATACTAATAACAGCGAGTGCTCCCTTCCCTCCCTTTAATAACAATCGTATGGATTATTTCCCCTCTTTAACCTGCATTTAACGGGAAGCCACTTATACGGAGAGACGATAATCATAATAACCCACACAAACACACAACGAGATGAATACGTAGAATGTATATGATTTGATTGCAGCCCTTGGCATGGACTCTTATCTGAAGACGGCAACCAATCATGATTGGTACGTGGCAGGCTAATGATTGTAACACAATCTTCTGATGTTATTAAATATCATTATTTGTTGTTGTTGTTTTTTTTTTTGAAAGAGATTAAATTGCATTAAAAAGAAAAAAAAAGATCCCCTGCTTAAAGGTGAAAATAAAAGGTGATAGTTCAAACCTGATAGTGATAATGTTAATTATATTTTTTTTTCAAAAGAGATACTGTTTATTAACTGGGGTGATATATTGTTGCAGGAGAGTCACTTTACATTTGTGTCTTGCTCCTTTCCCAGCTTTCTGTCTATCTATCTATCTATCTATCTATCTATCTATCTATCTATCTATCTATCTATCTATCTATCTATCTATCTATCTATCTATCTATCTATCTATCTATCTATCTATCTATCTATCTATCTATCTATCTATCTATCTATCTATCTATCTATCTATCTATCTATCTATCTATCTATCTATCTATCTATCTATCTATCTATCTATCTATCTATCTATCTATCTATCTATCTATCTATCTATCTGTCTGTCTGTCTGTCTGTCTGTCTATCTATCTATCAACCTACCTACCAAGCTACCTACCAACCTACCTACCAACATACCTACCTACCTACTTATTTACCTATCTACCTACCTGTCTGTCTACCTATCTATCTACCACTGCCCATTTGACTATTGACAGGTTAACGTACTGGATACCAAAGCACCCCGCCATCTAACTGCCACTAATCAACTCCACAAAGAGAGACAACTCACACAAAACAGTTTCCCTTTATTTTCTTTTTTCTTTTCTTTGGACATCCATTTATGCTACACACTATAAAACAACAACAACAACAATGAATTAGTTTAAACCTCTTGTGCCCTAAAATGGTGCGGGACTGTATTCGAGTAAATGTTTCAACAAGTACGGGTGTGTTTCAAGGTTATCTTACAAACAAAATATAAAAAAAAAAATTCTTAATTCCGCTGGACTCCATTCTACCCAGTGAATGAATGACCCCCCCCCCCCCAACCTCTTAAATAACCAGGAAGAACAGCGTTAGACACTTAATGACAATATTCAGCAAACTATTTCCACCGAAATTTAACACGGGCGGGACACGTTCAATGACACCCCCCTCCCCCTTGTCCCCGGCCCCACCTAAAACGACTGGTCAACACCAGATTGACGCCATACCCGGTAACTCTTGGAGCGATTTCTCTCCCCCCCCCCCTTCCGACCGTCCACTCCTCCCCCCCCCCCCACGATACTCTATCTATCCACTCCCCAGTCTTTAAGAGTTTTTATTTTCGCTTTGCCCCCTCCTCCCCCACTCTTTATTTTCATCTACCCCCAACCCCTTCCTCCATTTCTCCAAGGGAGAAAAGAAGACCCCTGGTCTGGTGTTTGCTTTCGGTGGTCCTACGTCACACCATTTGACAATGATGTTGTCTAGCGTCCGTTGTTGATAGCTTTTTCGAGTTGTGAAAGTGAGTATCCTTCCTCCTCCCCCCCCCACCACGAACCCCAACCCCCCCCCACCACCCCTTCTCCCCCACCCTCTAACGACACCAACCAGACACAGGATACCCATCCAGCCCCTGTCTCTTCCGCCATTCTTTCATTCCTTCACTCACTTCTCTCCGTCCCTCCCCTCCTCAATACACACACACACACACCTTTTCGCCGGCTTTTTATACTATCAGTTATCCACAAGTGTGTGTGTGTGTGTGTGTGTGTCTGAGCATGTGTGTGTTTGTGCGTGTGAGTGTTTGTGTATTTGTGTTTGTGTATTTGTGTTTGTGTGTGTGTGTTTTTGTGTATTTGTGTGTGTTTTTGTGTACTTGTGTGTGTGAGTGTTTGTATGTGTTTTTCTGTATGTGTTTTTGTGTATTTGTGTGTGTTTGTGTATTTGTGTGTGTGTGTTTGTGTATTTGTGTGTGTTTGTGTATTTGCGTGTGTGTGTGTTGTACACGGCCTGAATAAAAAGAAAATAAAACTAACCCCCCACCCCCACCCAGCAAACAAAAAAAATAACGCAGACGTGATACAACCGACCTTGACATTTTCCTATATTTTATTCTGGGGTCATTTTACGGAATCTGATTAATGTGACCCCCCCCCAACCCTCCCACTAAACTAAATTTAGGTTAACGATTATCTTGTACGATTAGGGACAATTGTTGGCATTTTGACGTAAATCAAACAACTGTCCTTGTTATGGCAGTGATGAATTCTGAGAGTAAATGTGTCACAGACGAGGTATCCAATTCACAGAAAATAAATAAAAATAAAGTGGTGAAGAGTAAATGTGCTGGTGTCGTGGTGGTATAAAGTGGTGAAGAGTAAATGTGCTGATGTCGTGGTGGTATAAAGTGGTGAAGTGTAAATGCTGGTGTCGTGGTAAACGGTTACTTTTTTCGATTATCACGTGACTGCGGATTTTTGACCCCTATTTTAGTTTCCATCATCTCATGCCAGCTACTGTATTAGATTTTTTAAGGGACTATGTTCCAGGTAAAATATGCACAGCCACGACTGGAATTCGAACCCGATTATCATTTTTTTCTGTTATACATTATTTCCAGCCAAATGGCGCCAGTCTTTCTCCAAATGTTATGACCAGATTTCTTACGTTACACATGGATGTCGCTCTTTGTGTACATAGTAACTATAGATTAGGTCAATACAGTGGCGTTAGGGCCGGGAAGGACATCTTGGGTGTATTTTTCAGGCAGGGGCAGGGGTGGGGGGGTGTTGGTGGGGGACAGGGTGTCCGTTATGACCAAAGGATAGTTATAAAGTTTGGAAAGTTTAATAAAGTTTCTACAGTGTGTGTGTGTGTGTGTGATCTTCCCTAAAATTGAATATCTCCATAAGGCTGCGGAAGGATAATGGATAGCCCGCATAATTTATCTGACAATAATGGATATATTACAAACTGATAATAGTGAATACATTATGAGATGACTTTGATGAATACAGTATGAACTGACATATGAACTGACATATGTACTGCTGATATTGACGGTGCATGAATGGCTAACCTCTATGACACACTATGGCTACATGAATGGCTACTGTTTTCGCTTTGCCCTTCTTTCATCCTCATCATAACCGATATTGCAAAGACTATGGAAGCAACACGGGGCATATAGCGGAGACTTGGGCCATGACCTGAAATATCCGTCGGTCCTCCTCGTAGATCGAACCAGGGACCCTCAGGTCGACAGCCGAGAGCTTTACCACACGACCACCCGTACCCTTGATCACTTTTTGCAGTGTTGACCTTTATACATTGTCCAGAATGATTCCGGTCATTGAAACTTTTCCGAGAAACGTTGAGATAGGAAGGTTTCATCGCTGTCTGATAGTCTTTCGGTTTGCCTAATGGCAGTGGCGTACCTAGGGGGGGGGGCGGTGGGTGCGGTCCGCACCGGGCGGCACTTTTTAATACTTTTTAGGGGGGGGGGCGGCAAAAATGTATAGATTAAATTGAAATACCTTAATGAGAGGGCGGCAAAATCGTCTTCCGCCCTGGGCGGCCGATACCCACGCTACGCCGCTGCCTAATAGAGCCAATATAAACAGTACTTTTATCAGGTCCAGCCATTCATAAAATGATCAACACTTATTTAATTAATATCTCCATCTTGAGAAAGAATCTTATTTATTACAACGCAGTTGCTACGGTTCCAAGTAACGGGACTCCGTATTATTTTTTTTCCGGGGGGGGGGGTCAACTATAACCCTTATCCTAATCCTAACCCTATTCCTAACGCTAACCCTAACCCTAGCCCAGAAAACAAAAACAAAATATGCAGTTTTAAGCAGTCCTCCTGCCGCGCATGCGCATCTATAGCTGGACCCCGAAAAAAAAAATAATACGGGGTCCCGTTCCTTGGAACCGTAGCCACTTCCCTATTACAATTTAGTTTTTTCAGTCCTTCCAGAATTTCCTTTTTTTTACTCTCGTGACTTTTGTAAGTTAGACAATCCAATAATATGACACCCACAGTTCAAAGTTACGGCCCCTTGTGTAATGTGTAGGTGGACACCAGACACTATTTTCTTTAATTCATTAAACTTGCGTTAACTTGTGTGTATACCCCATGCTACCCTCCCCCTTCCACTCTTCTCCTAATTACCCCCCCCCCCGGGACCAGATAACATAATCCTTCCCCTCCCCCATATTCTCATGCGTATTCCCAAAATGACAAAAGTTTTTAAAAATTGTGGTAATCAAATAAAACTGAAAAAAAAAATTCCAAAAGTAACATTTCAGTTATGACTGTTGATTATTAGCTCTGTTGTAGGTCCAAACAAACTTCTCTCCCCCCCCTCCCCCCTCTCTACTCTTTCCTGTGATGAAGACCAAAGACTATGCAATCACAAGTTAAAACACCACCACGCTGGCATCTCCAGTGACGAAGTAAGTCCCCGAGGTAGGGGAGGTGGCCCATAACAGAAAAAAGAAAAAATCACTCCCACGCATTTTGACATCACTGATTCGCCCTGCTCTTTAAATTCACGCCAGAAAGTGTAGTCCACAACCGCTGACCCCCCACCCCCCTCCCTTCCTTATCAGCTTTACGAAAGCTGTATGCGGTAAAGGCTGTTTGGCTGTCACCTAGATTGCCTATCACTTAGAACGACAATGAATATAACCATATGACAGGGAACGGGGTGGTCGTAATGTAGTGACGTTAACAGTTCTCATGAAGGTCTCTGGTTTGAGTCCTGTATGCTCCTGGCTCTACTGTTCGTTTTTTTTTTAAAACTAGGTCATATTAAAGTGTGCCGTACAATAGTTTGTGTGAGTGTCCTATAGTGGTAGCCACACATATTAATGTGTGCCGGACAATAGTTTGTGTGAGTGTCCTATAGTGGTAGCCACACATATTAATGTGTGCCGGACAATAGTTTGTGTGAGTGTGCTGTGGTGGTAGCCACACATATTAATGTGTGCCGGAGTGCCGTACAATAGTTTGTGTCAGTGTCCTATAGTGGTAGCCACACATATTAATGTGTGCCGGAGTGCAGTACAATAGTTTGTGTGAGTGTCCTATAGTGGTAGCCACACATATTAATGTGTGCCGGACAATAGTTTGTGTGAGTGTCCTATAGTGGTAGCCACACATATTAATGTGTGCCGGAGTGCCGGACAATAGTTTGTGTGAGTGTGCTATAGTGGTAGACACACGTATTCCCCATTTGCCACGAACAACATGAATTCTGCGTTATTCGAAACATTTAACATTTAAAGAGATAATGTTGTACTTTGTATCAAACGAGACAGAACAGGCTAGGCTTGTAACAAGAAGAGAAAATGTGTACACAGCTAAAACACACTATGCCGTCAATATTAACCTTGTTAACACACTCTCCCTTAAAGTGTACGTTGTTAACAATCACAACCTTGTTTTATCGCTACACCATTAACATTGTAGACATTGTTATAACAATATGAACATGTCCAGAGATTGGTCAATATTTAAAAAAAACAAAACAAGTCTGAATGTAGAGAGCCGGCCAATATTAACAATCATAAACATTTCACATTCTAGTCACAAGGGAACTTTCTGTTCAATACATTCACTCTGAAACATTTCACATTCTAGTCACAAGGAAACTTTCTGTTCAATACCTTCACTCTAAAACATTTCACATTCTAGTCACAAGGGAACTTTCTGTTCAATACCTTCACTCTGAAACATTTCACATTCTAGTCACAAGGAAACTTTCTGTTCAATAGATTCACTTTAAAACATTTCACATTCTAGTCACAAGGAAACTTTCTGTTCAATACCTTCACTCTAAAACATTTCACATTCTAGTCACAAGGGAACTTTCTGTTCAATACCTTCACTCTGAAACATTTCACATTCTAGTCACAAGGAAACTTTCTGTTCAATAGATTCACTTTAAAACATTTCACATTCTAGTCACAAGGAAACTTTCTGTTCAATACATTCACTCTGAAACATTTTAGTTTCTACAAGGAAACTTTTTAATACCTCACTTAAACATTTCACATTTATATATGAAACTTTTTTCAATATTCATCTTAAAATTTCAATTTATCACAAGGGAACTTCGGTTCAATACCTTCACTCTAAAACATTTCACATGGCGGTTAATATTGACTATATTAACGTTGACATGTGGTTAATGTTTACAATTTTGACAATCAATATAACGTCAATATTCATTTCACATTTCAGATAACAAGCAAAACACACACAAGATGCTATTATTGTTTTTTCCTCCCCCCCCCCCCGCCTTCTTTTCTCAGTCCGAAAATATTCTCCCCATCGAGTAAGGACTCTATTAGGTCTGGGACTTGTCCGGCCGATCAACAGGACTTTTCGGACTTAAGGGGGGTAATTAATTAGCCAGTCCAGGGTTTCTTAAGGCGCTTAGCTTATGAGGGAGTGGAAGGAAAGGGGGATGGACGGACTTCAGTTTTGGACATTGGAGGACAGACTTTTTCTATCTGTATGAGTCTCTCTTTTTTTTTTTTGGTATAGATTTGTGGAAATAGTTGCCTCTCATTAAGATACGGTCAGAAAAAGAACGTTACTAGGCTCATGGGCATCAACGGACACACACACACACACACATGCACACACACACACACACACGCATACACAAATATATATATATATATATATATATATATGGATTATGTATCGGTCCCTTTAGGGGGCCCATTCGAAGGGGACCTAAAACCAATATTGAGGACCCTTTGTGATTTGAGATGGCCTCTCAAGTGTCTAACACCACACTACTAGAGGTCGACGGATGGTCTTGTGGTAAAGCGCTCGAAGGCCAACCTGGGGGGTCACTGGTTCGATCTTCGGTGAGGACCAATGGATATTTCAGGGCATGGATAAACTACCTGCCTCCATGGCCCTTGCACTATCGGCTATGGTGGGGATTGAAGAAAAATGACTTCCCATTAGTGGTTGATAGGATCTAAGATATTTTTATCTCATTCTTACAGGGACTTGACACGCTCACTAATAGAGGCGATATTTATTTGGTCAATCACCACACTTGTAAATGACGTTTTTGTATGAACTGATTTACAATGAGAACTCAATTCATGTCCATGGTTCATATGATTTATTGACGACACAATAACATATAAACAGAATAAATCCAATGAATAATACTTGTTAACAATGAACTTAACTGATCAACTAAAACTTCTGATATGTACTCAAATACTCTCTCAACTTCTGAACTCAAATGACTTCACTGACTCGATTGACTCAATTCTCTCCTTTCTCAACTGAACATCGTCTTTATATAATTTCCTTCCATCCAACTCGAACATTCCACATCACTCTGTCTCTCACTCATTTAGTCAATACAATTTACAAATAAACAACATATTTATTTTCTATAAATATCTAGAATAATAAACAACATATTTATTTTCTATAAACATCTCGAATCTTGACCCCGTGACCACATGTTGACCTGGTTGGCCAAGCTCCAAAGATACACACACACCTGTGTGCGTAGTACTCATAACTATACCATGATAACACTCATCATTAAATTAACGGAAACTGGCATTAACATCAGTGGAGCAATCAAAAGCTGTCAATAGTACAGTGTTTGTTTATTTTTGATCCGTTTGTGCAAACCTTTTGATTTGCAAACAATGTGGAGGTTGCCGATAAAAACTCATTCAATGCAAAAAAAAAATAAGGCTGTTCAGACATTTGACTTGCAACTCTGTGAAAATTCCTACTTTCAACTGTTTACTTAGGGGAAACTACGGTCAGTCAGACCTTTTTATTTATTAGCAAATAAAGTCGCATATTTTAACTGATCCATTAGGGGAAATAAAACCATGACCTGCCGAGTCAAAAAATCAATAAGGGATGTCAGCGTCATGATAGAATGTCAGGACATAATGTCTCAGTGTGTCAATCATCAAAGGCATCCAGACCACCCATGTCAGGTCATGTCTTGCCCCAATCACGTCCTGATCATGTCTCTTAACCTAACAGCTTTGCATGTGATCTATGTCAAAGATATATTCTTATTAATCGCACCCTACCAGTGCCTCACTCTGAGTAGAACTCCGAACAGTTTTTTTTTTAAATTTGTCAGAATGAGTAGAATAAAAAAAAGGAGTACTATATGAAAAAAAAAACAACAATTCTTTTGAATTATTTGTCGGTTTAAAATAAAATCATAACGTTACTTAGTTATCTGACATTTAAATAGTTTACATGAAGTGTTAAAAAATAAATTATTATACATAACAAGAAACATTTCAGCAGCACGCTTCAGATGAAAAGGAGGGGTGTGCGTTTTTATTTTTGTTGTTAAAGCAGCTAGAATGGTAACCGAGTACGTATTAAGAGAATTTACCTCAGTCAACTGAAAGTACGCGATACTTTTTCACCCTCTTATAGGGCTACAATTTTTAAACGCTCTGTTTGGCAATCGTGTTCTTGTGTGTGAGAAGTCCCTGTAAGGATGAGATAAATCTCTCAGATCCTCTGAACCACAAATAGGACGGTTTTTGCAGTGCCCTTCTTTCATCCCCACCATAGTCGATAGTGCGATGGGCAGGGAGGCACCACGGGAGATATAGCGGAGTCTTTAACCTAGACCTGAAATATACATTTGGTCCTCACCGGAGATCGAACCAGGGACCACCAGGTCAACAGTCGAGTTCTTTGCTACACAACCATCCGTCCATCTAGGGGTATGGCTATTCTACCCTGGACGATATCGGGGAAGTATTGCAGGACATGAATTCATTGCCCCCAATAATTATAGAGTCGTATGTTATGCCGAGACAAAACAGTACAACCGACTATAAGCTGACCAATGGACATCTTACAGTATTTAATTTCTCTTAAAACTATTGCAAATAAATTTTGTGTGTTAGCTACGGCCCTTGTAAATATCAATGAAAGTTTTTGTCCCGCCCTCCCTCCCCCCCTCTGCATCGAGACTTAAGACGGACCCTAATGCTTGCTACCGATTCGTTTTTAAAAAAAAAACACGTCACTTCCATTATCAGACCAAGAGTGACGTATGTCAACATTCGGAACACGTGACAATGTTTTTTTTTGTACGTGAAATGGCCAAAATCATAGCGAGGCGGCGACACGGACCAATGAATTATCTTGGCGGATATGGATGAATGGGCAAGTCCACTTAAACCTACCATGGCATGTCTAAGTGGGTTGAATTGTAGGCAGAATTATTTGTATTATTAACAAGGGATCTAACCGACTTCCACTTCAATTTGTTTTTTTTTTATATAATGAGATGATGTGTCGCTAACCATGTTTATCTTTTATACAACTTATAGAGTACACTTACTATCCAGTCATCCTCTGTTGTCTGAGAAGGCTAAAAAAAATTTGAAACGAAAACTACCACCAGACATATACGAGGGATCGGGGTGTGGAAGGAGGGGGCGGGCTAAGGGTGGTGATGGTGGTAGTGGTTGGGGAGGGGGGGAGATCTCTCTTTGAATTTACTTGAAATTATACTCACTACAAATAGGCTGCCCCCGGGCATTTACCGCCATTAACATCAACGATTGCCCCCTTCACATATTATTACTTCCTCCATTTCTTGCTTCCCATCTCCACCTTTTCCCCACAACCCATCTCAAGATGACGTCGAAGATCTGCCTCAGTTGCTGCGATACGGGAATTCCCGATATGCATTTATCTATTTAAACGTTGTTTTTTTTTTGGTCGGATTTCGCCCCGGAGTGGAAGTGTTATTTGTTGATATAGCAGTACAGGTTTTGTTATTATCGCTATTCTTGATGTTGAAAAAAAAAACCATAGGTAGTTTATACAGAATTTTAAAACAATAAAGGGACTCAATATCAGCGAATCAACAGCAATGAGTAGAAAAAAGACAACAACAACAGCTGCCGTCATCGATATTAATATGAAACGTTCATGCAGTGATTCTCA